>JAYEPQ010000002.1:41644923-42239923 GCA_036321105.1 Dracaena cambodiana | reverse complement strand
GTTCATAAAATATTTATGAGTTTTTTTAAAAGTGTTGAGGTGTTCTTAGAGTATCCCAAATATCTGGGCATGTGTTTTTAAATGTTTTATAGAACACCACAAACCAGGGTGTTCTAGAGTATTTTAAAGTTTTATCCAAAATATCCTTTTTGTTTTCCTCATTCCACATCTTTTCTGCAATTTTTTCCCATGCTAATAAATATTTATATGTTATGTGTATATAAAACCCACAAAAATTCATGAAAAGTTACGTGAGCCGCCAGTTCAAGAAAAGTTACGTGAGTTAGCGGCAAAACTATAATAATTAATGATTTTTCTTCAATTTTTTTTAACAATTATTATTTTTACTTTCTTAACTTCTTTTAGATTAAATTTCATAAGTTTTGGAGTTCATTTACCTTTTCATCAAGTGCATACAAATTGTTTTACTTATTGAAAACCGTTAATTTTGTATTAACTTGATGGAGAATTAAATCAAAACTAAAATCCAAAAAATTGGATATGAGTGAACTCTAGAGGGTCGAGATCATAATCCAAAAGAAATTTTTAAAAAAGATTATTGGAGATAGTGGAAATGAACTGTAATTTAGATAACTTGCGTGAGCTGCCAACTCATTTCTATTTCTCTCTCTCTATATAAATGTGTATCTAAAGTGACGTATTAGTAACTGGGGAATATTGGAAGACATACTTAGTAAAGTTTAAAGTGGGTGTACTTAGAAATTAAGGATATTTTAATACTTCCAGTCCGGACAGTTATGAATAAATTTTTTTCGTTCCGTTATTTGTAAAGTCATTGTAGCATAGTGGTGAGTATCCCTATCTCACATATGAGTGGCTTGAGTTCAATTCTTGTCAACAACAAATTTTATTTTATTTTATTTTTTCAAATAAATATATTTCTCGTGCAATTATTACAAATGTAACTATTACGAATCTAATTAAATTTCGGACTTAAATAATTTTTTTTCCTTAGTCATTATTTCATTCCAATTCAAAGATAAATTAGATGAAACACATAATGATACATTTTTTGTGCATTTTCTTTAATTGCATTTTCATTTTACTTTATTTTATTTTTCCAAATAAATATATTTTCTTGTGTAACTCCATATCAATAAGAGTTTTAATCAAATAATTAAACGTTAAAATAAAAATTATCAATTCAATTGCAGTACAAATATACATAATAAGTTTTGGACATCCAATCATAGAAATCAATTCGATTGCAGTACAAATATACATAATCATGTTGCTGCAATCAATGATCAAAGCAAATAACATATATTTCAAAATGCCTCCCCCTCTTAGAATTTGAAGTTTTAAGGAATACAAAATTCTCAAGCATTGGCCTTTGCAGCAGCATTAACTAAAGTAGCACACCTTCGGGTTTCTTCAATGATACTCAGCTTGATACCCTTACCGTTTGGTAGAGAGAACCATGGTTTATTCCACTTGCCAATGGTGAAAAACGTTCTCAAAACGAGTGGCAAATTCGTGGCCCATAGCATCTTGGACATGGATGGTCTCGAACATTCCCTTGTGCTTCTCCCTGTTCTTGATGACACCGACACACTCGGTGTTTCTCCCGCCAGTCACCATCACTACGTGGCCAACATCAAACTTGATCAAGTCCACGATCCTGTTGCTCTCCAGGTCGAGCTTTATCGTGTCGTAAGCCCTGATGATGGGATCATGGTAGCGAATGGTGCAGCCGTCGTATGTGTTGAGATATGAAATGCCCTTCTGGCCAAACTGAACGGAACGCACCTTGCACAGCTTGAACTGCAAATGAAATCAATAAGAAACAATTTATTTATTAAGGATTATTAAAAAAAATCTGCTAAATTCCAGATTACCTGGAATAATCATTTAGATATTTATATTTATAAAAGAGAATCATACCGGATCGATATCCTTCTCCCAAGCATTAGAGAACAAGATCCTACAATTGTTTGTAAGTTAGTAGATCAATGTCGTTTTTCTTTTTAAAGACAAATTCTGAAACCAAATAGAGAAAATAAACACTAAATCAGATGCAAAACAAAATATTCTTATTTATTTAATCCATATATAATGCATATGTCTATGTGAGCAAATGAAAACCTAAGACAAAATACAGCATTTAGATGAAAAGACTAGAAATTTGCTCGGAAAATTGATAGGATGATGAATTTAAAGATTCAAAATTAGAAATTTCATTAAAATTAAGGTGAAATCTTACTTGAATTCCATTATCAAAGACAAGATCAATAGTTTTCATTAGCTAAGTACAACAAATTCACAACTTTCAGCAATTGGAGTCAATTCTACACTCAAATTCCATTTATTAATAGCAAAATTCCATTCAATAACAAAATTACAGTAATAAATTTGAGCAAGAGTCGAAACCTTGATCGAATCATTTGAAAAAAATCATATTTTTCATTTCATAAGCTAATTAATAGAGCGAGAATATGTAATTGGATTGAAATTAGAAGGAATTAAAAGCAGTAGAAGAAGAAATCACCTTCAAAATCTATATCCTGGCTTCAAATTTCGATCTCCACGTTTCAGATCTTGATCTCCAATGTTTTTCTGATTCCACTCCTTATTTCAGATCTCGATTTCGATTGAGATCTCCAATACGCCATGTTAGGGTTAGGACTTGAGAAAGAAAGAGGAATTAGGTTTAGAAAGGGGAAGAGGAAGAGGAAGAGATTACTTTTAGAATTATAATGTGCTCACTAGGAACAACCATTTAAAAACAAAAAAAAAAAAAGAAAAAAAGGTTGGGGGGGGAGGGATAGGCTCGCTAGGAAAACTGGGCTTGCTGGGAAAAATGTTGTGCCCCTATAGAAACTCCCCCGCCTCCTCATTACCTCCTCCTGGGTTTAGGGTTTTTCACCCCTCTTCTCTCAGTTTAGGGTTTTTCTCCATTCTTCGACAATGGAAAAAATCCCTTCCATGGGTGCCAACGCTCTCCCGCCTCACGTCTTCGCGCTGATCAAGAGCTTCTCCGCCGTCCCTCCGGCCGCCGTGCCCGCCATCATCGACTGCGTCTTGGCCTCCTCCGATCTCTCCCCATCTCAGCTCTTCTCCTCGCTCCTTCACTCGTTCCCCGATCTCAATCAGGTAAAAATTTACTAAAGAAAGCATCTTTCCTTCGTTTCTCGATGCTTTTGACCCAAATTTTACTTCCCCCCAGGTTCCTCAATCGAACCAAATTTTATCTTATACCAGTGCTCTTTGCCATCTCGCTAAGAATTCAGGTAAAATTTGAATCATTATGTAAAAATTGTTTTTTTTTTTTGGGGCAACAGCTTTGTGTGTAACGTTTGCTTTGTGGTCCCAGAGGCTCCAACTGATGCCTTGCGGCTGTTGATTTGGAGAATTTTCGTTCCCGCACTCAAAACGATCGGTACTAATGATTTGGAGTTGGCCAAGCAGGTAACAAGGAACTAAAAGAAGTTGATTCTGTATTAGTTGAGAGATGATGAAGTTTTATGCATGCATACCCACTGAATCGATGAAGTTTTATGCATGCATACCCACTGAATCGACCTCTCTACCCATTTTCTTGTCAGATTGAGGGTTTAATGTTTGATCTCGTGTCCAAGATGCAAACTTGGGAGATTATGGGGGAAACCTTAGCACTGTATTGCCTAAGGTCAGTTGGCCTCACTGTGGGTATGGTTCAGAATGACGAGTTGGCTGTTTACAAATGGGGCAGCGAAGATTTACCGGAGTTCCCTGGGACTTTTCCTTTGCCGACTGCATGTTGCATATTGATTTCCTTGCTTGCTTATGTTTTGAGAAGTAGGAGCGATGTTCAAAGAGAAGAAAAAGTGGAAGGGTTTGCCGCGAATCTGATATGGGACTTATCCAATTTGGCAGTTGGGATGTTGATGCTGTCTCCAGAAGTCCGATCTTTTAGTGTCCGTTTGCTCCTTCCAACTATTTTCACATCATATAGTTTGTTCTCTTCGGTCAAAGTTTTTGTGTGTGGTGCGCCACATATACTTTCCAGGCATGATGCTGATATCTTACTTCCTAGCACAACATAGGGCATTGGATTATCTAATTTATCTTTAATATTATTTTAGTTTTAGTATTTTGTTGGTTCTGCAGGTCATGTTTTGCAAAGAAAATCTGGGGACTTTGCATTTCTCTCTTTTCTCTTGGACATATAGAGAGGCTAGATGCATATAATGTGCTCTCTTTGTATTTCTCCTCATTCTACATGATAGAACTGAATGCAAATTTAGCAAGAGGTAATATTTGTAAAGAATTCGATGTAAGAGATAAAATAGAATTCTGGGAGGAAATGCGAAAGGGTTTGGTACGTTCTATGGATTAAGATGTTTATTTCTGTTTCTTTCTTGCATGAAGGTGTGTCATTTTTTGCTTTACCTATTGCTACCTTCGCTAATTCTCTCAGGTTGACAAGGATGCATGTTTGAGGAAACAGGCACTGCATATTCTTAAAATATCTTTGAGCAGTTATTCTTCTTCCGATAATAGCAATGGTCATTACTCCTCCAGTAATTCAAAGTTTGTTGTAGCTGGTTTTGACGAGCATACTAGTTCATGTACTAGGACATCCTTTGCTAATATCACAAAGAGGGATAAGTGGGCTGAAGAAGAAGCCAAGTCCTTGGGTGTTGGAGAAGTATGCCATCTCAGTGATGGTTGTTTGAGTAGTCAAGAAAGATGGAAGGTCTTTGTTTTGTTGTATGAAATGCTTGAAGAGTATGGCACACATTTAGTTGAGGCTGCTTGGACTCATCAAGTAAATTTCTATGCTTTAAATTTCAAACATTTCTCTATTACTTTTATAGGAAAATACTGTGCATGCAAGATGTTCTATCTTTTTTTTTTTGGGTACAGTATCCTATCCCATCCATCCCTTCTTCCCCTCTTTCTCTACAATCCAGATACATGTTAATGTTTTCTTTTAATTACATAAATATAAAGTGATTTTTCTTACCTTGCTTCTTGGTAAAGACAACCTATAAGTGAAGGTAGATTGCAACATTAAGAATAATCAATATGTATGTAAAAATAGGCTGGTTGACGAGCCTGTAGGATGTAACATCTTATGAAAGTAAAAATTTTGTTATTTTTTTTTTGTGACACGAGAAATGATGCTTAAGGTTGCTACCCTCCCAAAGTCTACATCTGTAAATACATCTGTGATTTTGTAAATTTGATTTCTGATGGTCAGTAGTCCATAGTAGATCCAGGACAGGGAGAAGCACCCTTAGTTGTCAGCATATTTCTTGCAACTTATAAGGTCATGCCTTTCAACTTTAACCTTTTCTTTTTCATTCTTCTAAATGTCTTAGTTGAACCATGTTGGTAAAGGCAAATGAATACTATGGGCTTTCTCAATTGAGCAAGCTCAATATTATTTATCTTAAAACATGCTGACATGCTTTTGTTGACCTATCTGAGTTGGTTATTCTTTAGGTAGTTGAGGCCTTTCTAAAATGGAAAATTGAAAAATTTCAGCTCATCAGTACAATTTAGATGGTTCTTCCCAATTGAAATAGTTGACAATATTTCAAATCTGTTTGAAAGAGTTGATCATGAGGCATGGAAAGGTCTTCGTACTTCTGTTTTGGGAGAAGTTGCCTCAAATAGTATTGCAGTAGAAGCATATAGTGGACACACATATGAAGTAGTATTACTAATGAATAAGGCTGCTCAAAATAACTTGATTAGACAAACTTGCATTTGATTGAAATAGCTAGTGGATGATGGAAAGAGATGTTGGACTGGAAGAGCCATGAGTGTCTAGATTATAAACATGAATTTTGCTACTTCCAGTCGTTTGTAGAAATTTATTTGTTTAGTTGTAATATAGGTGTATTTCATGACAAATAATGCTTTATTTATTTATTTTTTTTGTGTGGGGAGTGGTTACAGATATGTGTAGCTTTTTAGGAGCATTCAAGAAAATGAGTCAAAATCAGACAACTCCTTGCAAGAAATATGATTGTATGATTAACTATGAAGAACAAATATTGATACATGATACATATACAATATGATAAAGACATAATGACATGGCAAGTTCTCTAAAAGCAGGTCATCACTAGTATATATGTGTTATCATACATGGACACAAACAATGCACTGTTACGGGTGCAAGATGCGCCTAAAACATGCTTTAGGTGTGCAGGCTTAGGGTATGGATATGCTGTGAATACAAAAATAATAAATCATGCACATTTTAGTTAATGCTTATCCATAATATATATTGGTAAGGCTATAAGCCTCTAATGGTTAAAAGAGTAACATATATGGGATATATGAAATATTTAAAAAAGATTAATGGGTATCTAATGACATTGACGAAAATTCTTCCCAGTGACAAATAAAACTCCATTATCACTTACTTTGGTCTTGCTTCACCATGATTTTCATCCCTTAGAGTTCACGTATACCGAAGGTCATGGGTTTTTGGGGTTCATTTGCCTATCTATCATTAGGTACAAAATACTATTGTTGGGAAAATCGTTACTTTTTCATCTGCTTGATCGTGATGTTATGTCCTTAGTTTTTTACTATATGTACCTTTTGGAGGATGGAGACTTACATTATTGAGCCCGATCAAAGTAAAAGCTGTGGGAAGGTGAAGTTTAGCTGCCATTGGAGGAAATTTCCATTAGATGGTCTTGGATATCCATTAACCTCATTTTATAGCATATTAATCATATGCACGATCATATTTATTATTGATGAGACACAAATTTTACGTGTATGCCATGGATAAGTAATCAAATAGAATTGTGAACCCACAACTGGGATTTTCTTTTTTTTTTTTGTTATTTATCATGATCCTTCACCTTCATGACTCTTATGAAATCTGCAAGAATTTGAAAATTGTAGATTTTGACGATCATTCTCTCGAATAAGCCTTCTTGTTGAAGGATTCCTTTACTGCTTGTTGATGTCCCTTCTCTTTCCTTGGGAAAGAGAAAAAAATTTAATTAGAGCATTACACGTGATATCTATACTAATCCTAAAAGAAATCATGATAATCGAAAAAAGATATCTACCAGTTGGGATGGCCCAACTAGGGAGATTGGGTTTGTGTAGCCCAATCCTTCTATCCCTAAGATGAACTCTAGGTGGTGTTTAGTGCAATTTGCAAATTGTTCTCACTATCATTATATTGTGCATGCAAATAACTAACATGTCTATCATCTAAATCGAAAGAAAAACTACAAAAGAATTGAGAGAGAACATTTTCAGAAGTAGCAAGGGAAAGTTTAAGGGAACCCATGGTTCTGCTTCAAAAACTTGTCCCTGTTGCCCGGAATTATGCATGATCCGTCTTCCTATTTTTGCAAATTTTCTTTGATTTTTGGATCCTTAAAACTCATGATCTGGAGTTGCTTATATAGTGTTAGTATTTGAAATTCAAATACTCAATTGGTCTCTCATATAGATAAGGAGTCTCAATTCAAGTGAAACTTCAATAAAACTTGGATTAAACTTTCAGCTGGCTAGTCCAAGCTGGGAGTAGCAAAAACAGATTTGAGTGAATGTTCAGTTTTTGCAATTCACTGAAATTACAGAACTGTCACTCCCTTAGATATTATAATCTCTCTTTATTTGAACTTTGATTTTGACACTTTTAGATGTGTTGGGCATGAAAAGCATTTTTCAAAATGTATGATATAGAGCAGAACTTGGGCCATACATTGACTTACAGAAATTACAAAATGATCAAAAGTACATAAATTGAGTGTAAAGTGACTTAAATGCCCTTACAATTAGAATAAAATCAAATTCAGTAATAAGATTCACCCGCTAAACCCATTTCTTAGTTAATAGGATGTTGTTCTAGATTGATGTGTATATATATAGAGGCAGACCTAATCACTCGAACTGAGGGTCAAAGTTATTCGGAGGTGGAGCTGTTCGGATAGCTCATCAGGGGTGAGGGGGCGAGCCTTTGGCCCAAAAATTCTATGTTATAACAATATGAATTCTATAATAAAATTATAATTTTTCAAGTCAAATACATGATTAAGATGTAATTTGATAAATTATTCCAAAGTCGTGATATTAACTCATGTTTTTAATTTTTTTTAAACTAATAGGAAAGAAATACTTGCAAAATATGAAAACGATCAACTGCTATCTAGCGGATAAGAGGTGAAGACCCATTAAAGTAGAACGGAAGCGTATGAATCTTTTTGTTGGGATTTGGAGATCTGAGATTAACTAAGGTTTTGGAGAATTTGGGGATTTGAAATAACGAGGCTAATCTAATATACCTACTCTTAATCTAAGCTATTTTAATTTAATGACCTTCGTGGCACTTTGCATCAGGCAATTTTCATTAATAATCAAGTCCAATTTTATTAATCAATATGGGCCATTATATAGGCAAATACAAATAAAAGTCTCACAAAATTGGCGATGTGAGACTAAACTAAGTCTAATAAATCTAAATATCATAAAATTTCAAATCAATTCTAAAAGAGATCTAATAAAATCTGAATAAAGATCTAATAAATCTTGGCTTAATAATTACCATTCGATGCCCTCATCATTCCCCCTTCTTTAAAGCATTCATCTTCAGTGAATGCGGTGACAATAACCTCAAGTATATGTGGGGTGAACTGAAGAGTCTTTTGCATGAAATATCGTAATCAAACTATGATGGTGGTTGCAAAATAGGCACGTGATTTTCTACTCTGAGACAAGGTGGCTAAAGTGGAACTGGTTTTTGCAACAGATTAGCCGAAGTAGGTGGTGATTCAAGTGTGACATGTGCAACACCTGCTTATGATGCTGAAATCGTTGAATGGATTTCAATGTACTTTCTAATATAAGAAGTGTGATCTTCTGTAAATTTGTTTTTTGTGATATATAGACTTGAAAGGGATTATTGAAAATTGACGATATCATTGTTAGTTCAAACTTCACGGTTAGCAAAAATGACGATATTATCACAGTTGATTCTATTAGAAGATCTCCAGATGTCTTTATAAGAGGCTCAATAACTGATGTGGAAGATCTCCAGATGTCTTTATAAGAGGCTCAATAGCTGATGTGGGCTGTAAGAAGTTTCTTTGAGTAATGATAGTGGCTTAGTAGGCACATGTGGCTCTAACTATAAAAAATTTCTAGTCTTGGCTATGACTGAAAAATCTAGTTGTGGGGCTTGACATGAATTTCTTGTTCTGGACCCGTGCCGAGTTGTGCTATGCACTGCTCATGCTTTGATGTCCCCCCATCTTCAATTCCTGCACATATTCTTTACTCTCTGCCTTAGACTTGAGCTCACTCTTGTTCAACCTTCGGCTTAGATGGAAACAGATAAGATTTTTGCGAATAAACTAGAAGGTGTGGAGCATACCATTTAGAATACGTCTTTGGAAGAATTGACCAAAAGCGACAGGACCTATAGTTGTCTTCTAGCCAAAAGAAGGTTCACCAATCAATTTCATTTGAGAGTGGACACTTCCTCCTATGTGTTAGAGGAAAATAACTAAAGAAATTTTTAATATTACTTTTCCGGTCTTCATAACCGTATAAGTGATTAAAACCACGAAATACTAGAACATTATATATGTTATGTTTAACGTGCTTTGGATCACCATTGGTGTATATATAATGACCATAAAATACAAATCTTATGGAGAAATGGCTCAAAATTTTAAAAATTGTAGCTCAAAAGTTTAGAATTACTCGAGGTATAACATATCGAATTTGGCTTAAGTTGGACTTAAAAAAGACTCCAAAATACTAGTTAAACGCTTAATAGATCCACTGTGCTAATGGACCGGGTCTGCTTTACAGTTGGATATCCTTTAGAGCTTTGATCTCTGCCAAGCAGGTTGGGTAGAACAAAATGAACCCGAATATTGTAGGGTGTAATTGAAAGAACTGGTTAAGATGTCTGGGCACAGAACACGAGGCAATGATTCCCTTTCCTTTGCGGCTGAGTTGACAAAGAGGTTTCTCCTGCCTATGCGGCGGCAGTGTGGTCAGTGAGCCAAAGAAGACAAGGGCAGATTCCACGAAATGATAGCAGGGAACTAGAGGAAAGTGAGTATTTTCTGTGTTGTTGCTGTGCAGCACCAAAGAGGGACAAGTTCTTGTTGTGAATGATGGGGTCCAGTAGGGAGATAAAGGCTAGGGGAGGGAGATGGATATTAATGTTTTGGTAAGATGTAACAGTAAAGGACTTTGAAGCTTTAGACTTGTTGGGTTTGGGTGGAGAAAAGAGATGGAGGAATCAATTTTTTCTTTGATTATTAGTTTGTTTCCTCTATTTTTTTCCCTTCCTCTCCTGATTCTTTCTTCTCTCTCTCTCTCTCTCTCTTTCTCTCTCTCTTCAATTCAAGGGTGGGGGTTGCTGGCTTGAAGAGAATAGTATTAGGGTTTTTTTCCCACTCTTTTGCATTTGTTTTAAACTAAAAATCACAAAGAAAAAGATGAAAGAAGAAGATGGAGGAGGACTTGATGAGATCTAGGACTTTGATGATGGATCTAGATCGGATACAAAATTGATGGAGGATGAAAGTGTTGAATATTTTTGTGGTGGAATTTGGAGATCTGAGATGAACTAGAATTTTGGAGAATTTGTAAATTTGAAATAAAGAGGCTAAGCTAATCTATCTACTCCTAATCTAAACACTTGTAATCTAATGACCCTCATGGCACTTTGCATCGTGCAATTTTTATTAATTATCAAGTCTAATTTTATTAATAAACTTCGCCTTTATATAGATATTGACAAATAAAAGTCTCACAAAATAGATGATGTGGGACTATACAAGGTACAATAATTCCTTATATCATAAAATTTCAAATCAAATATAAAAAATGTCTAATAAAATCTAAATAAAAAACTAATAGACCTTGGCTTAATCATGGCCGTTCAATGTCTTCCTCACCTAAATTCTGCGGGTAGATTGAAGAAAGACCTCTAGAGAGGGAGTTGGAAAAATGCAATATAGGAGGGTAAAAACAAATTTTGGTTTTGACTCTTCAAACTTAAAGGGTAGTAGAGTTGAAATTTAAGGGGGGTAGACTCATAAAAGAGATCAAGTTTTTCTCCTTTTTTTTTTTGGTGTGTGTGTTGTTTTTTTTGGGGGGGGGGGGGGGGTGGGTGCTGCCTCCTGGCATGAGGGTGGGTCTGCCTCTGTATGAATATTGTTGGTCAACTTTTGTCAACAAATTGATATGAACATATTGAAAGTATGATGCTGCATCTAACAAGAACATTTCTTCCCTTAAGCCTTAGCGTAAAACGGAAGATTGTGAGGCGTTTCCACGGCAATCATTTCTTGTTTTGGAAGACAACATCCATCATGTATAAATTTGATTTTTAACTTCTTACTGTCCTCTATATCTATGAGATGTTTGTGATAAGTATGTCTAAAATACGTTGCAAACTTTCGGATGTGTCAGAAAAAGTATCTCTATGTATCAATACTAGTACCCAAGTATCCGTGATACTGGCATATCTTGTTTGTTGAAGTATCTGTTCAACATAGATGATCAAATATTAATGTACTGGCCATCTTCCCATATGTAGTTTGGTTACTTGAACATATTCAATGGTATTTCTTATTTCAAAACTAGTTACATGGCCTATCCTTGCTCTGTGTGGATAAAAAGATATGGATACTAAAGGCCTTAATGAAACCATGTTGTTCGATAGAAGTGAGTGAAGAAGGATCATCCATTTAATAGATCCGTTGTAATGCTCTTCCGGTTCATGTAGCCTACTCCAAGTACTTGGAATAAAAGGCTTTGTTGTTGTATCCTTGCTCTCTATGCTCATATCAGATATGTTTGGTGCACCATCTGCTGTATTTTCAAAGCTACTTTCTTTGTCTTCTTTTATGCTTGTATTTGCACTATCCATCTTCTGTTATTTTAAATCTTCTTAGTTGATAGGGACAATCTTTTCATGTGATCAAACGTAGATCGTTTATTTTATTTATGTTTGGATGGGCACAATAATGATATTCTGGTCATTGTCCCAGGTGGTTTAACAACTTATTTAACTCTTTTCTTTCAGATAACTTTGTTGATGCAGTCTTGGTCCTTGAATAATTATAGCAATGCTGTATCACATGATGTTTATCAAGTTCAAATGGAAACTATAGATGGACTGTTCAGTTGGCTTGCAGTACTGTGGGAGCGTGGTTTCTTTCATGAAAACCCCCAAGGTTGCCCATCATTTTCTTTCTGTATGACTGAAGGATAACTGGATTTGTAATTTGTTTAGCATTCGGTTGTTGGCAGTAACATCGGATAACCATTCTCTAATATGACTGTTTCAGTGCGATGCTTAATTATGCAATCGTTTTTGGACATTGATTGGGAGAAATATGCAATCAGTGCAGAAAAAGTTCCTAGAAGCTTTCTCTTGGGCCCATTCATACTTGGACTGAATGACGTCGTGCATCACAAGGATTTCGGTTAGTTTTCTTGTTTGTTTCTTGCATTTGCTAGTATTTTAGTTAGCTTTTTCTGCTTTTGTATAAAAGAGAAGTTTTAAACAGGATAATGTTGTGTTTTGCTTATCATAAGTATAGTATATCAAGAATCAATAGTTATTTTCATTCTTGAATAAGAACTTTATTAAGTTAGGAAATCATTCAAAATCCTATATACAATATTTTATTGTTTTCTATTGCCGAGGTATGTGCAGTTTGGTTGGTGTCTGGAGTTGAGGTGTGTGTGACAATGGTTCAAGTCTTGGGTGTGCCAATTTTGGAAAGAAATTTAATAAATTTACCACGAGCTAAGCAGACCGAGTCCGTAGGTCTAACGGGCCAATGAGCCTTTGTGGCCTATTAGTGAACTTAGTACTTTTCACCTTTGTCTAAGCCTGAGCTCAACTGTAACGCCCTGCTTCTCACTAAGCACGGAATTGAGTGCATTACGGGCGGACACGTGTAAGTTAACATACACGAGGCCTATAAGTATGAAAAAGTAGAAATGAATATAATTAAAATACTAATTATCTATCATGATCTTGGAAGTTAGTTTACTGCTAAATAATAAAAGATATACAACATGTCTAAAACAGAAAGCAACAAGTATAGTATTAATACAAAAGTTGGGAATTATGCCCTCAAAAGAGTGATGCATATCAAATTCAAAAATACAAAAACGGAGGTCTAGAAATCTATTGCTGTTTGGCTTGTTTCAGAAAGTATGGATCGTGCAATGGCGGATCCTCGCTCACGTTTTCAGTACCTGAAAGTGTGGGGGAGCTCAACAAGTAAACAATAAAAAGTAATGAGTGTGCAACATAAACTAACAAGTGAAATATGAATATGAATATAAAATTATGCGCATGTATGGAACAATGTTCTAACATGCGTTTTCAGTATGCGTGCGGTCAAGCACCGCATAACACATAATCGGATTATGCGCCGATTATGCGGATTACGAGGAATTACGCGGAATATTAATATTTTAATATATATTAATATAATAATTAAAAAAATATATATATTAAGTGCTATAAAACTCTAAAAAATTATAAATAATAACTGTAAGCATGTAAAATGAAGGTAAATTGGCTATAATCCAATTACAAATTACAAAATTACAAGATGCATGCACAAAATTACAAATAACTATGAACATATGATAATAATCTGCATATTGCTAATACAAGATATGTGTATGATAAGTTTCAGTCCGAGGACTTGCGAAATTCCAAAAATTCAAGATGCATGTATGGTTTGGATATAGAAATAATCAAAGAAATTAAAATTGATCATAAAAACTTGTGTTCACATAAGTTTGAATAACTTTCTAAATTGTTCAGAAATTACTACACATACATATTATAATCAAGTACAAATAGAAATTAAATTGCTAATCAAGTCACTAAACCGTACATTACTCATCAATAACTAAATCCAACAAATTTTAAGCAAGATTCAACTTTTTTATCAAAAGAAACTCCCCTAAAAGTTTGTGCTGCAGAATTATTTCAGAAGAACTTAGCTATTATTTCAAATTATTGATGTTTGTGCTGTAGAAGTGGTGTGGTTATCGATGAAGGTGAAGAACAAAAAAACAAAAAATCGGCTAATGGAGCTGAAGAATCAAAATAATGCAGTGGCTGAATCTCCCATTTTTTCAAAATAACTCAAACCCTAAATTCTACTCAATTAACAGTTAACACAAAAATTGTCTCAACTCATTTTCCACAAATAAAACCCTAGCCCTAATTTTTCTGAATATTTCCTTTCACCAAAAAATTCAAACCCTAAAATCAACTCAGTTTACTCAAAATAATTATCAAAAATATTTAAGAAGAATAATACCAAAAAAAAACCATCAAAATCCTAAAGAGATCCAAAATCTTAACTGAAAAAAATACCTGCGATGTCGTCGCTGCCACCGACGGAGAGCTCGCCTTGAGGACAGCAGTTGCCGGAGGAGATGTCGTCAAGTCGCCGGTGAGATTGGAGGGGGGGAAGAAGCGATCAGAGAATTAGTTTTTTTTTTTTTTCGCAGGACTCAGGAGCTTCAGTTCGGGAGAAATTGGGAATCATCGATTCGAAGAGGAAGGGAAATAAGTAATGGGTTGCGGGTACGGGTCGGGTTTTGAGTGCGGGTCGGGCAAATTTTTGACGTTCGAAACGTGATAACCCGTTTGTCTGCATAATTGGGCGTTTTTTCCTTTTTTTATGCGTTTGGAAGGCGAAAACGCCTATGCGGGCATAGGGCGTTTTTTAGAACAGTGGTATGGAAACAACAAATGATCAAGTAACAATATCAAGTATGGATATACATGCATATCAAATTTAAGTTAATATCTTTATTTTATTTTTGAATTAATTGCTAAAGAAATAGACTCGTATCGTGAATGGACCCGTGCATATCCGGGGCCCGGCCAAAATACTGGCGCTGAATCAGCCGTGCCATTAAGTACTCAAGCAGATGCCAATATTGAGTAATTGGTCGTTCCATTAATATGGACTAAATAACAAATAATGGCTCAGTACTATCTGGACGCCCTTGCGGATGGGCCAACTATTTTGGTTGCGTAACCTATCCTAAAGTTTTCACGATGCGTTATTAATCCACTCTTTAGTTGCTACATAACCCTAGGTTTTAAGTTATAATACATGCAAATCAGTCCGGAATATGGTTTTAAGTTATAATACATGCAAATCAGTCCGGAATTTGGTAAACGAATCATATCAAGATTACATACGTAACATGTTTATCATCTAATAGATATCCGAGTAACAAGCAAGACATGGTTCATGTCAAAATCAAGTTAACAGGCAAGTCATGATTCATGGCATTATCAAGATATGTCGATTCATGGCATTATCAAGATATGTCTGAGTACTAATCAGGGTAATCCGAGATATTTTCATGTATCTTGTAGTAGTAACTAGTATGTATATGTCAAATGCAAGCATGATGGAGTCGTAAAATGTTAGAATGAGAGTTATGAAAATTATGATCATTTATGGAAACCATATATATGCAATTATGCATATAAACACATATTAGCTAAGTTGGTACTAAGTTGTAACGATGGGAATTAAATACGCTCAACACTATTATGACCATTACATTAACAATATGTGAAAACTTCAAATTCTAGTATGATTTCATGGTATAGAAAGTAATAAATTTATTAAACCTTATATATATTTATATATTTCAAGTAAATATGGATTAACATAAAAATGATTATAACCTAACGTAATAGCTTGTATAAAAAAATATTTTAGCAAATTAATTGTAAAGATTTATGTAAAACCCTCTTTTAAAATATGATTATGAATAATGTATAGTTAGATACATATATTATACATAAATTTTTTAATGGCAAGTGGAAAATGATTTGAAATTATTGCATTAAACACGAAGAACTTATATGGAAAAATTCACATGTATATCTAAATATGATGAACATTCATAAAAATAGCATCTCTATAATTTAAAAATAGAGCATAACAATAACAACAACTAAGCCTTCTGTCCCAGGTACTTGGGGTAGGCTACATGAACCAAAAGAGAATCACTCGGATTGCACACAGATAAGCCTTCTCTATTCATTCCTATAGAGTAATTTGCCCTCATTTAAGCCTCATTTAAAATAGAGCATATAGTTTAAAATTACAACTTGTAGTTTAAGGATGAGTGACCATAAATAATATCATAAATTTGACACACAAACAGAGTAAATTGTAAAAATCATATTTTTATATTTAGCATAACCATAGAGATTTTGTATAAAGATATCATTTTAATTATAAAACATTGTAGTTACAAAAAAAAAAAATCATAAGAGTGGATGTGATTTTACTTGCCTTGATAGGTTAGGTAAGATAATCATATCTTGATTTGGCTGAGTATCATCTTTTCATTCTCTCCCCTTCGTTTCTTCTTGTTTTTGAGGTGAGAAAGTGTGAAAGAAAATGATGAAAACCCATATGAAACATAAGAGAAGGAAAAGTTAATTGAGTGAAAATGAGAGTAAAAATACTAAGGTCATGACCTCCCATTAAAGTGGTTGCCAGCCATGTTTCTAGCCCAAGAACAAGTATGGTGAAAAGGTAAAGCTAGTTTCTGACTTTGATTTAATATAATATATATAATATTAATATATACATATAATTATGATAAAATCATGCATGAATGGAAAATGATAAAAATATGTGTTCCATCTTAAAATCTAGTCAAAGGCTAAATTCAAAGTTATAGTCATTGTCATAATGGGGCCCACAATTTAAAATAATATTATTTTAATATATCTAAATTTGACTATTCAAAAAATATAGAAAATTACCCAAAATCTATAAAAATGAAACGAACATGTCTATCAAATTTGTGGACGCATTTGATAACTAAAATACAAAATATATCAAATTTACTCGGTATTGGATTTATATTGGTATTCGACTTTCCGAGCCAACACGGCCAATAATAAATAAATTGATATAGGAAATATGAAAATCTTGGGTCATTACATCAACCCCAACACCAATCTCAACTTGAAATTGCTTTTTGAAAAAAATTCAAACTATATTATAAGTGTTAGGTTTGAACCAACATAGCAATTTTCCAACCATTGAATTCCAATCGTCAATTCCACTGTCATAAACCAAAAGAGTATGGATGACTATTAAGTATAAAAGGAGGTATGGACTCTTCACATACAAATAATCACTCTTTTTGTTCTGATTGAAACTAATTTGATAAGGAATTATGGTCAATTTTCAACAATGGGAAGCATATGATTGAAATCATAGAATCAGGTTGCAATATCCTGGAAGCAACTTGCTAATCCGGTCCCACAAAGTGGGAGCAAGTAGTGTTTTAAAGACGGTATCTACTGTGCCTCAATCCACCACTTGTGAATGGGCTATTCATAGGTTGTGTTGTCGCAAATTTTTAGGCAAGTTCTGATTAGACATGAATCTGTGTGTGAATTTTGTGTGGGCTATAGACCCACTTGATTTGTATGAAAAATATCCACCAAACTTGAACCACTTGGTTGGACAAGTTATGGGTCAGCTTTTGTTAGTCACATTCTATGCGGGTGTAATGACTCTTCATTTTTGATAGGCATAAATAATTCAATAAAAAAATAAGTAATCAAAATAATAAATATGACATTTTATTTTTTATAACCTCTAAAAATTTTCACTTTGTTTAGCTCTCAAAACTTTAATCTTCTTTAACCTTCAAGCCCTTTCACATTTTCTAACATCCCAACCTTTCATCTCCTCTATGAATTCATCTACTTAAACCTCCAAATTAAATTCATCTTTTTAATTCTTAAAAATAAATCTCCACTATCTCCTTTAATTCCCTCACTCCCTTCATAATCTATAACTTCCCAAACCTTTTATATTCTACAACTTCTAAATCCAATCCTATATAAATCTATAAACCAAAACACATTTCACTCATTCTAATCCTAAAAATTATTTTCTAAAATTTTCCCTCTAAAATTCTCTCTTCCTCTCATCTCATCTGAGCTACCCTTGGAACTGCCGAGACCACCATAGGAGCCACCGTCGGGGCCACCATGACTTCCCCAGAGAAGAGTACATTCTTTTTTTACTTTTCACATTTTTGGCTTCTCACATTTTAATAAAGAGATAAAAGATTATTTTTTTTTCTTCTTGGATTAAATTATTTTAATGAATTTTAGGTTAGCTCACCCACTACTTAATAACCTTAATAACCTAAAAATAACATTCATCATCTTATAAACCCAATAGATAGATTCAGACTCATTTCTCAAATTCAGACTCGGTAATACTAAAATCAATTTTGAGTCTGTTATAAATATTAGAAAAATCCATAAAAATCATCTAAATTCATGTTAATCTATTTTAATATTTTTAGAATATTTTTAATGTGAAGATTGCTTCATTGAGTGACATCGAGAAACAAAATCCAAGTGAGTTCTTTTCGACTCGCTAAACATGCTAGTTTTTTTTTTATAAAAATATTATTTCAATTATATCATCTAATTTGTAGAAAATAAATTTGCTATTACAAGTATTATTTCTTAATGTTGTTAGAAATTAATTTGTAAAAAATAAGTTTGTTACTACAAGTTCAATCATTGACATTTCTGTTATTTCTTTATGCTGTTAGAAATTAAATGAATATTTGTTAAATTACATAATATACTTAGGTTTTTAATAAATCATGAAAAAGACTATAGTCGTGGAAACATATTGTTTGCGATATTATTTTGTGTCGGTGTTTAAAAAAGTTATCTTGTATACTGATTCTGTAATTAAGAAATGTGCGTTGCACGGAAAACCTCCTAGTATCCATATACTTGTCTGGTCGATATTTTTATGATGTCTCAAATCAATAAATCATTGATATAGCTAATTGTGATTTATTGAATAAAGTATAAACTGAACGGACTATAAATCATTTTGTTAACAAATTAATAAAACCCAATTGAAATATTGTACTTGATATAATCCATATACAAGCGAGAATTTAGATCTACATAGACTATATCTAAATGACACTGGGTTGGGGGAGAAACTGAATGATGGAAATATACTCTGTTTCGACTGAAACATTTTAAGTTGTACGACTAAATAATATGCACACCATAAATGTGATGATTTGCTGGATCATACCTTACTATTATTCCTGTTTGCCTGACGGCAGGTCCGACTCAGCACCGGACATTTTATGTGATCACATCTTCTGGGTGCGTGATGATTTGCTAGATCATACTTTAGTATTTTTCCTGTTTGTTTGACGGCAGGTCTGACTCAGCACCGGACAATCTATGTGACCATCTCCTGGTCTATACAGAAGACAATCAAAATAGTGGTATACCAACACTTAGTTTTTCTAATTACATAACATCGTAGATAAAAATATTCTTATTATAAAGTTGACTTCACTAAAATGACATTAAGATAATCTAAATTAATTGATATGATTATAATAGACATCCAATTACATATTAATTTAATATTTTTTAAAATTTGTGTTATTATTATTTTTGGACGTAACCGTTATATCTCACATTTTTTTTTGCATATTTTATTTTGGTCGCAATCTGACGATCTGGGTGTGAATGTCCAAAATTACCGATGGATGTATCAAAAATAATGAAGGATGTAGTGTAATTTGGAGAGCAGGTTGAAGATAAAGAGTTACATTATTTTTTCTTATTTAATTTATTATATTATGTTATTATTTCTTCTGTATCAAACTTCATTTCCATCAATAAAACGTTAAACATTTGTTAATTTTTTTTGTAATTATTGAGTATTATTGTGGCAAATTCTATTAAAGGATTTAGCATATTTAAACCGAATGTGTTTCCGGTACCTACTACACGTGTTCGTATACCGTATATCGGGAGCGGGGCGTGATAGCGGGTTAGGTACCTATGAGCAGTAAACTAAAAAGCAATTTGTAGACAATTGTAATAAACTAATAATCTTCATAATTTCATATAAATGATAATTTACAAGACAAGATTCACAACTCCTAGGACAAAAGGCAAAATTAACTTGATCAATTCATACAAAACTGCAACTTTTTTCAAATTTCTTTTTACCAACTACTTGTAATTCAAGTCCATAAAAGAAAAATTGGAATTAACAAAAAAGAGAGCAGTTCAATATGAGATTGTAAGTTGAGAGTGGCTAGCTAGAGATACACGAGTCGAGAAAGGTTGAAGGAAGATTGATAGTAAGTTGAGGATGTAGAAATTCTGCAGTTTGGACTCAGAATTCCTTTGCAGAGAGAAACAGGGAGGGGTGGAGAGGTGAAAGCAAGAAGAGAGGTGGAGGCTAAGGTTTGAATCTCAAACTCTGAATTGATATGGTTACTTAGGTAATAATCTCAATCATTCCCTCGCTGATGGACAATTGAGATTATATTAGAGTGTAACGTAGTAGGCCAGAGGCATCAGTTTGGGTGCGCACTGATGTGGGCAGGTCCAAGTCTAATTCAGGCAGGTTCTTTAAATTAGGATAGCCGCCCAAATAAAAGAAAATTTCTTAAGAACCTGCATGTTGAAGTTATGGTGGGTTTTGAGCAGGAACTTTTCATATGTTTCAGGTGGATTTAGGTAAAGGCCTGATTCTTGAACATCCTACTTGATTTTGTCTTTCTGCCATTAATTTTTCAAAATATTCTAACAGTTTAAAGCAATATCTAGTTTTCTTTAATGGAAGCACCAATAACGAAGTGACCAACCAATGAACTTGTCAAGTTAGATTGCTTTAGTAGAAGAAATTTTGAGTGTTGAAAGATGGTAAATTTTCTTTTGACAATTTTGAAAATCATCTACGTTCTTACTTGTACGAAGCCTATACCTGAAGATGAAGGCAATGAGACTATTACTCAAATTGGAAGATCATGAAGTAGTTAAATGATGACTACCTATACAAGGGACACATTCTTGATTATTGTGGTGGACAATGTTTTTGATATGTACCATCACATGGAGATGGCTAAAACATTGTCGGATGCACTTGAAGAAAAGTACAAAAGAGAAGATTCTGGAGAGAAGTGGGGAAAAGGGTTTTCCGGTAAAAAAGCACTTGCATTTCAAATTCATTGATAATAAGCTTATCCTTGGTCAAGTTCATGTCTTGCAAGTGTGTCATTCAAATTCAGCAAATTGATATTCCTCTTGAGATCAAGGTTTAGATATCGGTATCGACCACTCTTTTTTGGTCTAAGAATTGTTATGTTAGGCGTATCGTATTGGCAATATTGGAGTTATGGGCAATATTGGACTGATTTGATACATATATACATATATCTCTTATCCGATTTCTCAAAGTCTGGTATGGTATATTTGATATGTGTCGGTATCAGCTGATAATAAAATCATGCTTGAAATGTTGTATATTTGTGCAATTTTTCATGAACCGCCTAACAACAAGCAATACTACATAGAGGGAGCCTGAAGTATGGTACAGAGATATTTTCTTGAGTCACTATTTCACCATCTTCAAGTTGAGTAAGAGCTATGTCTTCGAGACAAGAAAGATGAACAAAACAGAATAACTTCTAAGGCTCACATGATGGAGAGTCATGACCAGAAGAAAGGTTTGAAAACTTGGAACCAATGTTTAAAATATCGTTATTAGTAATGCAACGTTTTACCTCTTTTAGGTTATGTTGCATATAGCGTAACACATAACGTAGGTTATGCAATTTTCCATTTATTTAGTAAACAATATAAAACTATATAAAATAATTTTTATTAATTGAAAAATAGATTTAAAATTTCTAAAAAAGTATATACAAATATTTTGTAATACATAATTTATTCTAATTTTATGTTAAGTTCTACAATATTTTTCACATTTATCTTCATAACTAATATTAAGTTGCAACCATCATTTTAGTCATCATCTAAACAAGAAAATATTATTTCAATTTTTTAATTTCAATTCCAGTTATTATTATAGTTGCAATTTATATTTTATAATATTGAATTTATCTATATGTAATTATTAATTTCAGTTTAACTAAAAATTCATTAGAATTAATGAGAAGAAATTTCAGCAACCGAAGAGGAATTACAACAAGTGAATAATGAAACAATCGCAAATTAATAAGTTAGCAATTCCACAAACAATTAAATAAGCCAATAAGTAATCAAGTAGGAAAATTACAATAATTCGCTAATAATAATCAACAACAATATAGAAATTACTAAAAAAAAAATAACGTAACATAACGTAATTTAATGTAACGTTACGTAAAATAATGTAAAATAATATAAAAAACGTACTATTGCAGTGCACTGGGTTATTTTCAGTTGTTATGTAACATTGGAGTTCCGTTTGGTTTCGTAATACAAGATAATGAGTTTTATAACAATTTATTTCAACATTGCTTGAAACGCTACTGATTTTAAGAAGAAAAGGCCAAAAGAAAATCGGAAGTGTTTTCAAAAGGAATTATCAACTCCTCAAAAGGGGGAAAAAAATCTGAAGTAAATATGATTGAATTGGGATTCACTGCAATGAATTTTTTTAAATCAATATGGTTGGAAGTAACATGAAACGGTGGTTGGATTCTGGTGACACTAGGCACGTCTCCAGCAACATGTCCGTGTTTGCCACATTCAAGGAAGAATCTGATGGCCAAGAACTTTTCATGGGAAATGACTCGTCTGCAAAAGTCAAGGGCATGGAAACTGTACATCCGAAGTTCAAATATGATGTCTCTTACAGAACTGTTGTATGCCTCTGATTTCACAGGAATTTGATCTCAGCTATTTTGCTTAACATAGAAAAGCAGTTATTGAGTCTTGATAAAATTGTAATCACCATTAATGGGGTATTTTTGCGAAAGGGTTATGCTTGCAACTGGATATTCAAGTTGAATCTTATTATTGGAAATCATGTTATGCTTTTCTTGTTGACTCTTGTCTTTTATGGTGTTGATTGATTGGATATACTCATTATCGCCATATGAAATGCTGAAGACTTATTCTTGTGTGTATGGTTACACTTATAACAGCCTGTCAATTTTGTTAATGAAGAATCAAGTTCTGCTTATATTGTTGATTCTTTTCCTTTATAGCACGATAGATTAGGACGTGTTCATTATCGTATGAAATGCATGAGTATGTAGGACTTATTCCAATATGTTCTAATTAGAATATTGATACATGCCAATTTGTTGTTTAGGCTAAAATTTCTTGTAAAATATCAAGAAATTATGTTAATTTACAATTAGTTCGTTCTGCTTTATGTGATTTAAACTAGAATTATAACCAGAGTTGGAGTAAGATTTTTCATTAATTACATTGATTATTACTTGAGATTCGCATATGTTTACTTCATGAAACATAAAGATGAATATGTCAATAAACTTAAATTATATATGGAAGAAGTTGAAAATCAATTCAACATTAAATCAAGACTCTTAGGTCTGATAGAGGTGGACAATATGTTGATATCAATAATTTTATAAACTGTATGGATTGTACATTATACTACTGCACCTTATACCTCAACAAAATGCATTGCTAGGAGGAAAATAAAACTTTGATAGAAATGAATCAAATGATAAATGTTATGATTTCTGTTCTGGTTTAAATGCTAATATGTGCGAGCTTTTGTGCATGCCATAAGATAAATAGAAATCCATGGAAAAATAATAATGTGATATCTTATGAACTTTGAAAAACGAAGAGGTCAAATCTTAGTTATTTAAACGTGTGGGGTTGTTGCGCATTGGTCAGACTTCTTGAGCCTAAAAGTCCCATATTGAGAAGTAGGGCTACTGAATTTATATTATTGTTTATTTTCATTACAAGGCTTACAGATTTTGAGTTACAGAATTAAATGCCATTTTTTAGAATAGCATAATTGAATCTATTGATGTTGAATATTTCAAAATCATTTTTCATTATACGTGAATTAAATAAAAATATTTCTAACATAGTTTTACCTACTATTCCTAGCTCCAATAGTAATTATGATTCTATTTCTTATTAGAATTATGAGGTTTTTGAACCGGGAGGTAAACGGGCTAGAATAACAAAATTTTTTGGTCTTAATTTTTGAATGTATTTAGTTGAAGCATCTAGAGATAAACAATAAATAGAAATGCCATTTGCTTATTCTGTAGAGGATGATCCTTTAATTAGAATGAAGTTATTAATATACGTAATTTTTTATGTTAGAGAGATGCTATTAGCAATGAAATAGATCCTTTGATGGCTAACACAAACATGGAAATTAGCATATCTTCCAAAGGGTTCTAAACCTATAGGTCCAAATGGATTGGAAAAGAATTAAACCCGATGGAACTGTAATGAAATATAATGCTATACTTGTTAAAGGTTATAGGCAAATGTAGGTATTAATTTCTTAGAAACATATGTTCCTGTTGCTAGAATCACATATATTAGGTTATTAATATCTCTACTTCTATTTTGTAATTTCATATATATTAAGTGGATGTGAAAGCAGCTTTTCTAAATGGATATTTATTAGAGGAAATTTACATGGAAGTAACATGGAGGTTGTACTGTGGAGGGGGCTAGAACATAAAGTGTGAATTAGTTAAGTCCTCATATGGCTTAAAGGGCCTTGAAGCAATAGCGTGAGAAGATTGAAAGTGTTCTTTCTAATTATTTTAAGGTAAATGAAACTGATAAATGCATTTATAGTAGGATCATAAATAATCAAGTTGTTATTATGTTCAGTGCTATGAATGCACGCATGCACAAAGCACCTAGGGCGCCTGAGTTGTAAGGCAAGATGCAAATTTTCAATTTCTAAACTTAAAAAATATTGCATCAACTAAACCTATATTGCATATTTCTCAAAGACATTATATCAATTCATAACTAACAATTTGCTTCATACAATTGTTCAATTCACATTCACACACAAACATGAGAAACACACATGTGGGGCCGCTCCTATGTGAACGGTTCTCAAATTAAGTTTCATGAGAACTCTATCATGACCCATCTCCATAAAAGATCCAAATCGTCCATCTCGATCTATACATAATTATTAGTTTACAAACAAAAATTTAAAACATTCGGACACCGTTTACTTGTGATTCAAGAGATTTCAAGAAATATTTAGCCATACAAAAAAGAAGCTATTCTATGTATAAATGAAAATTGTCCAAATGACTTAAATATTTGTTTGTAAACTAATAAATGTGTATAGATCAAGATGGATAGTTTGGATCTTTCATGGAGATGGTCCATGATAACGTTCTCCCGAAGCTTAGTTTAAGAACCGTTCTCATAGGAGCGACCCCAAAATATACATATAGATTTGAAATCTTTACGTGAATTTAATGAATTGTCAGAAACAAATTGTGAGTTATGAATTGGTATAATAGTTTTGAGAAATATGTATTATCGAGCGTTTAGTTGATGCAATACTTTTTAAGTTTAGAAATAGAAACAATAGCATCTTGCTTGCACCTTGGGCACCCTAGCTGCTTTGTCTTGGACAGTCATCAACCAAAGGGATGTAGGTTTCATGATAAACCTCATTATTAGTACCTATATTTGCAAGAATTTTAACAAGTAATAAAACTATCTCAGTAAGGATTATTACTTGTTGAACTGAGACAAACTAGCACTTTTAGCTTGTTCAGTTTATATCTTTCGTATCCAACATCCCCTTGGTAGTTTCTTTGCCTCATTTTTACGCTAACGAACTAATCGTTGAGATACTGTAGGTTCATGTTGAAATTCACCCTAAGCTGCTGTCAGTGCCTCCCAATAGTTAACTTTTGAGCATGTAATAGATACTGACATCTTTAGTTTCATGCCAGCTTTTTCCTGTTTAAATCAGTGATTGTCTCTTCTGTTAAAATATAGCACTACATTGGTGTAGTTATTTTCTACTGGGGTAAAATAATATTGAAAAAGAAACCAACAGCACCTTCAAAGTTTGAACATGGTGATAGATTAATTGGTTGAATAATATTACTTGGATGTGCTACTCCTAATAGTAATAAATGTGGAGGAAAGTAACTTCACTTTCCATTATAATTTTGGATGGGAGGATAATTTGAGGGCCGGAGACTCCTTTGATATAAAACAACTGTAATTTTTGTTGCCAGAATATACCTCCTTTTTTTTTGTTATTTCTGGTTCTCTTTGCTTTATGCAGGTGTAAAAGGCATTTATACTTCCAGAATAATAGAAGATGCATCGACATTGTTAACTAAATTTTCTCGTCAATTTTCACCAAGGTGCAATTCTTTGTGCTTTTCTCCATTAATTTTTATCTCAATTTGAAAGTTTTTAGGGCTTGTTTGGCCTTGTTGATAAGTTTTCTTATTCTGCAGTTGAGTCATTTCAGACTATCAAGTTCTCTTTTTGGCTATGACACCTTTTCACAAATCCTCATTCTGATAAAGACTCCCCTCAAAATGGTCAATTTTGGTGAATAGGATCAAGGTCGAAAGAATTCAAATATCTAGACCTTAATCCAATTCACCAAGCACCATCTTTCTCCCCCTCTCTTAGGAGATTGGCATTAATATCTTCTTCCCATTCCTTTAATCCTTTGAATTCCCATTTTGTTTTACTTCTTCAATGGGATCTCCATTTTCTCAATCTCTCGTATTTTTGGCTGGAGAAGCTTACTAGGATTCAACACTTTGCTGAGAGGTACAAGAAGTCTTGGCAGCTGGTTTCTAAATTATGGGTTTTGCACATAAAATTTTATCATATTTTTCTTTGTTTTTACTTTTTAAGAATTTTTGGCATATAGTATATAAATATTACGACAGATGTGCGTATATATGTATATAATTTCTGTTCAGCATAATTTCGTATAATCCGTTTGCATGGTATATAAACCATTTATGCATTATGTGGTGTCCAACCAAATGCTTAATAAAAAAATGTTTTACAATGTTGGTTCTTTTTTCAAGCTTAAGCAGTTGAGTTTACAATTTTTAATTTGAACTTGATTAGTTAGAATCATTCACATCTTGTTGTTTTATTACTACTTTAGTAGTTAGAACCGTTGACATGTGTTTTTTTTGTTTTGTATTAATGCATAAGTTTGAAATATTATTATGTTTTTTTTTTCTATTTGTTGAATGTATGTAATTTAAGGCTTTGTATGTTTTTAAAAAGATGCATGGTACATAATAATTAATGTTTACATATCTTCAAAAATTTATCTGCATGGCTACAAACATATATATGAAATATTATTAGAATAACCTGGTTGGACACTTACAAGCCTTCTGCATCACTAAATCTCTCATGATAATGCACACCGTTTAAAATATCATACCATGTTCCTGGGCTCATACTAGGAAACAAAGTCTTACCACAATTACTCGTACTAGGATACATAGGATACCTCGATTCTAGCAACATTGATCCGGTGGTTGTGAAAATCATTATCATATTTTGCAAACTGAAATGGATATTATGACGACCGCTATGAGAACAAATATAAATTCCAATGCTTAAAGAGTAATTTCATAAATAAAACTATTTAGAAGTGGTTAGTTGAGAATGTCATATTTTTGATATGTTGTGTATTATTTTGGGAAGTAACATGTAGTAATTAAGAATAAAGAAATACTAACCTAATGTTCCTTATTAAATGACTAAAAGTATAATCAACTTATGCTATAAAATTCTGGCCAATTGAGAGATTCTATTTCTATGTTTACTACTCATGAAATGTTATGCTTTACAGGAGAATGAAAATTGAATAGTCAATTTGTGACTTAAAGGATAAGATAGCTTCACATTTTTGTGTGTGTGAGAGAGAGAGGGAGCGATTATTAGTGTAAGAAATCTACTCGAAGTCTGATCCTCAGATTGCAAACTAAAATGATGTGGATTAAGCAATGAAGTATGGACATGGGTACGGGATGCCTATGTTACAATATGGACAAGGTGATACAGTATCTTTAAAAAAAATGGGTACGACATAGGTAAAGTAATTATATATAAATATAAATATAAACATTACACGGACAAATCCATGTGCAAGATGCAAGTATGATAGAATATAATACATGGATTAGAATATCATACATCGATAAGGCATATTTGAAATTTATTGGCTACCGGTATATTATGAATACAATAATAAAACTATATGTGTGTATGAAGATTCAATGCTTAGGTGTATGACATATTATCTAGCTCTTTAAATTAATAATTGTTTGTGCAATCATATTCTTCACTATAGAACTTGACATTATAAAAATACAATGCATTTGCAAATTAAATAGATTTTTTAAACAATTATTGAAAATTTTTTCTTTAACATTCCAGTCTTGGATACTTTTTGGATACGTATTCAATTCATCTAGGATGCATTTTAAAGTTTGGATATATCATCTAGGATGCATTATAAAGTTAGTATATATCAAAGGAATTATTAGATACATCATGTGAAGTTTCGGGTAAAGTATCAAGGATTGGAATATCAAATATATACCTGAGAATGGGTATGGCTCCTCTTTTGAAGTATCGCTGCTACATAGAGATTAGGTGACGTTTCATAGGGGATTATCACATCAAGACTTGAATTAAATTCGATAGGATAAATTTTACAGAAAATTTGAATCCGTATTCGAATAATGCATAAAAAGAATCATATCCAGCACATGCGTGCATTACTTTTAATGTAACAAACCTGCTAGATATCTGTTGTCGCCGAATTGCACATTAAAATTTAGATTTGGATTTGGTATGGTTTTGGTAGGGAAAATCATGGGCACTTGCAATTTATTTTTGGTTAGACATTTTTTATAGTTGGTGAAATTTTCCATATATTTTTTCTCTCCTTGTCACATGTTTGATAATGTGCTAATGTATTGCAACATTATCTAAGTATTATCATCATAATTTAATGAGTTGACATGCCACAGGAGGTTATGAGCAGACATGAGCCACATCAAATCTTAAAAAAGTTTGATATCTGAATAACTGTTTCAGCTTATAACCGTGATGTAAACACAGTGAAGATAGTGCCATTAAGTACATTTATAAACTCTCGAAATTGAAAGTATATAATAACTATGAACAATTTTTGTTGTTATAATGCATGCAACATTCAAGGTAGGTGTTTATTTGGACCAGGATTGTTACATTCAAGGTAGGTGTTTATTTGGACCAGGATTGTTCACATTTCTCATTGAAGAAGATTTTTTTTAGGGTTAAACTGCAAATTATAATCAATGTCAAAGCAAAATATCTTTACCTTATTTAGATTATTGTATATCTTAGATTGGGCGTATTCTATTTTTTAATTATATTTATTATGAACTGTAAGGTTGTAAATATACACCACTTATTTTAATTCTTAGCCGTCAATCAATATTGGGAAATCTCCTCTTCCCAATAGCTATATTGTATCAGAGGCCTTGCTCTCCATACCGTAGATGCCTAACATGCAATTTGACGCCAATGCTGGGCCGTCGTAGTGCACCCACACAAGCCGTCCCCTCTCTCCAATCAACACAAAAAAAAAAAAAAATACACTCAACACAAGTTGTCCCTGCGCCCCTTCCCCAAAAATAACACCACCAAAAAAAAAAAAAAAAAAAAAAAAAATCCTATCTTCACTTGTGCCATCTTCGAGAGTCTTGATCTTTATGCAAAGATCTCTCCCTGCTTGTGGATCTCATCATCTTCGTTGGCACTCGATTTGGTGGCTCACATATTTATAAGAGGGTCTCCAGTTAGCATCTTCTTGATGTCTGTTTCTGTCATAGTCCAACTTTGGGTGTGTGAGGGCTGCTAGGTAGCATCTTCTTAAAAGTTGCCTGTCTGCTGGTGTCATAGTCCAACTCTGGGTTGGGGTTTCGCTCAACTTAAGATACGCCTTTAACTTCCCCGTCCTCCTTAAATTCAAGATTGCCTCAACTCAGAATGCCCCTTATCTTTCAAATTTGCCTCAACTCTCTATCTGTCTCATGTTCAGATCTGCTACCTACTTTGGATCCACTTCATGTCCTAATCTATTTCAACTTTGAAGCTACCTCAACTCAATATCAATTATTTTTCTCAAGTCCAGATCTGCTACCTACATCAGGTACGGTTTGTTGTAGGAAATCTAAGCCACTACTTGTATTCAATCCCATTCTTTTCTTTTCATCACCTCGTCTTTGGAGAGCTCCATATGGGCCCTTATGATCAAGAAGCAGTGTCTAACAGGAACGTCTCACATGACTTTGGTATCAACCTTAGGTGCTCTATGTGGATCTATTTAGTCATCTTGATGTTATAGGTTTTAGTTGCACCTAGATGCTTTCAGACTCGTACTACAAACTCTAAATGTTTGATCCTTTGTGAGTTTGAGGGTGAGTTTTGAAGAAATACTGTCCATTTTCTTTAAGATTATTCTCTACCTCATTTAAAGTAGTCATTTTCTTCGTATATTAAATTGTTTTAATTGTGATCATGTAGGTGTATATACTATATACACCGGCTATAGTCTTTTCCCCATAGTCACTAGAGAGAAATATTTTCCAATCTTTAAACGTCTAAATCTTGTCTATTTTGCTTTCTTTCATGACTTCAATCTTTTGTTAGATAAATGGAGTGCATGTAGGTGGAACCTAGGCTTGGATAACAACACATCAGCTGGAGCTTTTTTGCTAAGGTTGTCAAGAGTGTTTACATTGATGCTTGAATTCGAAACAAGAGTATATGAGTTTATAGGTAAACATTGATGGGGATCATTATGAAGACTTATATTTAATTGTAATATTAGTTTTTCCCATTTAGTGACTCTTAGTTTTTGCACGTGTTGTGCAATGTTTTCGTTTTAAATAAGCTTGTGTGAGCGCATGAATGGAATAAAATGATATTATGATTATTAAAGATAAAATTTTTGTTTGGCAAGGTGATTTTGCTAGTAAATCCTAAATCTCTAATTCTCACATCATGCTTATTTGTTTGAGTGGGTGAGAGATCACTTGAGTCCAATGCCTAAATTAATTTATTATTGTAACACCCCATTTCCCAGGGGATATGAAAACGGAGTGCGTTACCGGCGGGCACGTTTAAGTCGACGTGCACGAGGTCCATAAGTATGTAAAAGCAGAAATGAATGGAACTAAATATTAGTTATCTACCAGGATCTTGGAAGTTAGTCTACTGCCATATAAAAGAGAAGATATACATGTCTAAGATAAGAAGCAACAAGTACAATACTGATACAAAAATTGAAAATAAAGTCTCAAAGAGGTGATTCATACCAAACTAAAAATACAAAAACGGAGGCCTATAAATCTACTGCTGCTCAACCTTCTCTAGAAAGTACGGATCGTATAATAGCGGATACTCGCTCACATCTTCAGTACCTGAGCGTGTGAGGGAGCTCAATGTCAAACTCGGCAAGTAAAACAATAAAAAGTACGGAGCGTGTAATATAAACAAATAGATTCGATATGAGTGTGGATATGAAAGTATGCGCATGTGTGGAAAATATTAAATGATCAAGTAATGATATCAAGCAAGAATGTACATGCATATCAAGTCTAAATTAATATTTTATTTTAGTTTATATTTTGAACTGTATGGTGAAAAAAATACCCTTATCATAGAGAGTGCAATATGCACTAACAAGTAAAATATGAATTGATGTAAAAAGTATATGCACATGTATGGAAAAGAGTAATGATTAAGTAACAATATCAAGTAGGGATATACATGCATATCAAGTCTAATTTAATATAATATTTTATTTTATTTTTTGAACTGAGTGGTGAAGAAATAGACTCGTATGTGATCAATATCAAGTATGGAGACTAATACATATCAAGTCTAAATTAATATCTTATTTTATTTTATATTTGAACTGAATGGTGAAGAAATAGACTCGTATGTGATCAATATCAAGTATGGAGACTAATACATATCAAGTCTAAATTAATATCTTATTTTATTTTATATTTGAACTGAATGGTGAAGAAATAGACTCGTATGTGATCAATATCAAGTATGGAGACTAATGCATATCAAGTCTAAATTAATATCTTATTTTATTTTATATTTGAACTGAATGGTGAAGAAATAGATTCGTATGTGATCAATATCAAGTATGGAGACTAATACATATCAAGTCTAAATTAATATCTTATTTTATTTTATATTTAAACTGAATATATCGTGAAAGTACCCGTGCATACTCGGGATCCGCCCAAGATGCTGGCGCTGAACCAGCCGTGCCGCTAAATACTCAAGCAGATACCGATACTGAGTATTCGGTCGTCCCATCAACATGGACTAAACAAGAGATGATGGCTCAGTACCATCCCGGTGCCCCGCGGATGGACCCTTATTTCGGTTGCGCAACCTATTCTAAACCTTTCACGATACAATATTTGTCCACCCTTTAGTTCTCCCATAACTCAAGATTTCAAGTTATATTACATGAAAATCAATCCGGAATATGATGAACCAATCATATCAAGATTTCTACATACACATGTCTAGTAATAAGTAAGATGTGATCTATATCAAAATCAAGTTAACAGGAAAGTCAGGATCCATGGCACTATCAAGACATATGTATGTACTAATAAGGGAAATCCGACATATTTTTATGTATTTTGTACAAGTAATTAGTATGTATATGTCAAGACAAGCATGATGGAGTGTCAAAATCAAGTTAACAGGCAAGTCAGGATCCATGGCATTATCAAGACATGCGTATGTACTAATAAGGAAAATTCGGCACATTTTCATATATCTTGTACAAGTAATTAATATGTATATGTCAAGACAAACATGGAGTTTAAAATATTAGAATGAATGTTATGGAAATGATCATGTATGTAAACCACATATAAATATAAGTATACATATAAACATGTATGTAAGTGAATATTAGAATGTAAAAATACCAAGGATGATCATGTATGTGAATCATGCATATAAACACATATTAGGTAAGTGGGTACTAAATTGTAAAAATAGAAATTAAATAGGCTTAAAACTATTATAACGATTGCTTTAACAATATATAAATTTTTCAAATTTTAGAATGATTTCATAGTATGGAAAGTAGCAAATTTATTAAACCTTACTAATGTATATATATTTCAAGTAAACATGAATTAGCATAAAAGAATCATGACCTAATATAATAGTTTGCATTAAAAAAAATATTTTAGTAAATTTAATGTAAAACTTATATGAAATTCTCTTTAAAACATGATAATGAATAAATAAATAAATGAATATATATATATATATATATATATATATATATATATATATATATATATATATATATATATATATATATGCATATTTTCTAATGGCAATTGGAAAATGATTTTTAAATCATTATATTATACACAAAGAAATTATGTAGAAAACTTCAAATTTATATCCAATATGAACATTCATAAATGTGGCATTTTTATAATTTAAAAATAAAGCATATAGTTTAACTTTACAACTTGTAGTTTAAGAATGAGAGACTATAAATAAAATGATAAATTCGATACATAAACATAGAGTAAAGTGAAAAAAAATCATATTTTAATTTTTCTAGAATAATCATAGAGATTTTTGTATAGAGATATTATCTTTTTAAGTTTTAACAAATCAAGATTTTAAGTTAACCATAAACAATTATAGTTAGAAATAAAATATGAGAGTGGATGTGATTTTACTTGCCTTGATGAGTAGGAAGATAAGCCTATTTTGAGGCTAAAGAATTTTTTCTCCTTTTCTTCTTCTTTTTCTTTTTCTCTTTTATTATTCTTCTCTTGAGTTGGAGTAAAAAAAAAATAAAAGGAAGAGATGAATGAAAAATAAAGAAGAGAAAACAAATGAAAGGAAGGGAAAAAAGATATAGATAAAAGAGAGATATGGGGGTAATATGATTGTTTGTCATGCTTGGCCAAAGGACAAGTATGGTGAAGGAGGTATGGGTGAATAAAAACAAAATAGAAATATGACAAATGACTAATAATAATAGATTATTAAAGTTATTTAAAGCTATAATTTAAATTAAACTAACCTAAATAAAGTCAAACTTTATTTTTACAAGTCAAAAGAAGAGAGACCAGTAAAAATGTGTAGGATCTACCGGTGATTAAAATAATATTATTTTAAGTGATTATCTTCAAAATTTTAAGAAAATCACAAAAATATAGAAAAATGAGACAAACACAACAAATTCATTTTGGGATTAATTTGATATCAAGAATGTAAGTTATGATGAAATTAGATTGTTACAATTATTTCTACCGAATTTTATTTTAATTTGCCATAATTTATTATTATGATGCACCAAATCGGTATCATTGTTAAAAAAGGATCAAGTTTGTTCATTTTCCTCACCATAAGTCCACTTTCTTCCTTTATTTCTCAGGAAAAAAAAGAAAAAAAAACTCTGATCAACCTTCAGACCCTCCCAGATCGTTCCACTCTCGTTAACAACAATGGACAACAACAATATCATCATCATCATCATTATCAACACTCCATCATCAATCATCTTCTTTCACCGCAACTCCATTACCTTCGCAATTTCATTTCAATATCATCTTTCCTCCATCATCAATCATCATCCATCAATATTATCATCATCCAACAGCAAAAACTACCTCCACCACAGCAACATCGATCAACGACAACATTAGCAAAATAAGTAAAAATAAATGTCTCGAAATTGTTGTATTTCCAAAGTCCATCTTCATCTTCCTCTTCTATCTTCTCCTATTTATCTTTCATTTTAGTTTGAAAACTTTAAAAAAGGAAAACATCAGTGAAAAATAAATAGAAAAACGGAAACAGGAAAGAGAAAAATAAAAGAGAAGAAGAAGAAAAGAGAAGGAAAAGAAGAAAAGAGAAAAAATTAAAAATTTTTAAAACTCAACGAACACCGCGTGAGCTGCCACCATTCTTTTCGACCTCCTTGACTGCCTTCAGCCTTCGCTGCTTACTAATAACCTTGATTGGCCTCGACAAATTAGTGATCACGCTGCTGTTCTTGGTCTTAGTCCGCCTTTCAGACATCGTCAGTCTGCCTTCGATTCATCAACATCTTCATTACAGCAATCCACGACTGTTGGTGCTACTGAATCTGCCATTATAACGTTGCTGACTACCTTGAGTATTACCTAATTTTCCTTCGTTTAATCGACAACACCTGTCAATCCCAAGTCATCACCGCCATCCTTTCGACTCTCTGGTAACCTCTAAACACCGTTATTTAGTTGCAAACTATGACTGTATCATACTACAATTGCTTCCTTGATCGATGATGAGGAGTCGATCACATCTCTGATCGGTGAAGATGAAGAGCCAGTTAGATTCGAATTAAATTGGATATGCTTTGATTTTAAGCAGTTATAATCAATTCAACTCCAACATGTATCCCACATTCAAATTAGATCTGATCCATTTCTACTTTGATCCGACTTGGTTCAATTCTCAATCTAGGTTTCAGTCCAAAAACTTTTCCAGACTCATTTGAGGCCTGATTTGTATCCTATTAGAACGAGATTCGATGCGTTGCGATCCTTGGACTGTTCCTAAGCTCATTTGGCTAAATCTGTAGCTTTAAGGCTAAAGAATCCTCTTCGAATACATACTTCTTCCTAGCGGTGTATGGTCAAATCATTACAGAAGCGAAGCTTGACCTTACACTTAAGGAGTTTCTGAAAATCAATCTACAGTTGGATAGGATCGATACAAGCTCAATTGTAGATGTCCTACAAATGATCACAATGAGATAGAGTCTAAAGCAGAGTTTTACTTATATTTAGACATGAAGCCCCTGTTAAGACTGACAACCAAACTTTCCAGTCTGATTTGAATGTAGAAGTTCTTGATAGGACTGAGCCAAAGTTATAGTTAAGTTGCTGTCATTGATATTAGAAACTTCACAACCTATCAAAGTTGTAGAGCCCTTTAAACTTCTGGAGATCTTTCAGCGTAACTGTGAAGACATACAATCTATGTTAACTGTGTGCTTTTGGTATCCGTGATATTGCTTGACAATTACTATCCGTTTCAAGTTATTTTCTTACAATAAGAAGATTTATGGGCAATCAAGCATATAATAGTGCAAGGTAAAATAAAGCCCATTAGGCAATACAAACATCATAATCATTATTGTATTTTACATGTTCAGTTGCTACTAATGTCATCCATGTCTTTCTAGAATTATCATCTACTTTAACTTATCTATTACATATACTAATTCCATCTCACCACCTTGGCTCAAACTTAATGCACGTGCGCCAGTTTCACAACCACCACCATGGCTAAATTAAGATGCTTTATACGAGAAGATTGATTAGTTCAACTCAGGGATGCTTTACATTTATCATCATTGCATTTGTCAAGAATGAATATTTTGAAATCAGAGAGAGTTGATGGGGATTGTTATAAAACTTTATTTAATTATGACTGTTAATTTTTTCAATTCCAGTGATTTTTAGTTTCTGCACGTGTTGTGCATATTGTTTTGTTTTAATTAAGTTTGTATGAACTCATGAACAGAATAGATGAGATTTTGATTAAAATTTCTTTTGTTTAGCATGGTGATTTACTAACAACCCTTAAATCTCTTCCCATAATCTCTTCTCATGCTGATTTATTCAGAGAGGATGTGAGATCACCTGGGTGCGAGGCCTAAATCAATCTATTATTTTTATATCCCTATTCTATTTTGATTTGCTCTAATTCCTGATTGTGCTGCGCCAAGCATACTATATAGCAGTAGTTGCCTACTAGATAGTAAGTTCCCTCCTTTCAGGTTAGAAAATAAGTCTGCACATGAGAGTTAATTTCAATGTTTTTAAGTACCTTTGAGTGGTTACAGGTACATTGTTCTTTAAGCTTGGCAGGAATTTAAGTGCATTTTTGTTGTAACGTATGAGATTTCACTTTAAGATATTTATTTTATCTCATACAGTGAGCGCTTGGAGTTTGTTTGGAGTTTAGCATCAATTGCTAAGAAAGAGTCATTTGGCCGAGCTGGATTAATGGCTCTTAGCTTTTGTGTTGCTTCGGCTGCTTTCCAATGTACTACACATGACATAAGGGAAGTGGATCACACGGTTAGTTTTTCTGAGGTTGAAGGCGTCAACTCTATTCAAGAAGTTCTGCCAAGTGGGGCTTCAGATTTGTTGGAAGTTCTAGGCATTATCATTGAAAGGAGTAAACAACACTTCAATCCTAATTACCGTCTTCAAGGTCTGTATTACTTTTTGTAGATACTGATGTTTGTAACTTCTGAATCTCATATAATCTAATGATTGTAGACAGATGGGCTGAGTTTATAATTTGAGATTGCATTCAGTTTGTGAGCAGGTAGTAAAAGCTGCAGCTTCTATAGTAAACGTCAATGATGTAGCCCTCGAGGTTCTTCTACATTTTCTTTCAGCAGTGCCAAGTGAATTCACCGATCATACAGGTAAGCCATATGCACCATAGTAAATTTAAGATGCATACATTCATATATAGGTTTCAATTAGTTATCTGGTTCATCTTCTTGGTTTGTGCTAATAGGCTGATGGATTTTTAGCCATTGCTTGATTAAGAAGGTATGTTGATGCATTTTATTAAGTTATAATTATCAAACATGGTTGACCTGATAAATATGGGTTAGATGGATGCTGCAGTAATTTCCAACATTGATTGTAGTTTTATCCTGTAGCAGTTTTAGCTGATTCAGGGTATGCTTTGGTGTGTGGTACGAGTATATGGCATAGGGTATTCTACTGTGCATGATGTGCAGTATGATAGGGTTAAGCTTAACTTGATTGGTCATGTTTTCTGGAACACTTGGGAACATCAATGTGGTTATTTTGATTACTATCCATGTGTAATATAGTCTACATGTGGACAGATGAGAGGCATGTGAATTTTTGAAGATGAAAGATTAAGGATTATGATAATAGAAACCTTCTTCATTTGAAGTGTACTCATTCAAAAGACAGAATCTATTAATCTAATTACTTAATTAAAAAGCGTGATCTCAATTTTGATTACATAAATAATCAGAGTTGAAACTCCAAGCTTTAAATCTATAGCTAAGTCTTAAAGACTGCAAATGATTCAATTGGTAAAGGCTAACTACAAGCATAAATATATGTGAAGTGCTTATTGCACCAAGTAGTCATGAAAGCTTCTTTTTATTTCTCAGTTACCAGTCCTGACCATCCAGTTTGAAATGCTTCATAAATCAGATCGGATGAATTGGATTACTATTTTTGGGGGAGCAAAGTGAATTAGCTAACACTGTCTCACATATTCCCAAATGGTTTAATTCCTTTAAAATCGTCAGTAATACAAACTTCTATGCAATATTAGTGAATGAAGGGGCATAAAACAACAACAACAACTAAGCCTTTTATCCCAAGTATTTGGGGTAGGCTGCAGGAACTAAAAGAGAATCATGTCGGATTGATCACACTAATAATCCTTCTCCATTCATTCCTATTGAGTAATATGTTCTCATTTACATCTCTAGAATCCATATCTTTTCGTATTATCTCCATCCATATTTTCTTCGGTCTTCCCTTTCCTCTTTTAATTTGTCCTATGTTGATAAGCTCTCCTCGTTGAACTGATACATTTGTAGGTCTACGTTGCACATGACAAAATCATTGTAAGCGATTTACTCTTATATTCTCTTCGATGGAGGCTACACCGACCTTAGCACAAGTATCTTCATTTCTCAGTTTATCTCTTTTAGTATTGCCGCACATGCAACAAAACATGCGCGTCTCTGTTGCACTTTTTTTTGTCCTGTGAATGACGTTTCTTTATAACCCATCATTCTGTGCCATATAATAAAACTGGCCTAATAGCAATCTCGTAAAATTTCCATTCAGCATTAAAGAAATTTTACGGTCACATGAAACTCATATCGTACTCCTCCATTTTAACCAGCCAGTTTTGATCTTATGATTAACATCACTATCGATATCTCCATCATTTTGGAATAATATAACCCAAATACCTAAACTGATTGTTCATTTGTATTTATTGCCCATCCAATATTATAGTACTATATTCTTGGTCCTGTCCTTTACTAATTTTACACTCCATATACCATGTTTTGGACCTACTCGATTTAAAACCTCTAAATTCTAATGTTTGCCTATATAACTCTAACTTGGTATTGACCCACCTGCTCTTGTCTCGTCAACTAAGATTATATCGCCAACAAATAATATACACCAAGCTATCAGCTTAGCTCTAATAAGCTTATCCATCCCTATAACAAATAAGAACGGACTTAATGCAAATCGTTGATGCAATCCAATTGTAATTGGAAAATCACTTGTTAGATTATCACAAATTTTGACATTGGCTACTATTTTATCATACTTGTATTTAATTATGTCAATATACTTGATGAAGACTATTTTCTTCATCAATGTTTACTGAAGCACCTCTCGTAGTATCTTATCATAGGCTTTCTCCAAATCAATAAAGACCATATGCAAAACTTTATTTCTATCTCGGAATCGCTCTCTAAATTAACGAAGTAAATGAGTAGTTTTTGTCGTCAATTGTCCCAATGTGAATCTAAACTAGTTCTCTGATATTTTTAATAGTCTGTCTCAATCCATGTTCAATTACCCTTTCCCAAAGTTTTATTATATTACATATGAGTTTTATTCCACGGTATTTAGAACAACTCTGAATATCACCTTTGTTCTTATATAAAACTACTAGGATACTCTTTCTTCATTCATTTGTCAACATTTTAGTTTGCCAAATTTTGTTAAAGAAGTCTATCAGCTACCTTATACCCATATCTCCTAAATATCTCCATATCTCAATAGGAATCTCATCTGGTCTAGCTTTTCCTGAGTTTATCCTTTTCAATGCCTTTTTTACTTCAGATTCTTTAATTATGTTGATAAAACTACGATTAATATCTTTCAAATTGAATAGTAAGGTCTCTCAAATCTTGAGTAAAACTATTATTATACAATTTGTCAAAATAATCTCTCAATTTTTCTTTAATCTTTTTATCTTGAACTTTAACCTTCTGAATCTTATTTTTAATACACTTTACAGTATATAAGTCTCTAGACTCTCTCTCTCTCTCTCTTTCATTCGAGCAATTATATATATATTATTTTCTGTCTCTTTATTGTCCAACATTTCGTATACTTGTTTGTATGATTTAGTTTTTGCACCCCGAACGATTTTCTTAGTCTCCTTCTTGGCTAGTTTATGTCTCGCAAAGCTTTTTTCGTCATTGTTCTTCTTCAAATCTCTTTCCCGAATGGCTAGACCTTAATAGCATATTTTACGTCTTCATTTCATCATGATATGTCCTTACATGGTAGATCACCATCTCTCGACTCGCCAAATATCTCTTTAGCTACCCTCTGTTTTAAATATCAGATATCGGCGATATATTGGTCGATAAAATTATATACCGGATACCGGACGATATATCACGATATGGTACTAAATACTGGATGCCATTATCAGTATCATACTTGTTATATAATACACATATTATATACATAAAACATATTAATCTACTTAGAATAAGTTTAGGGTCTTAGAAAATACTTATTTTGGCCAATTTACATCAATATTTTAAATATCAGATGGTTAGCAAAATCTTATATTGGATATCATATATTGTGTAATATATCATGATATTTTCTAAATATCAGATGTCATATTGGATGACTTCTTGGATGATAAATATACATAAAATATACATACTATGTAGCTCATGCCTACCTTAAACTTATTTAAATAAATTAGGATATTAAAGATATCTATCTTAGTAATTTGAATTGAGTTTAAGTAATTTGACAATTGTAAAATCTTTTTAAATGCATCATAAACATACAAGCCAAATGTCCAACCTTCAAAACACAAAAGTAAAATCAATAAAATATAGTGTAGTTGTTAGTCCCATATCGCAATCACGGCGCACAATAGAAAAACGGTCGATGAAAGGGGCACGAGACTGCCATTTGAGTCTAATTCTATCTCTTCCTCATGTATATAGGTTAGTCGAATTTATGAGCTAATCGGTAGGATTAAGTTCTTGTCATAATTGAAAGAAAATCTAATATTATTGTTTACCTAGTGATATTTTAACACTGAAATATAGCCTAAAATCTCTCTTTCGAGCCGATATATTGGTCTATTTTGGTCCAAAATGCAAAACGGTATAGAAACATACATATCGTATCGATTAGAGGAAAAAACTGGGATATCGACCGATATACTGGTATATCGGTCGATATTTAAAACACTGCCTCCTAATCTAGCCATTTTGTTCCATATTATACGGAATCATCATGGTTCTTCCAATCTACTTCCTGTACTACTATATCTAACATCTAATCCTAATCTAGCCAGTTTGTACTCCTAATCATAATTCAAATTGTATAGTTAGATTTTAGAATAATATATATACAAATTTGATAAATTACATAAAATTTATATTTACTGAAAAATACTGTTTGTGATATCATTTTGTATCGGTGTTCAGAAAAGTTATCTTGTATACTGGTTCTCTAATCAAGGAATGTGCGTCCACGGAAAATCTCGCAGCATCCATACACTTACCTGGTTGATATCTCTATGACGTCTCAAAATAGTAAATCCTTAATATATCCAATTGTGATTTGAACATCTTTGAATTATGTTGTCAACAAACTACTGTACCTGAATTGAAATATTGTACCTGATATAATCAATATATAAGTTATGAAAACCAGAATTTAGATCTACATGGACTATGCCTAAATGACACTGGATTACGGGAGAAACTGAATGATAGAAATATATTCTGTTTCGGCTATAAACCTGTTAAGTTGTACAACTGAATATTTCGTACGCCATGGGTGCGTGATGATTTGCTGGATTATACCTAACTATAATTCCTGTTTGGCTGACAGTATGTCCGACTCAGCACCAGACAATCCATGTGACCGTTTTCTTGGTCTGTACAGAAGACAATCGAAACAGTGGTATCTCATCAGTTAGTTTTTCCAATTATATGACATCCTATACAAAAATACTCCTGTTAGAAAATTGACTTAACTATATGATATTAGGTTTAACCTATAACAATTAATTTTATTGTTACAGATTAAGATAATATTTTTACATTCATTCAATTATTTTTACATATACTGTTGTGGGCGCAATCTGACGACTTGAGTGTGCATGTCCAGACTTCCCGATGAACACATCAAAGCTGATATAAGATCTGGTGTATTTTGAAAATCAGGTTGAAACCCAATAATGGATAAGAGATTCCCTATTTCTTTTTGTATAGTTTTATTGTATTATATTATTATTTTATCTGTATTAAACTTCGTTTCCATCAGTGAAATGTCAAACTTTTATTAAACTTTTCTATTTTAATTATTGAGTATTATTGTGGCAAATTCTACTGAATGCTTTACCATATTCAAACCAAATATGTTGCCGGTATCTGCTATACGTGCTCGTATATCATATATCGGGAGTGATGCGTGACACCACATCTGGATGCCGACATAGCACGTCGCTTCAGGGTAGTGACCTAGCAACCCTAACTCATTTCTCACTATCCCGGGCTCCGACGTAGCGCGTCGCTTAGTAAGGAATTACCCCTACGAAATTTATTATTTGGCTCATGTTCTAATATGTAATAATGTTTTAACGCTGGCTGTTGCATGTCTATCATAAATCTTTTTCTTTATTATGGTTTGGGACAGACAGTGAAATGATAAAACTTTAAGCACAACACCGACGGAGTTTTAGTGAATGAAGGGGCATTTCTTAACAAAATATTTAAGAAGCAAAATAAGGATATATATATATATATATATATATATTATAAAATAATAAAAAATGGCAATTCTTTCTCATGTCTTTTAAATAGTTACTAGAAGTTTGACTATGTGTTGTGAAGTTTTGTGTAATGGAATAGGGGATGCAAAAAAACTTGCAATTATTTCCTTGGAGAAAGGGATATAGCTCAAACTTGCATTGATGCAATTCATATTATGAAAAATATACAGATATTAAAACATGTGTCATATCATGACAAAAAGTGCATCATTTATCCATATTGAAACTGCACCTATACTCTGTAAATGTCAGTATTGCAATCTGTATTACAGTTTTGGAAATTAATGCATATACCATATCCTGACAAAACTAAATGATAGATTTATTTTCCGTTGACATCCAAAGTTTATACAGAGATATCTACTTGAACAGTCCTCTAATCTGAAAATGTCTACAGCAATCAACAGAACAATAATGTCATACATGGAAAAATTGATAACAAATACATGAACTGTTGCAATTGAAAATGAAACGATATTATATCCTGGTCAGTTGGAGTTGCTCAAGGAAGTGTCAGTTAAATGCACTGTCGAAGTTAGGAGAAACTGGAAGGGACCAAATTTGATTAGGACTACTTCATTTAGTTTTTTAGTTTTGAGACTTCTGGTTGGAGTTTTATTCGGATTTGTATTTTATTTGGTTTTAGTTTATTTGAACATCTAGTGTATGTAGGTATTTTCCCTTTATATATGGTTTGTAAACTGATTTTTGACGAAATGATATATTGAACCTTTGGAAATCTAGTTTATTGGCATGTGATTTGCTAATTTTATATTAAATATTTTCTTGAATTATTCGTGTAAGAGTGGGATTCTCTTGGGCGTAAGGATTAAATCCTATCTTCTTAAATCAATCACTTTATTTTTGCCCACTAAATTATTCTTCCCAAACCGAAGTCATATTTGGTATCAAAGCCCCAAAAGATCCAGTTTTCATCTCCTTCTGCAAAATCCTAACACTATATCCCACCATCTTCTTTTATTTTTTTATTGTTTTTTATTTTTATTTTTTTTAAAAATCAAAGAACGATCGTGAAAAAAACATAAAAAGAAAGGAAATATCAAATTTCTCTGGCTCAATTAGTCGATCATTGACATTGTTGTCATCAATAACTTCATCTTCAACATCTATCATCAACAACAATACATCGTCCTCGCTATCAACGTTATTATCACAACAACAACAATAAGTAACATCAACATGACAATCTTCAACAATAATAACAAACATCAAAATGGTATTGCGAGTTAGCCGGCTGCTTCAATCTCAATGTTAGTTGCTGACCCCATTTGAGGTCGGATTTAACATCACAATCCTCCACTACCTCCTTGATCTTCGCCAGACAACGACTGCTTCTCTTGTGCCCCCTTCGATTACTTGGAGAATTCTTTTGACCACGATGCTGTTCCAATCACCACAAATCAAAATCGTCGTTGACACCTTCCTCGAGACGTCGCATGTTGTAGTTGAATGCTCTTCATTATCATTGAAATCTTCAGAGTTGAATACAAACATGATTACACAAGCTGTGGAATCGATTAGAAGTCGTGAGGTTTTGGGTCTTGAAGGAAAAACAAGGTTAGATCAATGAGCGTAGAATCAGATTCAACCAAAATCAGGTCCTTTTTATGCAGTTAGCCCGATCCACATCCTTCGGCCTGCGTCTGGAAGTTCCAAGTCTAAAACCACTTTACAGTACAGTTGGGTCAGCAATCAACCGTGAGCTTGACTTATTACCAATAACAAACTAGTTAAGAGTTATTTATTGACTTGCTGAGGTTATTTATGATTTGGAGCATGTTTCAAGACCAATTTAATTCTAACTTGAGCTATATTAGAGCTACTAAGATCCTTGTATATTTTCTAAACTTTGTACGCTGAATTTTCGGAATTTAGAGTTAATTCTTCGTGGGATTCATTTTTAATGGTTGATACATCTGCACTAATAATGACCTAATGCAAGTTGAATTCGATATCTATGATGCTATCCTGAATTTTTATGATTTTACTAATTGATACGGTTATGAAGATTGGGAGTGCCATCGTGAAATTTTTTTTTGTTATCTTTCTTGGACATGAGATGAAATGCCTTTATATTTGACTTAAGTTGGAGAAGTTTATTCTTAGTGAATAGGCATTTATGAATTTTATCGATGTTGGTGTTTCCTACAAGCTCGTTTTGTGGTTAGTATGCTTTCCACCTTTTTGTAGATTACTCACGAAAATTTTATCTTGTTCTTTAATCTAAGCCCAAGATTGAACATCAGCAGGAGCTTGAGCTGGAACCTATGACAGATTTTGAATAAGAGATATAAGAATTGGAAGTCTAGCGTAAGTTAGAACATGAGATGGAATCCAGAGCAGAGTTTGACATAGATTGGGAGTTTTAAACACTTATCGAGCTTGATGATCCGAACATAGACTCTTGATGATATTCGTGATCATGTGGAGAATTTGAGTCCGTGGGAGATTGTCATGAGTAATAGGCGTGGGATTGTCAGGAGTAATAGGCCCAACCACCCATAGATGACTCTACATTTCTCTAGGAGACAAGCCTAATACATTTGTAAACTCACACATCTCCTGCACAAGTTTCGTGAGAAAGCTCTCAACTGATTGTTTTTAACAAGGATACTTACAGATCTAGTGCAGATTTAAATGAAAATATATGAATTTTCAGTTGGAGATGGTGATGATTAAGGTTCGATTCAAGAGGCGCCTTTCTAGAATTGTCAAGACACTTCGTGCTCGATTTATAAGTTATAGGATTTTAAAGGAGATTAATGCAAACACTCATGAGTTGGTATTCCATGAGACCTTGATATTAGTCCAGTCTTCGCTAATGTGGACTTGACTTAATACCTTGTTTTAGTCACCTCCCAGCTACCATTGCAAATCCTTTATCCTTTGCTGCAACATATGCACAATGCTTTCGAGTTTTTCTACCTCCACCATTATGGAGGCATTATGTGGAGATATATGATATACCACAAAGAGATGGTTTCCACCAATGTTGAAAAAAACGCGTTATGAAACCCGTTATATTGCGTTACGTAACCTAATGGAACCCCAACGCTACGTAACAACTAGAAATAACTCAATGCACCGTAACAGTACGTTTTTTTCGTTATTTTACGTTATATTACGTAATATTATGTTAAATTACGTTATGCTACGTTATTTACAGTTATTTTTTTAGTAATTTCTATATTGTTGTTGATTATTATTTTGATTATTAGCGAATTGCTGTAATTTTATTACTTAATTAGTTGTTGGCTTGTTTGATTGCTTATGAAATTGCTAACTTGTTAATTTGCGATTGTTTTTTTGTTCGCTTGTAATTTCTCGAAATATCTTACTTATTGATTATATTGAATTTTTAACTGAATTGAAATCAACAATTGCAAATAAAATAAATTGAATATTACAAAATATAAATTATAACAATGATAATAACTGGAACTAAAATAAAAATTTGGAAATATTTTTTTCTTGTTCAAATGATGACTGGAATTACGGTTGCAGACTTAATATAATTTATGAAGATAAATGTGAAAATTATTGTAAAATTTAAAATTAGAATAGATTATGATTATAAAATAATTTTATATTCTTTTTTTGGATATTTTATATTTATATTTCAATTTATTAAAATTATTTTATATAGCTTATATTTATTTTTATTAAATAAATAGTAAATTGTGTAACCTACATTACGCATTACGTTATATGCGACATAAGCTAACAGAGACAAAACGTTACGTTACCGTTATCGCTATTTTAAACATTGGTTTCTACAACCACAAGTGACTATCAACGAGTTTTGGTTTGTTGGAAAAGATTGTCCGATTCAAAGGGCACTTGGCTGACGGTTTCTCTAATTAAAAAGTACTTGGTTTGCAAGAAATGATAGCTTGATTCTGAGGGTATGGAGCAACTTCACTTGAACGTGATCGTTTCAGCCGCCATTCACCGTCGGTAAATGTTTGCAACCTACAGAAAATTGATGGGAAACAAATTTAATTAGGATTATTTTATTTAATCTTTGAATTTATTTGAGACTTTAGTTAGAGTTTAATAAAGATTTTTATTTTTTTGGTTTTGATTTGTTTGCACGTATTTTACAAGTAGGTAGTTTTCCTATATATGGCTCGTAATTCTGTTTTTGATGAAATGAGATATTAAACTATTAAAAGCCTAGTTTCTTCGCATGTGAATCGCTAATTTTTTAATAAATATTTTCTTGTGTGATTTGTGTGAGAATGGGAGTGTGATTCACCATGGTGTGAGGCTTGAATTCTGTTATGAAATAATAAGAATCAACCAATATATTTATTATGAGTTAAGAATATATATATATATATATATATATATATATATATATATATTTATTTATTTATAGGTGTCTCAATACCATACAAACAATCCAATAGGTGATGTGGGACTAAATATAAATTAAACCTAAATACAAGATAATTTTCTAGTCTAACACTCCCCTTAAGTTGGAGTATAAATATGAATTATACCTAACTTGTTACGTAGATTAAAAAGACACTGTCTCTCTTCAATAATACATATTAATTTGAAGTTGATGAGTAGCAAAAACAGTAGACGGTACCAATAGCAGCAGTGGATGGATCACTTGAATTATCAGAATGCACCCGTATTCTAGCAGCAGCAGCTGATAATTTTTTTTTAGAAGCAATAGTAGGCAACAAGTAAACTTCTTTCTTAAAAATAGCAACAGGGAGCAAATAAATTTCTTTTTTAGAAGCAGTAGTAGGCCGCATGTAAACTTCTTTTCTAAAGCAGTAATAGACAACATGTAAACTTCTTTCTTAGAAATAGTAATAGGCAGCAGATAAAGTTCTTTCTTAGAAATAATAGTAGTCAGTTGATAAACTTCTGTTTTAAAAGTAGTATTAAGCAGTAGATAAACTTCTTTCTTAGTAATAGTAATCGGGAATATGTGAATTTCTTTATTAGAAGCAGTAGTAGGTAGCAGATAAACTTCTTTTTTGGAAGCAATAGTAGATAACAAATAAATTTTTTTTTCTTAGAAATAGTAATAGGTAAAGAAATGAGTAAAGGATTGCATCAATTCTGGATTACATCCTTACAATAAGGTGAACCAGGTAGTGTCTCTGCAGTCACGAAACAACGAAGAAGCAAAAATCGAAGCAGATGTAGAATCGAATTAGCGATGTAATTTCGGAGTTAGAGTCACAATCAGAGTTAAAATCAGAGTCGATATCGAATTGGTGACACGATTGCGGACTTCGAGTTGGAGTCGGAGTCGGGCATTGATTAGGATAGCTGAGATTAGCGGTTGAGATTTATTTTATAACACGCTCTGATACCATGTTATGAAATAATAAAGACTAATTAATCTATTTATTATGAATCAAGAATATATATATATATTTGTAGGTTTCTCAACTCTATATAAACAATCCAGTGGGCGATGTGGGACTAAATCTAAACTAAATGCAAATACAGAATAGTTTTCTAATCTAACAAATTGTATCTTACATCAAACCCGTTATTCTTCGTCATATATGCCAAATTTCCCATTAGAAATTCTAAAATCTCTTTCGTAGTACATCAACAACCCATTATCAACATTTAAAAAACCGATATGCAGTTCTAGGCATTTAGTGACCTATGTCTGCTTAGGAGCCCAATTAGGTTGTCCTAGGCCACATAGATGCCCACTTAATTAGAACGTCTTGAATGCTGTCTTGATCAATTTTTATAATATTCTCATCACTAGCAATAATTATTCACAAATAATATTAGGGTATATCAACACTATATAAAATAGTTTTATAGAGGTGTCTCAACACTATATAAACAATCCAATAGGCGATGTGGGACTAAATCTAAACTAAATCCAAATACAAAATAGTTTTCTAATCTATATAGGTGTCTCAACACTATATAAATAATCCAATAGGCGATGTGGGACTAAATCTAAACTAAGTCCAAATGCAAAATAGTTTTCTAATCTAACAAATTGTATCTTACATCAAACCCATTATTCTTCGTCATATATGCCAAATTTTCCATTAGAAATTCTAAAATCTCTTCCATAGTACATCAACAACCCATTATCAACATTTAAAAAACCGATATGCAGTTCTAGGCATTTAGTGTGCCTATGTCTGCTTAGGAGCCCAATTAGGTTGTCCTAGGCCACATAGATGCCCACTTAATTAGAATGTCTTGAATGCTGCCTTGATCAATTTTTATAATATTCTCATCACTAGCAATAATTATTCACAAATAATATAAGAAAGTATATCAAAGAAGGTGGCCGTGCGTATTAAAGCCCAAACGTGGAATGGTGAAGAGAGAACTTCCGTCAATAATGAGCAAGGATAAAAAGGAATTGAAGAATGAAAGTAAAAGGAACAACTCCCAATCAGCTGATCGGAGTCTGAGGACAAAAAGTCAGCTAGGATTTTTTGTTCTTACAACTATAAATAACAATTGTATTGTTGTATTAGCTTTCCTTACAATTACATCACAATTTTAACAATTGTGTTGTTATTTTCTAATTAGACTAGTTCAGAGAGCATCATAACTCTGGAGAATTTAAGTGATTCTAGAGAGCTTGAATGCTTTAATTTGCTGACTTATATTTATTTCAATTTGATTATTTGCGGTTAAAGTTTTATATGATAAGGCATGCTATTTTAGTGAATTTGCCATATTACCTTGAACATTGTTGCCTAATTCACTCCATCCCCCTCATATTGTGGTCTAGTTTTTGCATATTGATTTGTGGTGCATCCACAAGCTGGATGACCAATATTGGCAACCTGAAAAATTAAAGAAAGAGAACTAATGGTTAAATAATTCAATGAGATTTTTAAAAGTGTTTAGTTTTAGTATTTAGTCTGTATTTAGTTTTAGTATTTAGTCTTTTCCTATTCAGATATAATTCAAATGAATCTTTAAAATGCTCCCAAGAGTAACATGATCCTAACTACCTATCCAGTTAAGCCTGCTATCACCACATACTGTTCATATTAGTGCATATACATGCCACGAACTGCAACATACTGCCATGATGAGATATAGCTTCAATAGAGGTGGATGGTGGCGTCTAGACGCTAGGGTGCTGGGCAGAAGGGCTACCACCCCACTCGACGCCTTCTAAAACGCTGCAAAATGTTAAGTTGTACATAGAACCAACCAACCCATCCTTACACTACGCTTTCTTTCCTCTCTTTCCCTTCATTTGCTTTCACTCTTTATTTTTTCTCAATTTTAATTTAATCACCTTTGTCATTTTCCAGTCATAATATATGAGATTCAAGGTTGGTTTCAAGTTTCAACTGTTATTTTGGCTTCTTTCTCTGTGTATTTGCATGATATTGACTGAGATAGTACTAGGGGTGTAAACGAGCAGATCTTTAGTGAGACTAATCTCTACATGAATTTGGCTCATTTGTTAATTGAGTAATGAGTGTGCTCAATAATACAAGCCAAGCACGAACTGTTCTCCCTTGACTTGTTTGTTTGATGGCTCTTGGAAGTAGACCTTTTATTTTTGTACCACAAGGGTTTCTAATCATCTTATTTTGTGGAGAAAGAAATGATTATTAATTAAGCACTTCCTTCTGCAAATTCCTCGTGTTCTATTCTTGAGGCAACTCATATAATAAGCTTGTGGTACACCCCATCCACCTCCCTGCTCCCCTTCGACACACTCAAACCCTGTGTTCACCATCCAAAAAGTAAGTTGGAGCTTTACCATGTGAGAATGTTGTGGTCTTAGCAGTGTTCTAAATATCGGATATCGGTCTCATACCGGTCAACTAAATACATACCGGATACCGAATACCGAGCAGGATATCGCGATATGATCCTAAATACCAGAGTGTTATATTGGTGTCATATCGGTTAAAAAATAATTATATAATTGGCTATATAGAACATATTAAAACACATAAAATAAGTTTATAGCACTTACTTTGGTTTATTTGTATTCAAATTACGAATTTACAGTTACCGTTTAGAATGTTCGTATATGCACAAAGCGATAGATAATCATAAAATTAGGAAAAATAAGTTTTCAAGAAAAAAGAGAAGTGTTTTTACAATACAAAAGTGATATTATTTACAAAATTACAAATACTACAATTTACAATGTCATATAATTATAAATTGACAATTGCTCAATGTTCTGCAATTAAAATATCCTTTATGCACACAATTTGAAGCTACATATTTTCAGTATCAAAATTCTCAATCAAATTCAATTCTAATTAATAATTACTCATCACTTAAAAAATTATCAAACAAATTCACTTCTAATTAGATCGTCACTGTTCAAAATTACCCCATAATATCACTGTCACTGTACAAAATTGGAGTTTGGCCACTGATTCAATGAATCAGTTGGCCGAATACTGATTCAGTAATCAGTGTTCAACCCACTAATTCATTGAATTAGTAGGTTGAACTCCATATTTCGTCTCTAATTGCACATAAAAATTAAAGATTTTAACATAATTTTTAATCAATTTAAGCTAAATAGTACAATTATAAGAGAAATTGAAGAAATTTGTAACCCTAATTCAAATTAATATGAAATTAATCAAACTTGACTTACCTACTGCCCCACTGGACTATTCGGCCGACAAATTTGTGTCGGAATTGACTGACGAGCTCCTTTCGGAGAATCAGAGACGGGGAGGAGGAATCGGAGAGTGGAAGAAGAAAGAGAGAGAGGAATAGTCAATTTAGGGTTAAGGTTGGGCTCGATCGATCGACGTTTGTGGGGAGAGGACGAGAGAGAGAGCCGGAGAGTAGGAGAAGAGGAATCAGAGAGAGATTTGTGGCTGGATTTGAAAATTACGGTTAGGGTTTGTCGCGGGGGAGGAGTCGATCGCTTGGATTTTCGCGGGGGAGAGGAAGAGAGAGAGAGAACGATTGCTTTTTACGTTTTTTTTCTTCCCTCTCGACCTGTTTTATTTCTCAACGGGTCGGTTTTTAACAGGTTTAACCTGCAACCAAAACAATCTAAACCGATATTAAGTAATACCGGCCGGTATTTTTTATCTCATTACCGGTCAATATATCGCCGCATGGCCGATATATCGGCCCATATCGGTCCAAAACGAGAAACGGTAAAAATTTCACTTTATCGTCTCGTTTCTTCCTTTTTTCTGATATACTGGCCGGTATACCGATATACGGGCCGGTATTTAAAACACTTGGTATTAGGAAGTATTGTTGTCAGATTGGTAGTTGTACCTTCACTGATTTAACATGAATAATTTGTATCATCTTGTTTTTAGTTGAGTCATGCTAGGCGTAACACCTTTTATGCTGTGCTCGATAATTGTTCTTAATTTATGCTTATGTGGTGCTTTTTCTTTGAATTAGAAACAAGTATACTAAATACAAGCCAATTTTTAGTTGTAGGTTTAGAAAGAAGAGTATGTCAAATCTTGACTTGACTTAACCTAAGAAGTCTCTCCAAAGTCTATGACTCTGAATTTCGTACGTAGCTGATGATTACTACTAGCTCTGTGTGAACAAGACTACACCCATCACCAAATCAAGATTCAAGAGATACTAAGATTAGATTTGATTAAGCTGCGGCTTGTTCATACTTTTTTTGATATAACTTGCAAAATGTAGGAATTACGATGATTTTAAGGAAGTGCCTTCATTGAAACACTTTTGTGATTTTCTCTACTTTTTAGCTGAAATTAATGACTGACGAACACTCAAGTTAAATTCTTAAAATCATAGTGATCTTTATCTTTTGTTGTTTGTTCTTTGTTGGGACTTTCATATGTTCTCTATTCGTTGGGGATCTACATTTATATCTATTCGTAGGAGATTGAACAAGTTAGTCTTTTGAATGTAGTACCCATATCTGCTAACATGCATTTAACTTTTTTTAATCATCTTTGAGTTGAGGATTTAAAGTATACTGATGTTCTGCTCCGTTACCTGCAACTTTTGCAGAGAAGATAATTTTCCTCTTTTCCATGTGGCCTTTATACGAGTCTGCTGTTTTTCAATTATATTTTGCAAGGTAAATTGCGAGGGATGGTGCGACAGTGGCTTACCCAGAACAAGGATAAAGGCACTGATCTTGGGTTTTCCAATACTGAAGATATTATTTTGAAGAATCTTATTAGTTTCCCTGTGAGCTTCTTAAAGCATAAACATTCTCCTGATAATAAAATCTCTTTTGACGATGAGGATGTTAATGCATGGAAACTTGAATCGCTAAGGTGGGGGAGGGTGCTTTTCCTCATAGTTGAAGATACCAAATGTTTGGAACCTATATTTATGGTACGAGTTATTCGCTGTTATGATTAGTACACAAAATGAATGTTTGTGCTTTTTGCATGCCACTTGTGGTTCTTTTTCACATCTGCTATAATTACAATTTTTTTAGGCATTACCATGTTTATAGTGAAGGCCTGTTGTGTTGGATTGTATTTGCCTCTCTCTCTTATTTTGCTGTATCATTGTTCACATCACCATTTTAGAAACTTTTCTTTCACTGCATTGTGTTGTGTCATATTTGAGTGCGTGCTATACGTGTAATTATGCATGCATTCCTGGAAATGCTTATTTGCTTTTTTACTATACGTATTTCATCTGGATATGGTCCTTGGATCACAGATGAAGTGTACAAGCTAATTTCTATTTCTAATAGTTTTGTTAGAATGTTAAACCAAAATTCAGGGTTTGATGTCTCTCTCTCTGTCTCTCTGTGATTTTTGCAGTTTTTACAGAATTACTGCAGCAAACTTTGTAAACAGGCCTGTGGAGTAGACTGGGTTCCTCTTAAGCTGCTTCTTCTTATTCAAAGTTTGGTTGAAGAACTTCAAATTGAATGGAGAAAATTTGCCAACTATGATGTAGCTAAAGTTGGGAGAGAGTGTTGGGAGACAAAAGAAATGAACTGTTTATCTTTTCTAGTAACTTCCTCTGATTGTAAAAAGTTTGTCGAGCCATTTTTGTTTTTAATGGTAAAAACTGCAAAAGTTGGCTGTCAATAATTTTTGCAATCATTCATGGTTAATTTATTTGAAAAATGGAATTCCACTAACGATTGTGATGTCTCTTGCTGCAGGAGGAAGTTGTGTCATTCTCCAGGTTAGTTTCTCCAATATTTTGGTCAGGCTCTATGGTGGTAGATTTTCAGTTGCCCTGTGCTATTAAAGGAAGACTTGGAGGCCCAAGTCTACGGCGCCTGGCACCTCCAACGACTACTTCTTTGCTAGAAGCTGTATGTATCGTCAAATTTACCTGAATGTTTCTGTATGCTTATTTACATAAATGTTTTTATAATTTTTGCACATAACACTCAAACCGTATTTTTTCTTTGGTTGTTGGGTGGGCATTTGGGGGGGGGGGGGGGGGGGGGGGGGTGTGGTATTAGTCCTTGAATAAATTTAGCCCTGAGAAAATTTCCTTGTTGTAGGTGTGTTTTCTCCCTCTCCAGATTGTGATTTAATCCCAATCAGGAAATATTCCAATATTACCTGCTTTCTCTTAGTTTTCATGTTTTTCCTCTTCGCATGGGTATGTATATACTTGTCCTCTAGACCTATGTCTAGTCGTGCTGCTTCCTCCCTATATTTCTCTGTATTGACTGGGAAAAACCCCTAGATGATGAAGCTTCAAATGGAGGTTAGAATAGGGTATTGTGATTAATCAAAGCTCATCTGTGACAAAAATTGAGATGTTGGTGGTTCATGGTGATGCATTATAATTGGAAGGGATGAATCTTGGGGAAGATTTTAGATGAAATTTGGGTTTTTTTTATGATAATAGTCTGGTGAAGAATAAATAAGAAGGGCAAGAGAGACATTTAGAGCGCTCTTAGCTTCTGTATGCATATGCATGTTGGTTAAGATCTCAAGGATTGGGATAGAAGATGCAAAGTGGCAAGACTTAAAAAGGGGTGGGATGGTAAAGGATATTAGTAAAAAGGTTAAATAACGGCGGGGGGTGGGGGACGGTTTTGGGGTGGGGGGGGGGGGGGGGGGGGGGGTGGGTGTGGCGCACTTTTCCTTAAAATTATATATATACTTGGGCAGCAGTACCCCAAACACTTTCAAATCCTAAATAATAGAAAACAAGATGACTGTCTGCCCAAAACATGCTTATACATTTTGTGTACAGTTAAGGGGGATAAACAAAATGAACTTCACTTGGGGGGGGGGGGGGGGGGGGGGGAGGATATCATTAAAAACTTGACTAAAGATTGATTGGTAAACCAAAAATTGCTGTTATAGTGTTTTGGAAACCGTGTTACACTAAAAACTAAAAAAATATATTTCAAAGAAAGTTTCTAATTTCTTTTTGTCTCCAAAGTAACCATGGGTCTGAAAAGAAATCTGTGATTTCTTGCCTGTTGCTATTTTATGTTGCAAAAAATTGTTTAATGATATTTTGGCTGGTTTAGTATTGAAAAATTGATTTATTTATTTTTTTTAATTTGAATGTACAATATGTAATTTAGGTGACATAAGCACACTGCCAGTCAATTTTTGTACGTTATTGTTGACTTTCATCTGAGCTCTCTTTTGCACCACTTAGAAATTGGTTGTTAGCTGTTACATTCATTTGAATTATATAGTTTAACTTCATGATATATGATGTTCCCATATTTATTTGTGGGCAGTTATGTTCAATTTGCAGTCTGTCTCGCTTAGTTACAAGATTGTGATATTTAGCGTGTTTACATCAAAGTTTTGGCATAATCTTATTCTCATATAAACTGAAACTTCTATCTTAAAATCTGAGATATAATAATACATTTGGGCTGCATACATTGATAAATTAGCTTTACAAAAAAGTACACAAAATTATATTATTGTCAACTTCTAAGTACCTAGGCAATCTCCTTGAGCATCTAAAAATTGCCTAATCATTTTAGGGTCCATGACTGTTGTGGATTGCCAACTACTCAATGTGTTTCTTGTTCCAAGGAAAAACTTAAAAGAGAAGTGTACCAGATATTATTGCATATCCCAGTAACTTCTTTTCTCTGAGGAACTATGAAGGTTGTCTGAGTTTTTCATTTTTTTGTGTGTATTGATATCTTAATGATGTAAATACTCACTCATATTTGTGTGTGTCTGTGTGTATGCGTCCACACACTCTGTTTTTTAGCAGCGTTTTTGTTTTTTTGCTGGAGACAATGGTGCCAACCAATTCTGTATTATTTAGAACCTCATCTCAGAATTATTTTGGTGCTGTTATTTAGTTGGCCTGAAGTTCCCCCACCTTTCTTTACTCTTTTGTAAACTGTATCATAGAACTTCATTTTTTTTTTTTTTGTTGTGCAATCTACTGTTCTGTATAACCTTTGCAAATGTTGTTTCTTTACAGATTATGTCACTTAAGGTTATTGCTTGTATCTCATCATGGTTTGCACAAATAAGCAGAGACGATCTTCTTGATTCTTCATTTACCTACTTGTGGGATTTTTTGTGGAAGGTTATCGAGTCCCGGAGTTATGATTCAGAGGCATGTAGCTCTATGCATGAAATTTTTTGTTATTATCGCATACTATTTTGAAATAAGTTTAAATAAGATTAGCAGATTTGTACTCATCAATCAGCCTTAGAATTTGGGAGAAGTTTCTTAAGCTATTGCTATTCTTTTAGACTGCTTTTTGAATAAAATTTGATTGATCACAGTATTTCTTTCTCCTTTTAATGTCCCAGAGTAGACTGGTGCTGAACTTTGTCTGGCAGGATATGAAGCATTATCATACATTTTCAAAGCATGGACTACGACCTTTACATCATCAAATTTTGATTTCATAAGGTCTTATAATAAATCATATTTTCCAGATGGAGAAAATCTACCACTGTTAGAACCTCTAGTTCTTAAGTTTCTCCATAACATTAATGGTCTCCTTGCTAATGGAGTTCTGACACGAAGTCGACGAGCAGTTTTAATGAATTGGAAGGTAGTTAAGATTTAAATATTAACTTATCAGGCCATCACTTTTTGCTATTATGTAAGCATACAATTATTGTGATGCCCCTCTGTGTGAGATAACTGAGCACTAACTTGATATTCCTTTTCTTTCAGTGGCACTGTCTGGATTCTCTGCTATCCATTCCTTACCATATTTCTCAGGATGGAGTTCATAGGCTTAATGCGCAGCTATTCTTTTCAGATTCAGCTCTTAGAAGTATTTTTTCTGATATTGTTGAAAGGTATTGTCCTCTGTTCCTTGTGTTTCTTTGTAGATTACCTGCATATACTGGAGAGATCCATGTTCATCATCTATGGTTTTACTCACCTGTTTAGAAAATTTACATATGCACTCAATTTTGAGTATCATTGGTTTGCCAAGACAAACATTTGATCCCTTCCAGCATCTTTGATCGGTAATTCCTTCATAGGTCTTAGCTTGACGATATTTCTGCCAGAAAAATCATTGATGTTTTGGAACTAAGAAGTCTTCAACTAAAATGCCATTAAATATGAATCAAACTTAGTAATATTACAGTGCTCCTTTAGGCTATCTTTTAGTTGTAGTTATGCCTGAATTACGTAATGTTCGGATGTGCAAAAAGTAATAACATATATATTGTAATGCATAACATAGGTTACGCATTTTTCTTTTAGTTTTTTATTCAAATAAACATAAAATTCTCCCCAATAATTTTAATACTATATAGGAAAATATATGTATATAATTCAAATTTTAATGAAAAAGATCTAAAAATTAATTGTTTTATTCAAAATAAATATAAAACTCTCGCAATAACTGCAAAATATAGGAACATAATTTTTATAATTTCAAATTCTCATGATAAAAATCTAAAAAATTTATAAGTTGAGATTGAATCCCAGAAAAGGGGTTGCAGTCAAGGTTGGAGTTAAAATTGAGAGCAGTTGTCAAGTTGAAGTCGGATTCATAGTTTGACTTTGAGGTCAACAGTTGTAAACGACATCGTGAATCGACATAAAGATTTGAGGTTGAGAGTTGGAACATTAGGGCGAGTTGAAAAAAAAAAGTGGTCATAACCAAGTTAGGTTAGGTTACATTATAACCAAATACAATATGTTTTAAGTCAAGACAATGCAATGTTATGCAGCATTTACATTATTCAAAGCAGTTTTATAGCAATGTGCTCTCAAAAAGTTATAAAACGAGTTACAAAATAGTTTATTTAATTATGTATGTCCATTGAATGCTAACAGCAGTATGGTAAGATTTGTTGTCTGTATTTAATTTCTTGACATCTTATTTTGTGAACTTGAATGGAAGCCTAGACAATTAGGAAGAAATTTATTTCTCTCATAATGATGACACGACCTGTATGAAGGATTAAAGACTAATGATTTAGAGTGCCATACCTTTGAGGTTTAGGTCCTTTGTTCTAGGATTGGAATTCACATCTTTATGAATTAATACCTTTTGATGTCCAAGCATATCTTGAGACATTTACCACAACCAGCCTGCGGTTCTAATTGCTGTGTGTATGACATGGTAGATTTGTTGATAGAGACAAATAAAGTTTATCTAGATTAGGGATTTACTTAGTTAGAATTTTGAAAGATTTGTTTTTTATTTTCTTTTACTAGGATTTGCTATATATTGATTGTAAAACTCTGATTTTAATATAGAGAGATGATAAATGAAAATTTGAGAGCATGTGATTTCTTCTTGTTAAATCTTTCCCTTGAGTAATTCATGAGAGAATGGGCATGTAATTCGCCTAGATGTGAGATCCAAACCCCCATTTTACTCTCTAAACCCTAATTTTTCTCCAATCCTGCATTACAAACCCTAATTTCCCTTCCGTCCTACGTGAAATTAGTACCCAAGCTTAAATTCACATTCTTCTTCTTCCATCTGCGCCATCCTCTTCTTCCATCTTCCTCCTTTTTTTAATTATTTTCTGTGTTTTAGACAGGAGAGAAAAAAATCTGAAAAAAAATAGCAAAAAAAATCAGTAAAGAAAAAAAGAATAACAACCCAAAACTCCCCTACCACAAGGTCCAGTTCCCTCTTCTTCCTACACTATCAATAACAACCCTTCCCTTCATCTTCGTCTTCAACCTTACTTTTGCTTCGTCTGAAATCAGAGGGGGAAAGAAAAAGAACAGAGAAGAAATGAGAGGACAAGAAGGGGAATTTTTTTTTTTTCAGATCTCCCTTTATCCCCCAATTCCCAAACTCTCTTCATCCCTTAACTTTTTTGAACCCGCAGCCACATCACCTTCATCCTACCCTACCGCACGGTCCCCATCCTTAGATCCAGAAGAACATGTCTACTTCAAAGCAAATTTGGGTTTTGATTTTTCAATCCTGCTTCGTCAATTCGACCCGAAGCTGCTTTTGGGTTCAACTTATACCCAACTTGGGATATCCTTGACTTTTTTTTTGCCGCCATTTATCAGTAATAAATGTTTCTAAACGAGGGAGAATTGATAGAGACAAATAATGTTTATCTTGATTAGGGATTTAGTTAGAATCTTGAAAGATTTGTTTTTTATCTTGGTTTACTAGGATTTGATATATATTGATTGTAAAACTCTGATTTTAACAGAGCGATGAATATTAAAAATTTGAGAATATGTGATTTGTTCTTCTCAAATCTTTTTCTCGGGTGATTCATGAGAGAGTGGACATGTGATTTGTTTGGATGTGAGATCCAATCCCATTTTATCCCCAAAACTCTAATTTTTTTTTCCCAATTCTCCACCATAAATCCTAATTTTTCGTCCGTCTTGCGTCATTTGTACTTCAGATAACTGGAGCGTTTGGCATGAACATTAGGTGGGGAACATGAGAAGAGGATGTTGAATTGGATTAATTTCTGCACATTGTGATAAACCAATTCAAAGCACAATATTACTTTTCACAATTGGAATGTTGTATCATAATTGATTAGGCAAGATTAAAAGAAATAGCTTTATGGAGTGCACCAGTGACCAACAAATGTCCAGTCCAGCATATAGTGCTTCGCTAGGCCCTCTGTCCAAATCCTCTCTCCATTTTATAGATTTCTTCCACTTGTTCATCCCTTTACCCTTCTCCACGTTGTGTATGTGTTGCATGTTGTGCTAGTTGCAGTGATTTGAATTTTGTACCTTCGTTGAGAAGGAACATTTCCTAAACTATTTGTTTTAATGAGATATTGCTAGATGCATGATTTAAATGTGCTAATTTTAATTTGGCTCTCTTTTTTGTGGTTGTACTTTCAATTCCGGATATTTATCTATAACTGCTTCTCTGAACCTGAATATTCCATATGTCAATATCTAGCTTAAAGAGTTGCCCCTTCGAACTTGTCATCTTATTCATATATCTTAGCATGTCCAGAGTACCTCTTGCAAGCAAAATCACATTGCAGGAGTAGCAAAGTGACTTCCTTTGTGCAGAGTTGTCCTACATAACATTAACCAACTTGGACTCTTGCCAACCTCATGCTGCCTTTTGGTTTCTTAAGTTTTAGATATCTACTTTATTTTGTATTTTTATTTATTATTTTTGCATTTTCAGCCTGGAGAATGCTGGTGAAAGTTCTGTTTTATACATTTTGAGGTCTGTAAGATTCGTTGTAGGACTTTTATGTTCTCATGATAAAAGTTCAGCAATTTCGGCTTCAACTCGAGTGAATTGTCAGGTACGTTTGGCTTCATTCCACAAAGTGCATACTGCATTATCATATTATTCATGCCTTTTGCTTTATTACATTTTTAATACAAAATTCTTGAAGTGTCAAGTTATGTAGTTAGCTTTCTGGGAACAGAACGATCGAATAGATTCCTTTTTGGATGCCTCCATAATAATATTAGCAATTTCATTTCCATGGGAGTATCCTTGGGCTGCTATGTTCCTTTCTTTTCTTTGTTGCTCCTTTGTCATGAACAGCTTTGTTACAAGCCCATGTTTATAACTGGAAAAAAATATGACTGCCTTTCAGATCTCTCTTGACTGATAGAATTTCTATTTTCTACTTTGTCTTGCCTTTCTGTGTCACCCCTTGTCACCCACAGCTGTGTTGCTGTCCTCATGATCACACCCATGTTTATAACTCTATGGAGAAGGTTAGACTACCTTTCAATTCTCTCTATCTGCTCGATTTTCTGGTGTCGTAAATGCCATTAAGTATGTTCTTAGGAAGATTCTTCTGAAGATTCAACAGTGGAAACCTTGGCCATATATCTTCTGAATAATCAACTCTGTAGGTTAGGGCACACCTGCTAATCGCTGCAGAGAGCATAGACCGATTTTCTATTTTGTGCTTTGATACTTGGAAAGAAAAGGCTTAAATAAATATCTGAACCAGGACTTCAGGTGTGAGCTGTCTTCTTTCCTACATAGTATCTTAGTTGTTTTTGGATGGTTTAGAAAATTTATATTAGTCATGAGATAATAGCAATTAAATAGCACCTTTTAGCACCGCTAAAGGAAAGACCAGATAATCTTTGGCGGGGCTGATAAAATATTTTTTTTATTATTTGCTTACGATCTAAGCCATTAATTAAACATTTTACCCATATATTAATGTTGGTAGTTTGTTCTTGAATTTTTGATTTCTTTCCCCTCAGATGATGCAGCAGCTGGTGCATTCTTCTTGGATATTACACCTCAGCTGCAACAAGCGCAGAGTTGCCCCCATTGCTGCACTTCTATCTGCGGTCTTGCATCAGTCAGTATTCAGCAATTTGAGGATGCACGAAACAAATGGCGATCAGCAGGGCCCTCTAAAATGGGTTGGTGTTTACTTGTTTTCGAAAAGTATAATCTACTGTACCAGAGAGTTTAGTCATATTTATTTCTTTTTTATATTAGTTTTTGAAGAATAATATCACCAGTTAAGGGTTCATTGTAGTATAAGAATTTATTTATGTGTGTCTGTTAGAAGAACTTCATATTTAAGTTGCAATTTTAAAAATCAAAGTTGTAATTTTCTATAAAAAATATCATGTACAAGCATTTCATATTTTTTGATTGGAGATTTAGAGTTAGTTTTTTTTAATCCTTTTTTTACTGAGTATTTTTTAAAACATGTGAAAAAGGGCCTTTCCCAGATATATTTGGGAAATGTGATCTTTGATGTTCCATGCTGGCATTTCGTGCCCACTAAAACTGCCAAGCCTCCATGGTAAATTTCTATTTCTGGTATATTTCTTACTATTCTGCAATCGCTAACTGCAGAACCTTGCTTAACATGAAGTTGACTCAGGTTATAGTGTGAATTTGCGTGCAATTCCATATTTAATTTAGGTTGCAGTGTAAAAAGACCATGATTTTTTGTAGATGCGTGCACACAACTTCATATTTGATAGACTAATTACTGATTGCTTGCTTTAATTTGGCTTTTGAATCGTGTAAATCAACTTTAGATAGAAGATTATGTCGCCGCATTGAGGGTCTATATTGAAACTCATTGGATGCAAGTCTTCAACCTTTACATGCTTATTATTGACAAATTCATTATTCTAACCAATGTTTAAATTGTGAGTGTTGGTATTGGTATAGGCCTACGCTGTATGTTATCGGCAATATCAAACATATCATATTGGCATTTGGATATATCATTATAATGGAAATGCTGGTGTTTCAATACTGATTTTATAGTATATGTTATATTAGATGACTCAAAATTTGATATGTTATCTGTGATACATATTGGTATCAGTTGATATTTAAAACTTGTTTGTAACCCCTTGGCAGTAGTATCCCATCCTTGCCCCGCCTGCAACTTACAGGCTACCTTCTACAGTGTTATTCTTCATTTAAAGGATAATTATTGTTAGATTAAAAAACTATTTTATATTTTGATTTAGTTTAGGTTTAGTCCCACATCACCCGTTGGATTGTTTGTATGGTATTGAAACAACTATAAATATATGTATCTCTTGACTCGTAGTAAACAGGTTGGCTGGTTTTCATTATTTTATAATATGGTATCAAACCACGTTACAAAATAAATTTCAATTTTAACCATCCTAATCAATGATCGGTTCCGATTTTGACTCCGATTCCAACGCCGACTCCGATTCCTACTCTGCTTTTGCAATCGTGTCACCAATTCTCGATGTTGACTCTGGTACTAATTTTGACTCTGTAATCATATCGCCAATTTGATTATGCATTTGCTTCAATTTAACTTCTCTGCTTCGTAACCACAGGGACTTTGATTTGTCTTTTCTCGACTGTAAGGGTATAATTCAGACTTGATGTAATCGTTTGCTCATTTCTTTACCTGCAACTGCTTCTAAGAAAGAAGTCTATCAGCTGCTTACTTCTGTTTCTAAAAAAGAAGTTTATCTGCTACCTTCTACTGCTTCTAATAAAGCAAATTTTCGGTTGTCTACTATTACTTCTTAGAAAGAAGTTTGCTTCTAATAAAGAAATTTTTCTGTTGTCTACTATTACTTCTTAGAAAAAAGTTTGTCTGCTGCCTACTACTATTTCTAAGATAGATCTTTATCTGTTGCCTACTACTGCTTATAAAAAAGAAGTTTTTCTGCTACCTATTATTTCTAAAAAGTAAGTTTATCTATTGCTACCTATCAATTTTCGATTGTAGGATAAAGGCCTGCTATGGTAGTGACGTGTGTGGTATGATGATTTAAGTGATTTTTCTATTACTGCTTTGCTACTACTGTTGCTCATCCATTTCAAGTTAATTTGTCCTATTACAGGGAGAGACATTGTTTTCTAATCTATATAACAAGTTGGGTATAATTTATATTTATACTCCAATTTGTGAGGGAGCGGTAGATTAGACAACTATCTTGTATTTGGATTTAGTCTATATTTAGTCCCACATCACCTATTGGATTGTTTGTATGGTATTGACGCCTATAAATATATTTATCTCTTGACTCATAATAAAAGGATTGATTTGTTCTGATTAGTTCATAACAATTATCTTCATTGTGAATTAGATAAGGGGAACGACATTCACCGATAGGATTAGGCATGAAATTTAACATCTCTGCTTTGTGTTCACTATCAATATGAATACTTAAATTATACATATCAGAAATTAAAAGGTTGGATATATATTTTTCATTTTAGATGTAACTTGTACTTTGTTATGGACTGCCTATTTGGAATTTCATGTTTCACTGGTCTCCAATCCATACAATGTGAAGCTAAAAACATGTCAAATGAACCTCCGTAGCTTGGCGAAAAGAATGTATTTTCATCAGGATGAGGTTGTATGTTTTTGTTATTAAATCCATATCATTGTTAAACTTCTCTTCACTTTCAACTACATCGTTAAAAATATCCAAAATGAGATAGACTTTGTCCAGTGCCAAGAATAATTACATCAGTAAAATAAAAGTAGTGGTAACTTGTGCATTATACTTGAAATGCCCTTGCATTCTCTCTACATATCACTTCAAATTCCAGTGAAATGAAGCGAACAGAACCATTATTCAAATCAAGCATTTATGTAATCTCCATGTATGATGGGGATTCAACATTAACATAATCTTTTTTCTAGATCTAACTCTACTGATTTTGTTTGGGGATCTAATTCAAGGATGACTTGTGTATCCTCACCATCGAGTATTGGTACAGCTGTCTTAACATATGTTGTTGACAATTTGTACCTCAAATAACATGGTACTCCCTAGTGTTGAATTTTGTTATTTGGTACAACTCTGTCCTCCTTATTTACTTTCTTTTCCCATCAATCTATTAGTTTGCCCTTTAACCAAAAAGAAAGAGGCATATTCTCTTTTTATCATCCAAACTTGTTCATTGTGGTTCATGAATCGAACAAATTAACAGCTTAACAAGTTCTATGTTTAGATTCAATAATTAAGAATAAGTCGGTAAATCAACATTTTCAGTGAGTTCTAGGTATAAACTAAAGAGGTGAAGAAGGTATTAGGCAAAGGAGGCATGTAGAGGGAGGTAGTGAGGAAGGTATGACCATATGTTGTCGAGGCTGGAGAGAGAGGAGGTGAGTCCACAGTAAATTTAGGGCTGACTTAATGGTCAGAATAAGATGTAATTTTCATTCTGGGGCCTGGAATATAAAACAGTTTCATATTTGGTAAATGAAAACTTTGAGTTTGCGTATGTTGTGTTAGTCACTGCTCTCAGGATTTGTCAGCTTGTTATTTGTGTTGTGATTCCACATGACTAATACAGAAGTAAAGCTTAAGTAAGTCTGGTTGTGCATCTGCTGGCTGCAAAACCACAGGCTAACTCAGTATCTATGGGGCAGCCATTATTTGGTCCCACAGTAGGCAACTGCAAAACCATGAGAAACACCCAAAAGAAATATAGAACTGCCAATTTGCACCAGACTTCTACATGGCATATCAGGTGTTGATACTTTCAAATAAATTTTGGATGTTCCTTTCTTAAAATATTTCTTAATAATATTATTTTTTCAAAATTTTCCCTCATGTTTATTTTACAGTGAAAACCTATTGACATTAGCAAGAACTATGTTCAGATGCAACAATGATTAATGATTTGGTAACAGTTCAGGTGCAATAACCCCTATCATTGTATGATAAATGGCAGACGGACATTAACAGTTTTCACATTCTTATGAGATTAGCAGCTTTAGAAAATTGGTTTGCTTTAGCAGCTTTAGAAAATTGGTTTGCAGGGAAATGAATTTTTAAATATCTATTTGTTATCAACACCTTCTATTTGGCTGTTTGAAAAGTGGGAAAAGCTTACACAGGTTATGCATGGAAATAACTACATGGGTTTCTTAGGACCGAAATTCTGATTGCTAAAACCTTGCCTTCTCCTTTCTATGGTTAAGAGCAGTCTAAAAGTCAGTTGGACTAGCTTTATCCCCATACCTCATAGAACAGAGGTGGCTTACTGTCCACCATGCTCACAAACACATCATCAAATTGACAACAGGAGAGGATATGCTCAACTTTTTTTATTTATGAAACAATATGGAGAACAACATCTTTGTACCTGCACTATGTCTACAATTTTATTGACAAGTCCTTTCTTCTCGTGCAGTTTATTGAAAAACTTCTTGATGAAGGAGTGAGAAGTCCGCGTACTATTCGACTTGCTGCTTTGCACCTTACAGGATTATGGCTGTCGCATCCTAAGACACTCAAGTATTATATCAAAGAGCTAAAGTTGTTATCTTTATATGGCTCTGGTACGTCAATCCTTATCTTGTGATTTATGCAATAAATCATTTGCTTGCAACCAATGTTTATGGATGTCATTTGATAGTTACTAAAATTACTACACAGTGGCCTTTGATGAGGATTTCGAAGCTGAAATGCACGAAAATCATGAGGCTGGAACAGAAGTTTCATTGCTTGCTCAAAGTGCTGATTCGGAGTTGACCGAGGTAAAAGCGGATTGTATCATTGATGACTGCTATTATGATTACTATATAGATCAACTAACTTTAATGCTTTTCTGAGGTTTCATGCTTTCTGCTGATGTGCTATCAGCTCCAAAGATTTAGATCTCCTGGTATATGCTTTATGTGGATGGTGTTGGTTTTTGTCAGTATAGATGTTGGATTATTCATGTTGGTAGGCATGATTATATAATCCATGGGTTTATTTAAGGGGAGCATGACGACGGCTATGCCCGCTCCAAAGTCCGAGATAATCCTTTTTCTTTTATGGACCACTGATTTGATTCTTTTCATTTAAAGCTATCGTGGTGACTCAATTTTCTGAAAATGAAAATTCCTCTTTGTTATTGGCTCTACTACAGAATACATGAAACTCCTATTATCCACATGCAATTCCACTTAACATCATTCAAGTTACCTGTAGAGTAAATATTTTAAATGGAAATAATTATTCTTGTAAGTCAGATATTATATAGCATATAATGTGATTGTTTTGTATGTTGGACCCACAGGTGTCTTGGTTTTGCATGCGTAATTGTTAGTAAATATTGTAACACCAGTATGGGAGAATCCAATTAGCATTGGAATTGTTTAAATGTTCAGTGAGTTAATTACTTTTGGTAATTTCTCATTTTATAGATCTGAAACACTCCCATTTTAGTAAATATTGAAACATTAGCACCAGAAGAAGCCTGTTAGCATGGCTTATCCATATCCTAGCCCCCCTGTTAAATATTTAGTTTATCCTCCTTATAACCATCCTGTTGTATCCATGCCCTTGAACATTCAATAGAGCATATTTCAGATTGAATATGCTTGTCTATAACTTAAAGACTAAATCTGACATGATCTTGAAGATTGTATATCATGAGTAGTGGCTTAGTACTTGGCTTGACTTCAATTTAAATATGATCAAGAGACTCTGCTTTGGGGACTTTATCCAACATTCGCTTAAGTGGAGACATATAGTGTTTGATTCCAAGCTTGTGGTGCTGCAGGATGAGGTCTCTTTGAGATTTTCTTGTAGTCTCAGGTATTTTTTCTATTCTAGAGGTTAGACTGTGATGTTTGTTTTGTAGCTAAAGTAGAGGGTGAGCTTTAGGTTCACCCTGTGAATGTGCTTTCTTGTATACCCTTGTGATACACTGTATGAGAGTTTTCTCAGCAGCTCTATAATGACTACTATTTGTTGCTTCGAGATTGATATGTTCGATAGGAAGAACGATTATGGCCTTTAGAAGTGGCAAGGTAAGAAATCTTGCTCTTGCAGGGTTTTGGTAATGGGGCTTGAAAAATTAAACTCTTAAAACTACCTTTACCATGTAGATGTACGAGTTACTGCAAAGTGTGCAGTGTATAACATTGTTGAAGAGAACTTATTTTTTGTGATGTGGAGAATGATTGAATCCACATTTTTCGATATTAGTTGATTTCGATATGCATCGGCTATCGAGATCTCTGATACTGTATCAGTCTAAAAATTTCAATATTGGGCCGAAATTGATCAGAAAAAAGTACAAATGAAAATTTAATTTCGAAACCAGAACAGAAAATTCTATAACTGGAAAAGGAAAATGGAAAGCTTGTATTGCTTTGTATAATCAAGGGTAAAAAAGAAGGTACCACTAAAAGCTTCAGTTCTTAAACTGAAAGCAAGGGTAAAAAGTGGGGAAGAGGAAGGAAGATAGATCTGGCTTGAGGTCCTTTCTGACCTAGATTTGGTCACTTTTCCTTGTTTAGATTAGAGTTGGGTTTGTTTGCAAGCGAAGGATATGAAGGAAATGGGTTTGTGTTTGGGCATATTCCTGTAACTTATTGTGCTTAAGTTGAGTGAGTTCCGGTATTGGGTTCCATCCATGTCTGATTAACTTATATATACGACTCGAACCATTAACATCTAAATATTAAAAAAAATACATAATGAAAAAGTGTGTGTAGGGTGTACAAATGTAGAAAATGTGTGGAATATGTTTTATTGCATTATGATACTTAATATAAACTCAACGCCATTTAATAGACGAAAATAACCCAGTGCAACATAACGGTGCATTTTTTATGTTATTTTATGATATGTTACATTATGTTACTTTATGTTAATGTTATTTATCGTTAGCTTTTTTTTTGTGTTTTTTAGTAATTTTTAGACTGCTACTGATTATTGTTTTGATTATTAGCTAATTGTTGTAATTTTTTTACTTGATTATTTATTGTTTGTTTGTTTGGTTGCTTGAGAAATTACGATCACTTGCTTGTTTGCGTGCTGTAATTTCTCTCTGATTGTTAGAATCTTACTTATTAATTCTATTGAACTCTCAGTTTAACTGAATTTATAATTATAAATAAAGTGAATTGAGCATTACACAATATAATTACAGCATTGGAGATGATTCAAACTAAAGAAGTAAATTTGAAATCTTATTTTCTTGTTTATGATGACTGAAATTACAGTTGCGAATCTATTATAATTTGTAATGACCCTTTATTTTTATATGCATAAATATTTCAATAACAAAATTAAAAATCAAATAATAAATATTATCCTTCACTTTTTATAACCTTAATTTTTTTTTTGCTTTTTCCAACTCTCAAAACTTTAATTTTTCTTCACCTTCAAGCCCTATTACCTTCTTAACCTCCCAAACCTTTCATCTTCCCCAACTCCAAACCTTTCATCTCCTTCATGAATTCATCCACTTAAACCTCCAAATTAAATTCATTTTTTTTAATTTTTAAAGAAATAAATCTCCACTTTCTCCTTTAATTCCATCAATCCCTTCATATTCTATAACTCTCTAAACCCTTTACATTCTATAACTCCTAAATCCAACACTATATAAACTCAACCTCTTTTCTCAATTCAATTTTACACTCATTATCTAAAATTTCTCTTTCCCTCTCACTTTGTTGGAGTATCTAATCGGACTGCTGTCGTTGACCTCACCGAAGCTGCCCCCCATCGCTGGAGATTTGTCGAGAGAATTCTATCTTCTTCTTTCTCTTGCATCTCTGTTATTTAAACTTGGTTAAACTATATTTTTAAATTCCTATTATATTTATCTTATTAGACCCTACGTTAACTCACCTACTATTCAATAACCCTAATAACCTAAAAAAAATATCTATCATCTTATAAACCCAATAATATGGATTCAGACTAATTTCTCAAATTCAGACCCGTTAATACTAAAATCAATTTTGAGTGTGTTATAAGTATTATAAAATACCTAAAAGTCATTTAAATTCATATTTATTTGTTTTTAATATTTTAAGAATATTTTTAATGTGTAGATTGCTCTGCTGAGCGACATCGGGAAACAAAATTTAGGTGAGTTTTTTTTGGACTCACTAAACATGCTAGTTTTTTTTATATAAATATTATTCTAATTATATCATCTAATTTGTAGAAAATAAATTTGTTATTTCAAATATTATTTCTTCATGTTGTTAGAAATTTATTTGCAGAAAATAAGTTTGTTACTACAAGTGCAATCATTGACATTCCTGTTATTTCTCTAGATTGTTAGAAATTAAATGAATACTTGTTAAATTACAGAATATAGTTAGATTTTTAATAACTCATGAAAATGCTATAATTGTGGAAAAATACTGTTTGCGATATCATTTTGTATTGGTGTTTGGGAAAGTTATCTTGTATGTTGATTATCTAATTAAGGAACGTGCAACGCACAGAAAACCTCCCAGTATCCATACACTTGTTTGACCGATATTTTTATGATGTCTCAAATAAGTAATTTTCGGATATAACTAATTGTGATTTATTGAATAAAACATAAACTGAACGGACTCTATAAATCATGTTAACAAATTAACAAAATTCAATTTAAATATTGTACTTGATATAATTAATATACAAGTAACGAAAACGAGAATTTAGACTTAAATGGACTATACCTAAATGACACTGGGTTAGGAGAGAAACTAAATGATGGAAATATATTCTGTTTCGGCTGTAAACTTGTTAAGTTATACAACTGAATATTTCGCACACTATGGGTGCGTGATGATTTGTTGGTTCATACCTGACTATAGTTCATGTTTGCTTTACGGCACGTCCGACTCAGTACCGGACAATCCGTGTAACCATTTTCTGGGTCTGTATAGAAAACAATCGAAGTAGTGGTATCTCATCAGTTAGTTTTTACAATTACATGACATTCTAAATAAAAATAACTTGTTATAATTGTGACTACACTAAAAGATATTTAGTTTAACCTATATTACTTGATATCATCATTACTTATGAATTTAATATTTTCTAAAACTTGTATTATTATCATGTTTAGACATAATTTTTACGTCACATACTTTTTCTGTATTTATTGTGTTGGTTGCTATCTGACGATATTGGTGCGCATGCCAAAACTTACGGATGGATATGCCAAAACTGACGTAGGATCTGGTTTAGTTTGAAGATAAGGTTGAAACCCAATAATGGATTTGAGATTCGCTGTTTATTTTGTTTAGTTTTATTATATTTTATTTCAATTGTATCTAAACTTTGTTCCAATAAGTGAAAAGTCAAACTTTTGTTGAATTTTTCTATCGTAATTACTGAGTATTATTGTGATAAATTTATTGAGGTTTTAGCATATTCAAATTGAATATGTTTCTGGTACCTGCTACATGTGCTTGTATATCATATATTGGGAGCGAGACGTGACATAATTTATGAAGATAAATGTGAGAATTATTCTTATATAGTTTTTTATTTATTTTTATTAAATAATGTGAAATTATCTAAACTACATTATGCTACGTGTGATGTAAGCTAGTGGAGGTAAAATTTTACAATACCATTATCACTGTCTTTAACATTGGTGTCTATGTAAATTGCAAACTAAGAAGATGATCTAAAATTTTAAGATAGAATTTCAAAAGTACGACCATAACCATTCATTATGGTCTCCATCTTTTAAAATGATGATTTATAAATAATCATGCACTTTAAATGTTTTTTGACCATGCATTAAGTAGATTACAAAATGAATAATTTTCAGCAACATCTTTATCAATGATGTAGAAGTGCCTAGATCACATGTTTTTTAACCATATATTTTAGGCATGGAGATGGCAATGAATGGTTCATATTTTCCATTTTGTTTTTCTATCTTAAGAGTTTGGACTGCCTCCTTAATCGTAGTTTGAAAGGACACCCTAGGCACACTTTTTCCTTGCATATACCCTTGAAAGGCTACAAAATTTGCATTACCCAGTTAAAATATTGACTGGTCCTTTTTATTTTTTGTTCTAACAATATGAACATAACAAACGAAGAAACCATTTCGTTTTTTCTATATCTATGGATATTAACATCCAATTTGAAGAAGATTTAGTGCTAACGTTTGAAATATTACACCATTTTTTTGAAACTAATTGAAACAATTTTTAAATGTTGCTTTAGATTATTCTCATTGAAATGCGTCAAAATTCGATCATCACTTCAAAATATATATCAGAACATTATTATTGATCGTAGAATAATTTTATTGTGTTAAATAAATCTTCTAGCAACATTATAAGCAATGACCAACAAAATCGAGATGGCTGATATTGCCGACACAGTTTCCAAATTTTATACTTTGATTAAGAGGTGGTACATGACTATACTTGAATTTACTTCTGTTTACGTGGCCAACTATCATACATGAAGAATCTCACAATCAAGTAACTGGCCACATGTTATTTAAAAAAAAATGAGTTGCCACTATATTGGATCTTACATTTCGTAATAGTCGTGTAGATACAATGTCAATACACAATAGGCATTCTTCAACAGCTCTTGCAATCTGTTATCCATGATGTAGAGTAGAAAGGGCCCTAGGAGTAAATTTTTTTTATTTTAAAGTTTCCGTGTCTTACCAATGAGGTGTGTTGTTAGGCACATATTACTGTGAGTTTTGATGGTAGTCCACAGATTGGAAGACTGAAAAAACTGATCAGTTTTTTATGGATAGCGAAACTCGGACCAAGAATAGAGGATTAAATCATGTACAAAACTTGGGCTGCCACACAATCAGTGACAGCGAATGTCGACGCTCGATGTTGCTAAGCTTGCCTTATATTCTACGTAACGAAACATCACGCTTGATTGGGTGTAGCATCACTCACTCCAAGCAAGAACTTTTAGATAAATATTAGATTTGAAAACTATCTTGTATTTGGGTTTAGCTTAGGTTTTGCCCTACATCGCTTGTTGGATTATTTGTATGGTGTTGAGACACATATAAATATATGTATCCCTTTACTCATTATAAATAGATTGATTAGTTCTGATTATTTTATAATATAGTATCAGAGCATATTATGAAATAAATGTTAGCTGTCAATCTCAACCATCCTAATCGATGGCCGACTCCAACTCCAAATCCGACTCCAATTTTGATTCTGACTTTGCATATTTTGAATCCGATTCAGACTCCGACTTTATAATCGCATCACCAATTCGATTTCGCATCTGCTTCAGTTTCTGTTTCTTCTCTTTTTCGTAGCTGCAAGGACTCTGGTTGGCCCTCGATTGTAAAGGTGTAATTCAAGCTTGATGCATGCCTTTGCTCCTTCCTTAATTACTACTGCTTTTAAAATAGAAGTTTATCTGTTTCCTACTACTATTTCAAAAATATTTATCTGTTATCTACTACTGCTTCTAAAAAAAAGTTTATTTGCCTACTACTGCTAGCTATCAACTTTCGATGATAGGATAAAAGCTTTATCATGGTGATGACGGTGTGCTATGATGATTCAAGTGATTCATTTAATACTGTTACGACTGTTGTTCATCCATTTCAAGTTATTCTGTGCTATCGAAGAGGGAGAGTGCTTTTTAATCTATGTAATAAATTGGGTATAATTGATATTTATACTTCAATTTGAGAGGGAGTGTTATATTAGAAAACTATTTTGTATTTGGATTTAGTTTAGATTTAGTCTCACATCGCTTGAGATACATATAAATTTATATATTTCCTTATTCTAATAAATAGATAGATTGGTTCTAATTATTTCATAATAATAAAATTTCTGCTTTTCATTCATTATCGTTAACTTTTATAAGAATATAACTATGGCCTTTCACATGGCTCTATTCAAATGAGATACATGTCATACATGTACGTCTCTTCCTAATAAAGTGATTAAACTTACATGCGCCTGCAGTCAAATACATGACACAACTTAAGATGCAAGTCAACTAATGAAATATAAGCAAAAGACATGAAAGATTCAATTTGAAATTAACTCTTTTATTAAGGCCTTAGTTTTGTGCTCCTGCATCATTTTCCTTTTTCTTAAAGCATATATCTCGAGATAGTCATTCACAGTTATGGCTAGATGCACAAACTGAAACTTAAGTTGTTCCTACTGCAAGAACTTTTGAAAATTTCTATTTATGGAACCTAATCACTAGTCATCAATAATTAGTATTCAAGTTATTGCCTACAGAAAGCTGTGTAGAACACCAAATGGGACAAAACTTTCTTAATCGACCCTTTAGAAAGTGAAAGCAATTTCTCTTATGTAGCTTTACTATTATTTGAATAGTTTTTGCATTTATCTAGGTGTCTCCACGACCTTGTAGTAGCTAAATTAGTCATGCACGTATGCTTTGTCCACAACTTCATTTGCTCAAGGCTTATTACTGGGCTTTTTTTTTTTTTTTTTTTTTTAGTTTGGTATATTGGTCACACACATTAGAATTTCCTTCTCTTTGACTTCTTATTTTTTCCTTCATGGCTTTCTGATGGGACCAAGTTTAATTATGATTAGTTTAGTTTAATAATTTATTTTATTTGAAATTCTTAGTTAGAGTTGGATCAATATTTCTATTGTTTTTGGGGTTTAGTTTGCTTGCATGTGTTGTGCATGTAAATATTTTCTATAAATATTGCTTTATAGACCTAATTTGAATCTTCGATAATAGATGAGATACCAATTTTACATCTAGTTATTTTCATGCTTTGCTAATTTCTATTATATCTTTCCTCGAGTGGTTCGTGTGAGAGTGGGAATGTAATCCGTCTTGGTGTAAGCTCCCAAACCTATTTTCTATATCAAACCCTGATCCATTCAAAACTCTCCAAATCCTCACCATAAAACTCTAAATCGCTTTTATTTTGCATCAACTTTGGTATCAGTGCTCAAAGATTTAAATTTTCACCAAGTTTTTACAAAATCCTAGCTCAAAGATCCAATTTTTCACCAAATTTTTACAAAATCCTAACCTTATATCCACCATTTTCTTTTTTTCTTCTATTCTTTTTATTTTTAGTTTAGAAAAATAATCAGTGAAAAAAGAGATGAAATAGAAAGAAGGAAAAGTAAAAGAAAACAGAATATCAGAAAGGGTAAAGAAAATTTCATTTGCAACATCAATTTTATCAATAGCTTCAACAAAATTATTTTCTTTACCCTATTGATAAAATTTTATTAATTTTATCAATAGGGTAAAGAAAATCATTTTATCATTAGCAACAACAATCAGTGTCTGATTGCACTTTCATCCAACAGTGGGTTCGTAACCCATTGTCTACTCTCTTGTCTTCTATGGAATAATCTTCATCGTTGCTGCCTTGAATGCTCGCCGTCTCCAAAGCCAGTCTTTGATGACGAAATTTATCCAACGATGCCGATTAACATTAGCCAAGATTAGCATAATCCTCACTGCCATCATTTGAGCTCACTGAAATAACTATCAACTCTCTGATCTCTTGCCATCCCCTTTTTTATTATCGAAGGCGCTGATGAATTCCATCATCGTTGTCTCATCTGCTTCAACTATTGGCGAAACTCTCGGATCCAATCCGATATCAATGTCACCTAATTTCAACGAAGAGTCATGACTTTTCGACTCCAACTCGTGGAGTTTTCTTCAGCAAACCTATCGATTGAAGATAATGGGGCATGTCTGGTTGGATCTAAAATGGGTCTGACAAAATTATTTGGCTTGTTTATGTTTTGAGCCATTGGCGCATTTGAGAAGTTTTTGGTTATTCGTAAACTCAAGAAAATTGCAAAGATATGATTTCTAAGATCCTAAGTTTATTTTGAGTAGTTCATAGGTTTTATGCATGCACAGACATGTATATTCTTCCACTGATATGTCATTGATGTATTCGGTCTTTAGTATCATATAGAGATATATCACTCAGTATCTGGTATCCGATTTTTAATTTTACTTATCATTATAAGACTGATTTCTCTAGTTTAAGCCACTTGATCATATCTAATCTAGACCTAATTTTGGATTCATGCAGCTACAGACCCGACCCTCTATAGTGCAAACAGACCTGTTAAGGCTTTAGTTGGTGACTTGAAGCCCTTTTCGAGCCCAATTTGAGTTGAACTTTCGATTTTTGAGTTAATTTTTCATGGAAAAAAAAAATTCATTGTGGTCGATATATCTATACCAATGGTGATCCAAAGCAAATGGATGTATGATATGCTGGATTTGCATGGTTTACTAATTGATATAGCTATGAAGATTGGGAGAGGCATCTTGAAGTTTCTTCCGCTATATATCTTTGACATTTGAGAAGAAATGTCTTTATGCTTAACTTAAATTGGTTAGAAAATCTTATTCTTGGTGCGTTGATATCTCTATAAATTTTGTTAACGTTGATGTCTCTTACAAGCTCTTCTTCTTGTTCGGTATACTCTATATTTTCTTTCAGATTATTCATTTATATTTTGTACATTTCCATCATCTGAGCCCAAAATTTAGCAGGAGCTAGAGTTTGAATATAAAACAAAGATTGAAGAGGAGATACAAGAATTAAAAGTAGAGCAAAATTAAATCATGAAATGTTGCCCAAGTCAGAGTTTGATACTGATCTAGATCTTGAACTTGATGATTTTATATTCATTAATAGACTTCGAGTCTATGTGGGATAATTACCGGTTATAGGCCATAAGACACTAATAGATATACTCCCTATTCTCGGAGGAGCTATGCCTTACACATCTGTAAACTCATTTACACCTCCTACATATATTCCGTGAAAAAATCTTTAGGTGGATTGTGTTTATCAATGATACTTATAAATCTGTTATAGATTTGAATAAAAGAGTGAGAATTATCATTTTGAGGCATGGTGATAATTAGGATTCGCCCCAAAAGGCTCTCTTCTGGAACTATAGAGATCCTTCATGTTTAATGCATAGTTCTTTTATAGGATAGTGAAATTGGTGTGAACGATTAGGAGTTGTACTTTCCACAAGAATTCGGTTTTAGCTCAGTTTTCGATGGCGTGAACTTAGCTCAGTACTATACTTCAGTTGACTCTCCAGCTGCTACTGCTTCACGTATGTTGTTTTTTGCAATAGCAGGTGCACAAATTTTTCCATTTTTTCTACCACCATTATCGAGATATCAAACAGATGACATCTAGTTATGGGCTTCTTCGATTCACATTACTTGTTTCACTGGATAGAATAACCAAATTCCAAGGAGATTGAACAACTTCATTTGGGCTTGCAAGTTTCTTGCTATGGCTGCCACTCACTGATAGTAATGTTTTCTAGCTCGGCAAAATTGATGGGACCAAGTTTGATTAGGATTAATTTTGTCAAATCTTTTATTTTATTTAAACCTCTTTGTTAGAGTTGAATCTAGTTTTCTATTTATTAGGATTAGTTTGTTTGCACGTATTGTGCACTTAGATTGTTTCAGATTGTTTTAGATTGTTTTCAATAAATATTGCTTTGTAGACCTGTTTTGAGAATAAATGAGATCTTGATTTTAAAATCTTGGTTATTGGAATGCATTGCTAATGCTGTTAAATCTCTTGTTGAGGATTCCTGTGAGCGTCAGCTTGTGATTCGCATGGGTGTGAGGCCAGAAACCTATTCTTTTTTTTATCAAGCTGTTGTTCATCCACCAAATTCCCAAAACAAAACCCAAAATCGTTTTAGTTCTGCGTTACTTTCTCTATGGCAAGTTTAACAGTTGTACTAGGACTAGGACGAGAATCATAACCTGAATTTTCTGAGACAGAAATATCCCGGCCTCAAAATTAATAGGCATTTGAGACATTAAAAAAGGCAGTTTTTCTATAGACAAAAGAAAGCATGAGAAGCTTAATTATGCACTTGTAGATAAGATACCTTTGTACATAAAAAACTTACTGTGTTAAGTCTTCTATTGCATCAAGTAGTTGTAAAGAGTCTAAAGACAAATGAAGCAATAATATAATCCCAAAGCAATATAGAAATAGAGTGATGGCCAGAAAGCTGAAGAAGATATCTCTCTCTCTTATGGAAACAGACTGATTAAAGCAACAACACATGAGGACCTGAAATTTAAATATTGAGAATGTATGTTACCCAGAACCTGTACGACATCCCATGTTCTCAACGCATTACTCAAATCTTAGGAACATTGAAATAGGGGGGAAAACCTAAAAGTGGGGCTGAAAGTTCTACAATATTAAAATTATTTTTTCAAAGAGATCTTAGACAAAATAGAGCTTGAAACTCTCAGAGCAAAAGAAGTGTTGGATGAGAGAATTAAAGAGGAAAGACAATCTTAGAAACAATAAAATCTGAGAAGAAAAAAATAGTTTACCAAAATACGAGAGATGCGTTGCTCATAAGGAGAGAAGAAGATAGAACCTAAAAATCTGAGAAAAGGAGAGAGATGGAGACCACGCATGTTCATGTATGACTGTGGGCTAGTTTCTTTAGAATTGTTCGATTATCCTTTTTATCAACTACTCAAAAATGGGAGAGGCTTTGCTGAACATCATCCATATATACATGCAGCACATGTAGAAAGATCCAATAAAAGCGACCATTGGAATTTGAGAATTATGAAAATATTGTAGAAGATATTTTCAGATAAACTGAATTATGAGAAATTATTAGATAAAGCCATGTCTTGTCCGTATGTAGGCACATTTTATCGTGTGTTTTAAATTTTGCTTGGCATGTTTGTGCATATGCAACATAGATCTTATTTAATCAACACCCTGTTACAAATCAATGTCGTGTTGATGTAAATTTTACACTTAAATTCACACATGCCTGAAATATAGTATAGTGAAAGTGCCTTTTGAATATGAGCCCTTGGTGTTATGTATTTTGCCATCCTACTAGATAAGTCAAATTATGGTGCATAGTTTTTTGTTACATTGTTATCCTTTTTTTTTGTTTTTTTATGTAATTTGTCACAACATATCTTTCTTTCATTTTTTTTTTTTTGACTGCTACATGTCCTAAACGGCCCAGTACAATCTCACATAAGAGCATCCTGATACGTCCATCTTGATAATGTTGCAAAACTTCACTAGGAAAGTCCCCAGTCCATGTCACATTTCTACCATATAACTTACTTTTGTCTATTAACATGTTCTTATACCTCCATTGATATTTCTATTTATTGCTCATCTCTTCTAGTAACTTTGTGAATATTTCTTTTTGGTCCATTATGTCACCATCTTTCATAACCTTTTCTCATTTTATCATTTGTCACCTTCTTTAAGACCCCTGTCAATAGGTCAAGCTTGGCACGCTGAATCTGCAATTTATTATTTTCTTGCTCTGTTATGTTAGTAGTTTTTGGACAATGCTAATTATGTTTTGGCACTTTTTTTGGACAATGCTTAATTTGTTTTATCACTGCAATCAAAGATTTTGAGTGGTCCAATGGTGTTCTTTTACAGCAACGTCAAAATGAATGTTTTTATTTTAAATGTTTTAGCAATACTATTATGTTGTATGTTTGTTTATCGGTCATTGCTTGTGGTGTTTTCCAGGTGTTTATTAATACAGAGCTGTATGCTCGTGTCTCTGTTGCTGTTCTCTTCTACAAGCTGGCGGTCTTGGTCAACCAGAAAGGGAAAGAGGAAAATGAAGATTCTCTTGCTGCTCTTCATTGTGGAAAGCTATTTTTGTTAGAGCTTCTTGACTCTGCGGTACGGGGACAGTAACTTCCATATAGCCTTCACCATCGACATGGCAAAGGAAGTTTTCTATATAGTTTAGACATGGATTTGAACTTATCTGCTTATATCTCAACCCTCTTTTTTTAAAAAAAAAAAAAAAAAAACATATTTCAAAGTTTTCTATATTTCAAAATTTCTATATGTAGATATGGACGCATCCACGGGCTAAATTTTGGCGCTCTCTATACAAAATTTTGAATTAGAAAAATGAAATTTTTATTTTTAATTAAAAATTTTGTATAAAATGGGCCAAAATTTGGCCCATGGGCGCGTCCATTACCATCCCTATCTATAGAAGACCTTATCTTTCCTGTATATATAATTGGACTGTTGGATTGTGCTCAACTAATATATAGATCTCTCTTAGTTTGAACTTGTTGGAAATATATATATCTGAACCATCCTTAGCATTTACTTGAAATACCTTTCATCATTGAGAAATAGATACAGGTCATAGTTTTGCTCTTATTGCACGACAAATAGAAGTTTCTGTCAGAAATTATTTTACAGGCATTGCTTGAACAGTATGACCTTTCATTTCCTGATGTTAAATTGGCCATTTGTTACATGGATGTTACTTCCCTTCAATGAGTAATTGTAAACAATGTTGCGAGCCTAGTGATGAGATAATTTTGATATGATTTACTGTTTGTGCTAGCCATTCTCTTCAACTGCAAATGTTTATTAACTCGGATTTATTTTGAGAACATAAGCCTTCCTAGACACTTCAGTCATGTCCTCAATTTTATAATATATTTAAATTGGGACACTTCTTGGATATTTCTTCTTTGACACATTCACATTTCTCATGAATTTTTTCATTTACCTTATAAGTTTGAGTTATACATTTTAGCTTTATTTACATATCAAAGTCTATTTCTTTAGCATGACAATCTTGATAACCAGTTGATAGAAAAGCAATGATGATCTTAACTAGCTTATGTGTTCAAGATTGTGTAGAGATGTCATTTTACATTTTTTTCTTCTTGTATGTGCGTCTATATATTTTTAGCTTTGTCACTGTATCCTGCATTTTACTAATTTGTCATGCTGTATACTCGTATGCATGCTGAACCCAAACTGGTATATGTGCTTCACTGATGACGAATAAAATGGAGAATAAGCAATAATTTACTTGTTCTATATTAGATAGGAAATTACAAAGTTGTATAAACTATCATGGAGTTGAGCTTGTGAGTTGCTCAATGAAAACTTTAGGAGGGATATCAAGCAAAGCCTTAGCAAAGTGGTGTTTGTGTTAGAAACTACTCAACCTTATGCCATAGAGGTGAAACATTTACTAATTCTGGGAAGGCGAATTAGATCTTCCTTTGTTTTCATTGATTTAAGAGGCTTATTGAGAAGTCCAATAGGGATATAAAACGGTGAGTTTTAGAAAAGAAACAATTATTTTGGTATGCAAGTGTGGTTAAGGTTTTGTTTATGAAGCTTCAACTGGGATGGATAATTATGGGGAGAGAGAGAGAGAGAATGGTGTTCTACCACGATTGGCACACATGGAGGAACACCATAAAGTTCTTAATTTACTGCATTGGACAGACTATGATGAACTGGGCATACTAAGGTTGATGTTCTGTAATGCATGTTAGTTTGCTGATGAGATTGTCTAGTTGAAGTCTTGATGAGATTAAAGAAGGTAGAGAGACAGAGGTTTAGACCAACTAGAATGCGGGGTCAGCAGAAAAGGGCATAGATGAGACAATTAGGAAAGGATATGGCAGTTGTTAATTTGACCGTGGATGTAACCCTCAACAAAGCTGAATGGAAGAGAAATACTCGTGCGGTTGACTCTGCTGACCCAAAAGCTTGTGATGAAAGGCTTTGGTTTTACATGTTGCAAGTCACCTTTTAGACTTTGGCTTTGTTTTCTACATGTTATAAGTCACTCTTTAGATTTATTTTGTCTTTGTATTTTGGTGGGAGTGAGTTACGGCAGAAGGGGGAAACTTACATAGCCTTAGTATATTGTCTCAAAATGCAACTTTGATGAGCTATGAAATTTGTAGCAATAAATAACTATCAAATATCAGAAATAGGGCATTTTGAGAAATTATGTAATCTAACCTTTTTGGCTAATTCAGACAATTTTTAAACTCTAATATCTCCTCATTAAATTGAATATCTTGCTGCCTTTAACAAAATACTAAATTGCCTTGTCAACTCATAGAAAGAGAAAAAGTCCCACACTGTACTTTATCCTAAATAACTGTATGTTACTAACTTCATAACCTCGAGGCTTACTTATGGGGAGATCAAATAAACAGTAGGTGCCTATTACCTACGGATGTTGATGGCAACAATTTTTGACAAACAACCAGATACTTTTGCTCACTTAACTATTATGCTGCAAATTGGTGGTTTCCAAGGTGTTTCATTAAAACAGATTTTTTCCAGGTTATTTGAAATTCAGTTTCACACCTTATTGGTTTCTTTGCTGTCTAAAATAGGTTAATGATAAAGACCTTGCAAAGGAGCTATACAAGAAATACAGTGCTGTAAGTATCTGCTTTTTTGTGTTTATGCTATTATATGCTCATCATTTTCCTCATATCTTCGACTGTCTTGTTTGACATGTATTTACATTTTTGTTAGGTGCACAGACGCAAAGTTCGTGCTTGGCAAATGATATGCATATTGTCTAATTTTGTTGAGATGGATATAGTGGAAGATGTTATGTCTAAGTTGCACATCTGCCTATATGTACGCCATTTTTCTCATTCTTATGATATGCTTTTTTCCTCAATCGTGACTTCTTTTTGCGTACTCGTTCCTAGAACATTGTTTTCTAGTTTGTGTGTGTGTGTGTGTGTGTCTGTCTGTCTGCATTATGTTGCTGTTGTTATTTCTGATTTTTTGTAATTAGTTACTTTTTAGCATTCTACACAATTGTTGTCATTAGCTACAACTCTAAAGTAATTTCATGCAGATGGGACTTCTTTTAGTCTTGTATAGAAGACTCGTTATTAATAATCTTGTTTAGTGCTATGATTTATATAAATTGCTGAAAGGTACTCTAATTGAATTTGAGGTGTAGAATTATCTACTTGCCACTTAAGTTGCCACTAGAATGTGTATGCCTGCAATGCACACAATCCACTACCTATCATGGAACGGCTGCTAAAATCTATTTTGTTGCTCAAAGCATTGTCTAATAGCTTGATAGAAATTTATATGCAAAAAAATTTGGTGCATTTGGTTATGATATTGTTTTTTTTTTTTTTTTTTTTTGGTGACAAAATAACAATAATTTAAATATTATTTAAAATTCTGTTTTTTTCCATCTAAAATTGTGTTAATCACAATCGTACATAACCAAAAGACATGCTATTGTACATAATTGTGCTATAGGAGTAGAACAGAGGGTTTCTTAGCCACGTGGAAAGACAATATTTTTCCTCATTACTCTCCAGAAAATACCTAGCCTTGCATGATCATCGGGCATGTAATCTTTCCTGCTGGTGTAACTTTATATATAACTGCTGTATTGCTTGTTTCTTTACAGTCATTCCAAGCAGGTCTTCTTTGCTCTAGAGGCCCTTCATGTGGTTTACGTCTATCTAGCTGACTTTTAATGATCACTTGATATAATTGTTTGCCTTCTACTTGCTTAATGACTTTGACTATAGTGGATCACATGATTTCTGAATAGTTATTAAGCTTGTTTTGAGCTTGATTTAGTTCAAGCCTATTTTGACACACTTACCCAACTGATTTTTAGAACTAAACCCTACCCTTTTGATATCATCAAAATTTTAGCTCTTAGCTGATGATGTTCTATTTTGCTCCATGGAGCTGCACTCCTGTGCAGTTGGTACTTGGTAGTCTATTTTAGAGTTGGCTCACACCTCACAAAGAAAAATAAATAATGTAGACTATTTTTTACTTACTTGGTTCATACCTTATACAAGGAAAAATAAATCATGTAGACTATGTATTTGCCCCCCCAACAACAACAACAAACAACAACAAAAATAAAGAAGAAGAAAACTCTTCTCACCCCCAACAAACAAAAGAAGGGGAAATTTTGTTTTGACTCCTCATTTTATTTTGATTTTGGATTAGACCCTTTTGTCAAAGTAATTATTCAATAAAGCCTCCACATGTAATTTCATTTTGTTTAAATTCTTTGCTCTTCATATTTAAGGACCAAAATGGCCAAAGAACATAAAAAAATTTAAAAAAGTTTGCTAATCCTTAAGTATACCACCCCCTCACTCTCCAACGCACATCTCTCTCTCTCTCTCTCTCTCTCTCTCTCTCTCTCTCTCTCTCTCTCTCTCTCTCTCTCTCTCTCTCTCAGCCCCCTGCTGCCACACTCTCAACTTCCATGTCCCTTCTTTTTCTACCTTATCTTATTTTTTTAGCTTATTTACAATGCACTAGTTCGACAAAGAGAGTTTATCAACATGGAACACGTTAAAGAGCGAAGGGAAGACCGAAGAAATCATGGATTGAGGTGATACAAAAAAATATGGATTCTAGAGGTTTAAATGAGGACATTATTTGATAGGAATGAATGGAGAAGGATTATCAATGTGATCAATTCGGCGTGATTCTCTTTTGGTTCATGTAGCCTACTGCAAGTATTTGGTATACAAGGCTTAGTAGTTGTTGTATTTACGAAGTAGTAGATTTTAATTTCTCTGTGTGCATAGGAATAATTATTTATATTGAATAAACATAATTTGATGATTAAAAATTATTATATTTAAATTTGTTATGTAATAAGCATATTTGGTGATTAAACTTATTGTTTTTAATTTATCCCATAACAAGTCAACTCCATATTATTATAAAAATATCTTGTTGAGTTAATTGAGTTTTTATAATTTATTTTTATTCATTTCATTTATCTTTTTCTAATTAATAGGGCTTCCAACAATCATGATAAATTTTATAATTTAATGTTATTTGTTTCATTAGTCTTTTTTAAATTAATATGACTTCCAATAATCATAATACATTATTTGTTTATATGCCAACAAGAAAATAATTCTATGTCCAATATTTAGTTTTTAGTTTAGATGTTGCTTTTAAATAATTTTAACTGATTTTCATTATAGCCTAGCGTCTTTTCATAATAAGTACTACATTTGATAGTAATATACTGCTTTTGTACAATATCTACAACCTTTAATTTAACATACTACAATTTATATATATTTTTTTGAATTTACATATTGTTTTGAAGCATGCATACAAATTTGGCTTGTAAATAATATTAAATAATTCAAAGTGGTCTCTCTCCTATATATATATATATATCATTGTTGGAAATAACGCGTTATGAAACTTGTTATATTGCGTTACGTAACCTAACGGAACCCCAACGCTACATAACAACCGGAAATAACTCAGTGCACCGTAACAGTACGATTTTTACGTTATTTTACGTTATATTACATAACGTTGCGTTAAATTAGTAATTTATATAATATTGTTGATTATTATTTTGATTATTAGAGAATTGCTGTAATTTTCTTACTTAATTGGCTGTTGGCTTGTTTGATTGCTTGTGGAATTTCTAACTTGATAATTTAAGTTTGTTTCCTTATTCACTTGTATTTCTCGTCCAGTTGCTGAAATATTTTACTTGTTGATTTTATTGAATTTTTAATTGAACTGAAATCAACAATCATAAATAAGATAGATAAATTGAACATTACAAAATATAAATTACAATAATGATAATAATTGTAATTGAAATAAAAAATTGGAATCTTGCTTTTTTATTTAAATGATGATTGGAATTACGGTTGCAGACTTAATATAATTTATGAAGATGTATGAAAATTATTGTAAAACTTAATATAACATTTGAATAGATTATGTATTACAAAATAGTTTTATATTCTTTTTTAGATATTTTAAATTTAATTTTCAATTTATTAAAATTATTTTATATGGTTTTGTATTTATTTTTATTAAATAAATAGAAAATTGTATAACCTACGTTATGCGTTACGCTATTTGCGACATAACCTAACAAAAGCAAAATGTTACGTTACCGTTATCGCTATTTTAAACATTGATATATATATATATATATATATATATATATATATATATATATATATATATATAGATATATATATATAAACAACAACTAAGCCTTTTATTCCAAGTTCTTGGGGTAGGCTACGTGAACCAAAAAGAGAATCAAGATGAAGAAAACAAGGAAGAAAAACGTAACTACTTTAAAATTAGTTGTATTTAGACCATGTAAAGATTTTAGAAATTCTTAAAAAAAAGATATTAGATTTGAAAACATTGACAAATGATACAAGAAAAATGAAAATTCTAAATTATCTTGTGGGAGAGGTTAAAAGAAAATATTAGGTTCTCTTTTCTTTTTTGAGTTTAATGGAATTTCCATGGCATAAGGTTCTTGTATAACTATATGTCCCAAAATATCAATATGATTACATAGGGAATATTATTTTACAATAATTAACTATTCTTGGCATAAGTTTTACGTTTGCTTTTGGATTTTTCAGAGAGAGAAATCTTAATCTTGTTTATCTCTGTAAAATCAGTTTTATTTTTCTAAATTATGGAAAAGGTAAAATTATTGTTTGGGCCCTCACATTTTTCAACATTTGGTGTAGGCCCTTTGCTTATTTTGGTCCTTAGGAATACAAGAGGGGCTAAAACCAAACAAAATTAGATGTTGAGAGTTTGTTTAGTAAGTAATTTTTGGGTTTTTCCTCAAATCAAAGTCAAAGGAGAGGCTACAGATTTTCCCAAAAAAAAAGAACATCAATTCTTTTTCTCTTCTTTCTGTTTTTTTTTTATAGTTTTTTTTTTTTCCGTTTTATCAAATTCTTCCCCTAACTTGCAATAAAGCAGACTGACTCCTTTGGCGAAAGAGGTAAAACTAACCATTTCCTCTTGGTATACATAGAACCTATCCAGTTATCTTTTTTTGGAGGACCCACAGTAATTCTGCGTAGAGTATTTGGTAGTTGTTCTAAACAAATATTTTCAGAAGTGATGCCAAACTTCATGAGTGAAGTATTGCAATTTGCAGAACACTTATTCTTAGCAATAAATGTGCCGGCAATACATTGTGCTATCAATTAGGTGAAGCACTTTGGATACTTATTATGTTAATTCAACACAAGCAAGCCAGTGCAATTTTATTTCTTATCACCGAGATTATATACAAGTCCCTGAAACAGGTTACCTTCGGCTAGCCATTGAAACATCTCCATTATATTCCTCATCGGAGTGAGTACATTAAATATAGATTGGTGAAGATCTGATTGTGGGAGGATAGGCACCATCCATTTCATATGTAATTAAAAGATACCAATATGAGAGGAAATACGCACCCCTGTCAGTAAGTTGTCTTAAGAAAAGTTACATGATCAAGTTCAAGTTTCCTGTGCCACATATATAAGATATAATAGTTATACTGTATAATTTATCTCAATCAGTGAACATATTGATACTGTTGTGCAATTATTGTCATGTTTATATCAAGCAGTGGTGGAAATATACTCCATCTTTTAGTAAATGAACTTAAATTGAATTAAAAGTAAGAGAAGGTCATGGATGCTTGCAAGTTGCATTGTTATTGGACAAGTTTTTACTTTCTTTCTTAGTGCCTGTAATCTGTAAGCTCACTCAAAATAACTCAAAAATAATGCCCCTCTTTTGACCTGCAGAGGAACAATTTACCAGCAGTTCGACAATATTTGGAAACATTTGCCATACAGGTCTACCTAAAATTTCCAATTCTGGTGAGAAGTACAATCTGCTGTTTTTTTCTTTGATTAATCAATAATAACTTGCTATATAGTATGTTGTTCAGTTATCTTCCCTTCCGAGCCTTTTGCATATACATACACATGGTACTAGAAATTCAAATATTAACCACTGTTTTTCATAATAACTGTAATAAGTAGATCAGAACATGGTATTTAGATCTTGAGTAATTTTTTTTTTATAAGAGTCGTGTCCGTCATTCATCAGTTGAATTATTTCTCTTCCTTCAATTTAAAGTTTTTAATTCTTTGATATCCATAAAACCCTTTTCTGAGCATCCAGGTATATTTTCTCGTATAATATACAGTTTATGTAATTGCTGGATAGACTTTTGGGCATGGCTCATTTTACTTATCTCTTTTAAAAATAAAAATAAAAGATTGTGCAATCATAAAGATTTAAAACAAAGTGGATAAAGACATTGGCAACTCACAAAAACTGTTTTAGAGTTTGAACGAAGTTTCATGTCTTTTATTAGTTGTGGTTTCATTTAGTTTCTTTTATCGGAGCCTTTAAGATTCTCCGATATCAATTGATGGTTAAGATTAAGAAGTGCTCGCTTCACTACCTTTTGGCAGCGGAGAGGATCAAAATCCATCAATATGAATAGTCATTATTCATTGAATGACCCCAACAGGGTTCTCTTTATTCTTATATTAGGAAGTACTCTTAAGGAATGTCTGCATGCGCACGCAGTGTTTGCTCCTTTGCAGGGGGTTTGGAGCCAAATTCTTACCGTTCAAATTCCATGTGCAAGATCAAATTTAATATCTACACTCTTGAAATTTATGTATGTCCTTTTTAGTGACTGTAAACTAAAATCCAAGTAGATTTAAGATGGTATTGTAAGAAATGAAAGTTGTTTTCATCCAAGTCAGTTGACAATATTTCCCTTATCCTGGACTGAAAAAGCGCCAAGTTTACCATTCTAACCTGTTTGAAATCAAACAAAATTTTGGTATGCCAGTTTTTTGTGTTTAACTCATGAACAAAAGTTTTGAATCATAATGTACACCCTAACTCGTTGAGATGTAGGCAAGACGTTATTTTTGGTCGTCGATTTTGTGCTACTTGACGTTTAAGTATGTGCACTTGAATTCACTTGTTTTTTGGTTTTTAGATGCACTGTAGTGATGTAGATGAAATTTGGTGGAGTAATTTTCTATTTGAATAGTTTTTTTTATCAAATTTCAATATGTTTATTTTTGTGATTATTGTAATTGTTCTCTGTATAGACCTGTGAACCTATGAAGGTGAGATCTACAAGATGGATCTGGAGTCCATCAAATATTAAGATAATTATTTAATTATTTTTATGTTGGGAATAGTTTTCATTTTAGTTGGTATCGAAGTACGTGGATAGATGATGAGAATACTAGATTCGTTTTTTATCTTTAGAACAGAACTGAAGCTTTAGTTGGTATTATATCTATGAATATCTTCTAGTTGCATGATTTGTGACTTATGAGTATCATATTTCAATGATAAATGGTTAACTTACAAGCTGAGGTCTGACTTCATGATGGTCGGTAGTTTATAAGCGAGTAGGAACATCCTATTTTATTAGCATTATTGTTGATATCAAACACTTAGCTTATTTGAAATTTTAATAGCATTATTTTATTAGCATTATTGTGGGTGTGTAGGAGTTGTTGATGGTTGGGCAATTGGATGGGCGTAATGTCTTTGAACCACATGATTATTCATTCACAGCCATTTAGGAGCATGTAGATTATAATGAAATGGTGGATCATCCATCATGATTGACCGCGTTGTTGCACTTATCTACGTGCATAAATAAACTCATATGATTTAATTTAAAGGTTTTCCCTATGCTTATAGAACTCATGCTTATAATCGTAATGTTGTTTGAAGATTTTCTCTATGCATCAATTGGTTGTAAATTGAAGGGTTGCTATGAATAGAGTCAGATGGACTCCTTGATGGCTGGGCAAATGGATGGGCAAAAAGTCTTTGAATCACGTGATTATCATCCACAACTGTTTACGAGCATGTAGATTATAATGAGCTGGTGAATCACGCACATAAACACCCATGTATAGTGTTGGACAAAGAACATTACATTAAATCTACATGTGTTCGTGCATGCTCGGTGCACATACATGTTTGTATGTGTATATATACCAATAAAAAATATATATATTAAAATGATACACATCCATATGATACAAAATGTGTAAGTTTCTTCTATGTGTATATATACCAATACACACACACACACACCAGTGTTCTAAATATTGGATACCGGTCCCATACCGGTCAACCAAATACATATCGGATATCAGACGAGATATCGTGATATGACCCTAAATACCGGAGTGTTATATCAGTGTCATATCGGTTAAAGAGTAATTATATAATTGGCTATATAGAACATATTAAAACATATAAAATAATTTTATGGTACTTACCTTGGCTTACTTGCATTCAAATTACGAATTTATAGATACTGTATAGAACGTCCGTATATGCACAAAGCCACAGATAATCACAAAATTACAAAAAATAAGTTTCAAGAAAAAAGAAAAGTGTTTCTACAATACAAAAGTGATATAATTTATAAAATTACAATATTATCTTTTAAATGAGTTTATCTGAAATATGCTAGAAACTTTAAACATTAATTACTGGCTACTTTTTCCCCCAAATCCTAATCTAATCATATAGTAGAGAAACCTAAATTATATCTTACAAAAAATTATTTCATTAAAACTACATAATCCAAACTACATTATACTATAATTCAAAATTTTAAACCCTAACATATCCAACAACTACAACAAATTACAATATCATATAATTAAAAATTTACAATTGCTCAATGTCCTGCAATTAAAATATTCTATATGCACACAATTAAAATATCCTATATTGTTACATATTTTCAGTATCAAAATTCTCATTCAAATTCACTTCTAATTAGTAATTACTCATCACTCAACAATTTATCAAACAAATTAACTTTTAATTAGACTGTCACTGTTCAAAATTACCCCATAATATCACTGTCACTGTTCAAAATTGGAGTTTAGACTGTCACTGTTTAAAATTACTCCATAATATCACTATCACTGATCAAAATTGGAGTTTAGACTGTCACTGTTCAAAATTACTCCATAATATCATTATCACTGTTCAAGATTGGAGTTTAGACTGTCACTGTTTAAAATTCCCCATAATATCACTGTCACTGTTCAAAATTGGAGTTCGGCCACTGATTAATGAATCAGTGGCCTGAACACTGATCATTGAACTAAATCAGTGTTTAACTTACTGATTCATTGAATTAGTAGGCCGAACTTGACATTTCGCCTCAAATTGCATAAAAAAATAAAGATTTTAACATAAATCGCAATCAATTTAAGCTAAATAGCACAATTATAAGAGAAATTGAAGAAATTTGTAACTCTAAATTAAATTAACATGAAATAAATCAAAATTGACTTACCTACTATCCCACTGGACTTTCGACCGGCGAAGTTGAGATGACAGATCAGAATCGATTGGCGAGCACCTTTCAGAGAATCAGATATTAGGGGAAGAACAATCGGAGAGTGGAAGAAGAAAGAGAGAGAGAGAGAAATAGTCAATTTAGGGTTAGGGTTGGGCTCGATTGACCGACGTTTGCGGGGAGAGAAACGAGAGAGAGCCGGAGAGTGGGAGAAGAGGAATCGAAGAGAGATTTATGGCTGGATTGGGAAATTAGGGTTAGGATTTGTCGCAGAGGAGAAGCTTCGATCGCTCGGATCACTGGGGAGGGAAAGAGAGAGGGAGAAAACAATTGATTTTAACCCATTTTCTTCTCTCTCGGCCTGTTTTATTTCTTAACGGGTTGGTTTTTAACGGATTAATGGGTTTAACCAGTAACCAAAACCCAAAACCCCATTAACCGATATTAACTAATACCGGCCGGTATTTCTTATCTCGTTACCGGCCGATATATCGCCACGTGGCCGATATATTGGCCCATACCGGTCTAAATCGAGAAACGGTAAAAATTTCTCCTTATCATCTCGTTTCTTCCTTTTTTCCTCGGCCGGTATTTAAAACACTAACACACACACATATATAAAATAAAATGATACGCATCCATATAATGCAAAATGTTAAATTAGTTTCTTCTATCAAAATTCTGATTATTTACTCTCTGGCGGTTATTATTACAGGCTGAAGAGCAGTTAATTCCAATATTTTATGACTATAATATGAGACCACAGGTAACTAACTCTTTAGATATGAGTCATCGCTTTATCTCTGATTGATTGAGGAAAAATTCATGCATTCTTTATGCAGGCTCTTTCTTCATATGTATTCATTGCAACCAATGTAATCCTCCATGCAAGTGACTTAGCTGTTCGGATTAAGCATTTGAATGAATTGCTTCCTCCTATAATTCCATTCTTAACCTCCCATCATCACAGTCTGCGTGGCTTTACTCAGGTAGACTATTTTTGTTCAGATGGTCAAATTTCATCTATTTTGTTTTGCAGTGACTGGATCCCTCACTTTATATTGTTACAGTTGCTTGTTCATTATGTCCTGTGCAAAATGTGGCCTACTTTAGTATCTGATGCTTCAAAAGATGCATCATTGGAGAAGAAGTGCTTTGAGGACTTAAAATCGTATCTAGCAGAAAATGTTGATTGTAGAAGGTAAAATGTTATTTCTTTTGTGAATTCAAATGTTACTTAAAGCCTTCTGTACTGATAATGATCATTAGATGGTTTACCAGCTCCAAATCTGGATGTTTTACAGAATCTCCGAGGGTTAATCATCACTTGACCTTACTTTTGGGTTTAACGCAATTTATAGCTTGACATGAAATGCAGGATACCCTTGTGTGTTATGCTCAAATTCTATTTTATTCAAATGTACAGAATTGATGCACAAAAATACTTCTTAAATTATAATCTTCAGGTGTTTTAGTCTAGCTTCTGGGTTACACTATATGAAATTTAAAGTGACTTGGTTGCAACTAATCTGCGAACGGATCGAGCTTTCCATATGGCTTCTATTAGTTCATCCCGAAACCAGGTGAAACTAACAAAGTAGCATCCAAAATCTTAACCAGAGAGTTTCTGCAGTCTAAAGAAAAAAAAAATTAATAGGGAAAAGAAAGCCAAATGAGGAAGAGGGCCAGAGAGGGAAAACAAAAACCAAAGGTGGGGAGGGGTTGATCAAAGTCTTTACAAATATAATCTTTTTCCTGGTTTCCATATATGTTAAAATTCCCACAAAACGTTCTTGTTTGCTTCAACTATTCCAATCCTTCTTATGAATGCCCATTTTCAGTTTAAGTGTATGCAACCTATGTAAAAATTTGTACACTTTTAATTTCAAACTTACAGGCTTGTATAATATACTCATAGGTCTTCTGGGAAAAAAAATGTACTCATGCATAATTTCATGGGAATTGGGAATCCTTCCGTTTATTCAATAATACTCGCCATTCTCTTCGCCTAAGTAATCTGCCTATTGTCCAAGTTAAAACACTGCGGAAGAGCGTACAAACTCTCCCAGTTCCTCAATTATATACTATTTTCTTATGTTTAAATTATTACTTTGTGGGTTTTTTTTCCAGGCTAAGGACATCAATGGAAGGCTTTCTTGATGTTTTTGATCCTAATACCTCTGTGACTCCTACTGGGGTATTCAGTGCTCGCAGTGAGGTTCAAAATTTAAGTCTTTATTCTGATTTCTCTATATTTTTTTTTTGCGATTCGAACTAATGAAATGTTGATGCCTGTAGTGTACATTAACATTTATGCTATGAATTATTATAGAATTTTCCATGCATGAAAGGAACTCAAACCAGAGTGCTATTTGTATAGGGATCTGAATTTGAATGCGCCCCAATTTCTCTAATGGAGCATGTGATCACTTTCTTAAACGTAAGAACTGCCTACTCATCTATCTTCTTATTGATAGAGTCAAAAGTGACCTTTCAAAATGTGCAGGATGTTAGAGATGATCTGAGAAATTCCATTGCGAAGGATGCTGTAACCATTGAGAGCGAGAGTCTGAAAGTTCCAGACGCCTGTAAAAACATGGTGGAAGTACCAAATTTCCCCACAGATCAAAAATATCCTCAAACTTCTAATGATCTTTCATTGGATTTCCAAAAGAAAATCAACCTCTATGAAACTGCAGGGCTGCCAATGAACTTGAAGTCGGAGTTTTTCCTATCAGGTGCGTGTCTTGAGCAATATCCTGATTCGTGAAGTAGTTTCCTATAAACTAGCTGTCTCCACTACTTGTTTGCATGTCGGATTCCTGCAGTCAATGTTCTCGCTTTGTTTTGTCAGACTGTTTGAGCAATCTATTTGGCTAGTTTCTAATGTGGAATGCTATATTTCAATGAATTACTAGGAACGTTTTATTTGATGGATAACAGCTGAAAGTAGTTAATAGAGAATTGCCATGGCTGTTTTACCTTCATGCAGGAAACGAAATCATTGGGCATTTTTTTTATCATGAAATATTCACGCAGGCCTATGCTTAATTGTTACTGGCCATGTCAAAAGGCTTGGAGATTGCCAATCAAAGCATATTTAATGATTCTTTTCTGGAATTCTGTTTATTGTTCAAGAAACAAAAATTCGAAGCCTGTATATGGAGTTACATGAAAATACAATTCTTTATGCTAGTAGGAAACAAAAATTTAAACCCTATTTCAGTTAGGAGACAGAGAATTAGAAACTAAATTTTTTTCTCAGTTCTCTCCCTCAAACTTGGGTATACATCATGTGTTATTGCATTCTAAAAAGAGAGAAAAAATAGCAAAGTTCCATTGGAAAACTCCATCGATACTACATTCAAACACTTCATACGAATCAATTTTAGACAAGAAGCCATGATCCTTTTACCCTTTTTCTCTCTTTTATGTGGAATGTGATCAAAGAAGGAAGAGATAATGAAGGACAAGGGAAAAATAGTAGAAATTACAAGATTAGGAATAAGATAAAATTAGAATTTTGTTGATTGAGGAGATTCTTTAGAAGAACAGGTGTAGGATTGCTTTGATGCCATTTGTAGAAAAATAAGAAATATAAATTTGATGTATCATTATTGAAAAATAAAACCTTGCTGCTTCTCTCTCAATTTTCTCAAAATTGGGGAATACAAACCTATATGCTGAGTGTTGCATTCTACGGTTTCATTTAAGTTCAATTAATGGATGATATTAGCATTAGTTTCGGAACTAATGTATCTCTTCTTTTGCGGCTTTCAGAAATTGAGAAGGAAGATCAACTCTTAAACCCAGTGATACAGTCAAGAACTCAAACGATGACAAGGATAAGAGGAGGTCAACAACAGTTTATCCTTGTAGCATCACTGCTTGATAGAATACCTAATTTAGCGGGTTTAGCAAGGACTTGTGAGGTTTGTCTTTAAAATATTTATCTCTTTATTCAGTGATTGATTTGAAAGTTTGGGACATTTTGCGGACTGTTTTGTAATTTACTTGCAGGTATTTAAAGCAGCTGGGCTTGCTATTTCTAATGCAAGTATTGTACAGGATAAACAGTTTCAACTCATCAGGTAAGGCCTTATAAGTCTACGATGCAAGCATAGTACTTTCTAATAATGTTTATCTATTTGATACTTCACACATTCATGTTATTTAAAATATTTGATTTAGCTATGTGGCCATATGATGTAGTTTGTTTATTTCCTTGACATTGTTTGTCAAAGGACTCTAAAAATAAGTCAAATACTTTCTTACAATGCTGATCTATTTGATACTTCACAGGTTCATGTTATTTAAAATATTTTATTTAGCTATGTGGCCATATGGTGTAGTCTGTTTATTTCCTTGACATTTTTTATCAAAGCACTCTAAGAAAATCATAATAATGTTTTAATAGTCAATGGATTCAAATTACTTTTTATCCCCCTAAGAAAATGAACTTTTATTCATAGGATTCATTGACCTCTTAAGAAATAAGATAAATCCTGAAGCAGCTCAAATTTCTCTGAAAAGATGTAAAGCAAATTATGAAAAAATGGCTCATGTATTCAGCTGTAGCAATAAATTTTCATTAATCTTGTCTTTATCAGCCTAACATGCCCCAGCAGGAACACTTGTTATAAGAAGGTGAAATAGTTCCATAGAAAGTGCAACGTGAAAGGTTTTGCAATTTTGCCATTCGATCAACATTCGAGTTATTTTTTTGTCTTGTGAACAACTGCACGAGTGCACATCCATCTTTTCTTTGAATCTCTATTTTGAATTGCACAGATGGATGTGTATGGTGATGTAAAGAGAGTTAGATTATCCATACCCAATCACTCCCCATAGTTGCTTGAAAATCCCTCCGCATACTTGCTTGAAAGCATATAGTTGATTTGGATGCCAGTTTTCCCTGTAATATTAATGCAGCTATAGGTTTGGATATTTTGAATTGCAAGGATGGGTGTGCTTAGGAATGCAGAAAGAGTAGGATCATCCATGCCAAATCTCTCTCTACATTTGCTGGATAGTTACGAAGTAGTTATTGGGGATTCCAGTTCTCCATATAATATTAATGTAGCTAGAGATTTCTACACTGTAAATTTTTTAAGACTTGTTCCAGATTCAGATTCAATGTTGATGTAGGTCCAGGTCTGGACTACAATCTCCATGTATATATTAGTTTTTTAAGTAGTTTATTGTCCATTAGCCAATGTTAACCCATGCTATATGCAACATGTACCCATTTAAAACCCAAAATTCAGTTGTTGCAATAGAGATATGTGAAGATTGTTTATTTGTTTATTTATTTATTTTTCTTAGCATCAATGATGCAAAACGATGGTTTGATCATGTGCGAGGTTGACCTACAAATTTACTTGTTCGATGAGGGAAATTTATCAACATAGAACAAGTTAAAAGAGCGAAGAGGAGACTGAAGGAAACATGGATGGAGGTGATACGAAATATATAGTTGTTAGAGGGTTAAATGAGGACATATTGCTTGATAGGAATGAGTAGAGACGGATTACCATGTGATCGATTGGCATGATTTGTTTTTTGGTTCATGTAGCCTACCCAAATACTTGGAATAAAAGGCTTAGTTGTTATTGTTGTTATTATTAATGGTGGATATATTCCCCGCACTTCATTACAAAGCTACTAACAGTTAAGATAGTTAGATTACATATAAGGTGCTACTCACTAAGAGTGGACAAATAAGTATAGAACGAGTATCAAGCACTCTATACCTCCATCAATATCCCCCTTCAATGCATGGCCAAAACAAGTGGACTCTACTCCCACTAATGAAGACTAGAAGGTTCAGTAACGAAGCAGTTCTGGTGTCTCCTGCAAATCCATTCTGCCCTCGGCGCGATTTGTGGTGGAACTTGTACATCCTTCCCCTCATGTGGCTTGTTCCCCACATCATCTGCCTCCACCGAGTGATGCAAGATCAGACGTCTAGAAGGATCTCTGCATGTGGTTGAGAGTGATGTTGAAGATTCCGCTTGCGACTGATTTGCACCTATCCACATATGGATTAGATCAACAATTTAATAATATACCGATTCAGGCAAAAGCAACTTATTATTAAATATGTGATTATTTCTTTCAATCCAAGTAGACCCGTCGCAATAAGTTCATGCCTACGCAAATTACCAGACCTTGTAATGTAATCAACACACGTTTCACAATGCTTCTAGATTTTGGATTCCGTACAGTTTATGCATCTCCGCCCCACTAACCACACATAGTGACCATATTTTTCTGAGAAATTCATCATAAAAAAATGTTGGGTATTTTCTTTGCCTTGTAGTAGAGACAACAAATATCTAGGTCTATCCATCCTCTTTTTTGTATGTTGTTCCATGTAAGTACGACATTTTTATTAAGCAGCCACAAGAAGGCCATAATTATTGGCAGTGCTTTAATCCTCCATATATATCTAGCCACTGAATCAGAAACCCCATGCTAGGAAATAATATGGTAGCACAAGGAAACTAAGAACTTTTTAGAATGATTCCATAGTCGTGATGGTATGTCTGATATTGAGCCATTGAGACTGGTGGTGGATATTAGATTGTCGAGGGTTTTTCTATTGGGTGTGTCCTTCCTTATATGGTTTAAAATCGGTCTAAATCTTCCCCTAGCAAAATTAGCTCTGACAGAGTTATTAGGGTTGCAGGTGGTGCCAAATAGTGTGGGGAATGATTCTTTGAGCAGATGGTTTCCGCTCCATTTGTCCTGTCAGAAATTTATATTATCACTCTTCTGTCTTGAAAAGTTAGTCTTGCCCAGTATATTTCTTTGTTGGCCATGACCCTCTTCCAAAAATAAAATGTGTTATAATTATTTTTGTGTTTCCCCTTCATGGTCTTGTCCTGCAAAGTAGACATTTTGGATTGGACGTTATTTTCCACCGCCATTGCGTGATGGGTGTCTTGTTCAATATTGTCAATGTGTAGCACCCCTCGCCCGCTTATCTCTTTTGCTATCACAAACCTGGTTCTAAGCCACCAGGTGATATTTTATACTTTCCATATCTGGGCTGGACTGAAGGAATCTCTCTCATGGCATCAATTCTCTTTTTAACCTATTTTGACAATTGAAATACAGATAAGATGTACAAAGTGTAGCAAAGATAACTGAGTTGAGTAAGGTAATTTCTACCTCCCAGTAAGAGGTACCTACTTTGCTAGTTTTCTATTTTCCTCTATATTTTTTCCATAATTTTGACCCCATCTTCCTTACGTAGCAATCCTTTCCTCAAAAGCTATCCTTTCTCAAAAGTAGGCCTGAGTGGGAGTTCACTCCGAGGGCATTGGGAGTTCACTCCGAGGGCAGCCAAGTGTTCTTTCCATCAGCAGGCTTCTGATGTCCAACTCCTTGAGGAAAATTATCTGGCATTTAAGGAAGTTAACTTTAAGGCTAGACCAAAGTTGGAACATGTGAAGTATCCACTTGGTATAAATCGCCTGGTTCACATTAATTTATGTCAGTTTTGTTTATTAGGAAACAACTTTATCAAACAGCTTTAGCTTCTAGGTTATGGGATAACAATACATACCAAGAGTCTAGATGCTACTCCCCCTTTCATTATCCTTCGGCAACTTGGAATGGCTCCACTTTAAGCATAAATTGCTTGAAAAGGTGGAGTAGATGAGGATAAGTAAATATAGTTAACACTTTAAACTGTAAGGTTTGAATCCAGAACTTCTTGAAGGGTAATTCTAGCACCATGTCAAAAAATCACTTCGCCAAACTTTAAGCTTATGGCTTGGGACAGCACTGTAACTCGGGAAAAATTAAACTCGACAATTTCAAGCTTATGGCTTGGGACAGCAGTGTAACTCGACTCGACACCGTTTTTTGTTGGTTTTATTGGTTTTGTCCCCATATTAGTTTTACTGCTTATTGCCCATGTCTAGTTTATATTTGTCTCAATTTGTATAAGACATGGCCATTGTTCATATACGACCCTCATCTGTAATCATTTTTCTAGTGAATATGGTCATTGTATTTCCATTCCAAAAAAATATCTATATCCAAATTCATATTCAATAAATGATACTTGACAGAAAATGGTATGTATATCGCCTGTATCCAATTGCTACTATGGGATGTAGTCTAGAAACGTCACTAGGATTTAACGCTCTTATGTTCATTATGCTGATGAATGTCACATTTGATTTGTTATTTTATTGTTCTTCAGTGTTACAGCTGAGAAGTGGGTACCTATCTTAGAGGTTCCAGTGAACAGCATGAAAGTTTTCTTAGAGAAGAAAAGGCAAGAGGGTTTCTCTATCTTAGGTTTGGAACAGACAGCAAATAGCACGCCGCTGGACAAATATTCATTTCCAAATAAGACGGTTTGTCCTTTTTAATATATCGTTTTTTTTTTTTTTTTGGGGTAAAACTTGTATATGTTGATGCCGCCACATCATCTTCAGGTTTTGGTCCTTGGACGAGAGAAGGAGGGCATCCCTGTAGACATTATCCATATTTTGGATGCATGTATTGAGATTCCTCAGCTTGGTATTATCAGATCGCTCAATGTTCATGTCAGTGGTGCCATTGCTTTGTGGGAATACACTCGGCAACAAAAATCTAGGCAGCAGATCTTTTAGTGTAATCCGACTTCGTGTTGTATTGTCAATATGCATTCTTTATTCAAGGGAATGCACTTCGACAATGTCTCATATGATGTTTTTGTTGACTGTTCTCTGTTTCCTGGTAGGGATTTGGCACTAACGGTAGTCATCCTATTCACTGGTGCCCAATGTAACCTAGAACAGACTAGTGCTTAAGTTATAGTAGAAAACCATTGGGAGGACAATGAATCAAGTATAAATCTTAAGGATACAAGAACGAGAAGTGAGAGTATGACAACTGGATCTTTTAAGTTTGCATCATTCTCAAAATTCAGCTGGATGGTTTTGCAAACAAAGAATCGTTATAGTCAAAACTCTAAAAGCATTGCTTTCTTTCTGGCTATAAATGTGTAGAAGCATGTTTGACGTGCTTCACTTGATTGTCCATTCAAAAGGAAAGTAGATTTTCCGAATGCCAAAGATGTATTATCTTGAACAGTACGGGGTGTATAAATTCGGCACTGAAGAATTTACCAGGGAACTATATTGGCCTCTGTCAGGTCTCACTGATATCTTTTTCTTTTACTTGCAAAACATCCTTTTAATTTGTTACATGTCATAATGTGGCATTATGTAATATTCCTGCACATCTCTTTTTGTTCCCTGATCTATTTTGATTACCATTTACCTTATGCTTTTAAAATCGTCGCTTGCCAACTCATTTGGGAAGATATCCACAGTAAAGGTGCTCCTTTCCCCTTGCCGACTTGAGGGAGAGGTGGGTGAAAGGGATTTGATTGTCAAATGTATCATGGAGCCAGGTACGGTTGGGAAACAAGTAGAACATGCATTGAAATGTGATCTGCATGAGCCTACTGCTTACCAAATCCTCATCTGTTGCCATAGCATGAGGCTTTCCCTTCCTGTCTAATGCAAGCCTACCTGGTATCATCACAAAGTTGTGTCACTGTTATCATTTTGCATTATATATACTCTGTTATAAATTAACATCTTATGTGGCTGATATCTTTGCTACATAACCATGGTTCCGATCTTAATATATTTTCTTCTGACCATTCTTGTAAATGTGATGATTCAAAACCATAGTCCTCCATTTGTGGATGCCAAGGTGTTTATTGTAATGCTGGAAGATGATCCTGTTGTCACCTACACGGCTAGTCTAAACGACACAATGTAAGTCCCGTTACATTTATAATTTAACATTTTGCTTGTGTTACTGACAAAATCATTATTAAAAATGCTGAGCAACATCTTACTTGACAGGAGAAATGACTATGCTCAGAAATACAAAGAGAAGGTTATCAGCCGGCATGACATTTTACTGGAGTCGCTCCTCCCTTCAGGATCCTACACAAAGCTGTACAGCTATACCCACCTGATCAATGGCTTTGCGCTGCACACATCATCTGAAGAGGTTTGTTTCTATGAGTTTGAAGAAACTATAAATGGGAGCAGCTCTGATTATGCTTAATAAGAAGCTAAATTCCATATACATGATAGTATCACATTGTAAAAGCCATAAAATCGCCAATTTGAAGAAGTTGATAGGTTATAAACATATAAATCTACCAATGGACTTTTTTATTAGTAATAGCATTACCTTAATAAATATATTCTACGTATGTGCCATCTTGCACATAGCAACGTATGACTCTTTTCTCCCTCAGTCATCAGCAATGCTTCCATGGACCATGTTTTGGATAATCATGTTACACAATATGATGCGCTCAATGTTGTCTGGTATCACTCGTCGGTAGCCGACACTATTTAGGATCAAGGAAGCACATCAAATTTTTGATAAGCAAAAGAGTATAGCAGAATTAGTGGGAATAAGTGCGTCCTAGGTTAAAAGACATTGTCAAAGCCCAGCCTTGGTAGTCAGCTTACTTCGGAGTTCAAACTTGAAGATTGTCTTCACTGTGATTTCTTTCGATGCCTTGCGATATACATAAACTGATATACATTGGAAGACAAAAAATCTACTGCATGTTTTATTGATCAAAATTTTTGTCAAATCTTTGCAGACTTTATTTCTGCTTTAGATAAATTTTCCAAAACTTGATATGTCCGAGTTACGAGACTTTTATGCCTAGAAAATAGTTATAAATCTAGTTCTTACATTTCCTAGTTGTTTGGTTTAAAATACAACAGTATCAGCACTTTGTACTTTGTAACAGAACAGATGCTAAACTTCTAGAAATGAATATGCATGGTCCACCTTATTAGCTTTATGACTCGCAGAATTGGTAGGAAACTGAAAGCACCGGTCATTTCTGATGCATGGAAGACTTCTCTTTTCCTTTAAATTTGTCTTGACCCATTTCCTTTAAAACCAAGCACTGTAGTAATGGGCACTTTTGGATAGGCCATTGAAGTTCTTCGCGGTGCACAAGGAATCCGTCTCATCCAACCGGACATCAAGATGATGAAGATGACCACTCATACACCAGATTTGCTGGGTATGCCATCTGTAGTTTGGCCTGTCCTCGGAGGGGCTGAGCATTCAGGCGAAGGAGTGGTGATTGGGATGGTAGACACCGGCATCAATCCCAACCATCCCAGTTTTGCCAACTTGAGGCCCGGACGAAATCCTAGACTTCCAAGATTCAAAGGGAGGTGTGAAGCAGGAAATGAGTTTCCTGTGAGTGCATGCAATGGAAAAATAGTTGGCGCACAGCATTTTGCCCGTGCAGCGATTGCAGCAGGAGACTTCAATGCCTCACAAGATTATGCTTCTCCATTTGATGCTGATGGCCATGGCAGGCAAGTTTCACTAATTATGGTAGTCCATGTAGCGAACTTCATGCTAATGCATGGTCATTTATTAAGTTTAGAAGTAAATGAATTTACTTGGTAGGCTTAAACATAGTAACTTACATGCATTTTGGAGGTTTCTCAGTGTTTTAGTGAAACTGGGGTCAAATTTCTCAGCTTGATGAGTTATGTTTGAGGCAAGCTCGAAATATTTTTTGAATTGTTTTGACATTCTACTTTTCATGAGTTCAGATTGTTTAATGTCAAGTTGGATATCATCCATTCATAAGTTGTTTTCTCAATTGACACTTCTAGCTGTTCGCTTTGTTCATTAGATGGCCAAATACAATATTTCATACAATGTAGCAAGCGTAGAATGTCATCAAGCCTACTCAAACTAATCATGAACAAGCTAGATTCTGTTTCAACTTTGTGTTGCTTGCAGCCTCTATCTAGTTCATTATTAAATGAAAGACTGTTGTAAGAGACTGAAGTATTTTCCTCGTAAAATAATTCTTGAGGCATAAATTAGCCCTGAACTGTAGTCAGTCAAACTTCAATCTGATAGAAGTTATTGTGAACTCATCTTGTTTCTTTATTTTTTTCAAGTAATTGAAATTATGCATCTCAAAATAAAAATAAAAGGTTCATGAGATCCTTGGGCCAACCGGCTGGCATGTTTTTATAGTTGTATGTGATTTGATATCATCTAATTTGGCATTAATAGCATCAAATTCTTTTCTAAATCATTACTAGTAAGTCGTACGCATGGGGATTTATACCATATTTTGTTTTGACAGCCACACTGCTTCAACTGCTGCTGGAAATTACCGAGTTGCTGTCTTGTCCAGTGACTATAACTTTGGATATGCAAGTGGGATGGCTCCAGGAGCTCAGTAAATATACGAACCTATAAACTTGTCGAGATTTGTACTTGCATGAGAAATATTATTACTTTTGAATTTTGTAATTGCTTCTTTTTTGTGTTTTGTGTTCTAGTATCTCCGTCTATAAAGCTATGTTCTCCTTTGGGGGCTTTATGTCAGATGTTGTAGCTGCAGTCGATAAGGTTTGAACACACCCAGCATCCTCAGATTCTTATTTATCCATAACTCCTGTATTTTAATTTGTCACCATATTGTCAATTAACAGGCAGTCGAAGATGGAGTTGATGTCCTGAGCCTCTCAATAGGGCCAACAGCAGTTCCATCAGGACCTGCTTCTTTCCTAAACATCCTAGAAATGGAGCTGTTGTTTGCAACAAAAGCGGGTGTCTTCGTAGTTCAGGCTGTTGGCAATGGAGGGCCAAAGCCCAGCTCAGTCCTATCATTCAGCCCATGGATCATGAGCGTGGCTGCCTCCACCACTGATCGAAAGTACAACAATTCCATGATACTTGGTTCTGAGCAAATCTTATCTGGAAGTGGCCTCTCTTGTATGTCCCGTAGCCTTCACCTAGTTCTACCCAAAAATAAATAAATTTCTTTACTTTTCCTTCATTCCCTGAATTCAATCTTAATTATGATATTAAAGGAAATATTGGCAGCTTCGTGCTGATAGTTATATTCGAATTGTTACCAAAGCAACATAAGGTATCTTGAAATTGTTCCCGAGACCATGCTTTAGTACATGTCCAAGTCATGATAGATTCATTGAGATTTCAGCTCATTTAGAAAAGCCCACAGTTCATCCAATTTGTAGATTGTTGATTAGTAATCTTATTTATTGCATTCTTCTCCAAAAATTTAAAAAAAAAAAAAATCATATTTATTGGTGAAGATGCTAACTTTTGTTAGTACTAGCTATATCACCTCTAAATTTGAACACAAGCATATAAATTTTTCATATTCTCATTATGTTAATAATATAAATACATGCTATTCTGATGCTCGCTCTCAGATTTTTTTGGATCGGATTATATTATTACTAAATATATTCCTCGTTGTCTAGTTACTGAAAAAACTATCTAGATCGATGAAGATTTCACGAGTCTAATGTTCCTAGTGTTGTTCATTGCATGCCTTTTCTGCCTCATTGCTAGATTCTACTCAGTTCTGTGCTAACTGCATGTACTGATGCAAACTGCATCTCTGTTTCAGCTCCAACGTCTGAGGAAGAATCATATCTGCTTGCTGCTGCCGAAGATGTATGCACTACGAATGCAACCTATATGTCATTCCAAAACTGCGAGCAACCAGACCCCTTTATTCCATCGCTTGCTCACGAGAAAATAATCATCTGCTCATATACGACTGACTTTGTGTTCTCTCCTACAAGCATTGATTCTATTGTCAATACCATTCAAGCAATCGGAGCAGCTGGATTTGTTCTTACTATGGATCGCGGCCTTGATTCTGAGCCTATAAAAGAAGCTATTTTCCCCCTTTCGGTCCCTGGCATTATCCTCACTAGCAGGCAGGCCTCACAGGTACTTTGTTACTATCACATTTCCTCAGTATGTTCAAATATGAGCTGAACCATTTCATGCAACCTTATAATAATTCTCCATTCTCTGAAGAACTTTTCTCCTGATTAGCTATTCAAATTACTAGTCTTTTCGATTTCACTGAAAACTAACATTTAGATATGGATTAAGAGCTAGGAAGCATGGACATGGACATTGATTTGGACACGGATTTGGATGTGGATACGGGACACGACATTTATGAAAAAAAAAAAAAATGAGATCACGGACACGGCAAGAATACGGAAAAATATATATATAAATATAAGTTATATATTTCTATTATTAACATAATCATTTTAGCAAAATATCCAAAATGAAAATATTGCCAATGTATGGGTTCATGTCTCTTTATTCCTTTACAAAAGATAATTTTTACCATTAGCCATGTAGCTATCTCTCTCCCTCACGCTACATAGGTAAAGAGATAAAAAGAAAAGACAGTAATCAGGGTAAATTATGAAAAAAAAAATATTTGTTCAAATATAGAACCAAACAAGATTCATGTCCATAAGAAATGTTAAAATGTAACTTCATTAAGCTAACTAGATATTGATAGATACTACCAATTTGGTAATGTTTATTTTTCAATTTTTCAGACAATTTAACTCCTTTTTTTTAGATACAACATATAAGAAATTCAGACACGGAAAAGGTACAACTTATAAGAATGTCCGGACATGGTAATGACATGGCAATTTTTTCTTTATTTTATTGGACACGCTGTGTGTCGTGTCCGATATGATTTTTAGCGTATCTATTGTATATGTTGGACATGTATTCGATACGGACACGACATCCCTAGCAGTGTGTTTGTGCTTCTTAGATTAAGAGCGTAGGGTCCTTTTTTGTGGATCTCAGTAGATCACTATACATTTATGCATGAATTACAAACTAATGTCAGGAAAGTGAAAACTAGCGTACATCCCTAGCCCTTGGTGCTCGCATAACTTTAGAGTTCTAATGTAGTGGTAGGGGCATTGAACGCAAAGTTTTTTAGTAAACAACTGGGATGGACCCAGGGACTATTTCCCACCCTAGATTCAGTGTTGTTAGCCCCTCAATAAAACATATTTGGTTTTGGAATGGCATGTGGAGTTTAAAGCGAGCTTGAATATATGGCCCACATAAGGGAGACCCTCTCCAAATTTAGTCTTTTAGGCTTTTAGTTGAAATGAAATCATAGATTTAGAGAATAAGTATAATCTAAGATCAAACTGTGAGATTAAAAAGTCCCATGACTTACTATATTTAATATCAAAAAGCCCTTGATTATCACATGTTTGAGCATTAATTAGCTATAAACACCCACATCGTCCAAGTCTTTTACCATCAAAGCAATATTACCTATAAATTTATAATGAGAAAGGCTACATGAAACATCTGCCGATGTTTGAGTATATTGATCTCTTCCAAACTTAACCGGTGCCACTGGCCAAAATAATTATGGGCAAATGAGGGACTTGCCATAATTCCTACAAACAGTTTTTTGAGCATAAACGGTGGCTATGGGCCCCCGCGGGCGTTTCCTTAATAGGAATTTAACAAAACAAATTAGAGTAATATATATAGTACAATAAAGTGAAGTTACTTAGTATATGGAGGACTAATAGTACATCAAAGTGAAAAGAGACAGTTAACGGGAAAGAAAAATCTGTGATGCTACTGAGAAGTATCGGTAGCCCTATCAATCAGATTCTATCCCTACAAATGGTTATTGTTAAGGCTTAGGGGCCGTCCCACGAACCTGAGTGTCCTCCACTATCATGGATATGTCTGGATCCGTCAAACATAATGGACAACCATTAGGTCCTACTCAACTCCTCCTTTGTAGTCTGTCCCAAGTAAGAATAGCCTCACGAGGCACGTCACAAAAAGCTTGGACCTTGGTGGGACACCTCGTAGTCTAGGTAATGCATGCAAGCACTGATAACTCTATAACAAGAGGCGACCAAAGAAAACTTCATTCTTATCCCAAGCACCCTCTAAGGAAACAAGTAGCGACATTGGAGCTCTTGCACACTTGATTCCAAGCTATCAAATGATATGATCGCTTCTCCGAGGGTGGACCACTTCCGAGGAATTTCTTTTTGATTCTATCGATCTTAGTTTTTAACCCACATAGGGATCAGAAGGTACAGCAATCCCATCGAGACTATATCTACCAGAGATAAAGTTAGTTTGATATTCTCCGATCAACTCTCCTAATTTCAGTCATAGTCAGTTAGTAAAGACCCTAAAAATAATTTTGATGGTGCTATTCAGTAAGATAGTTGGTTGATAATCTCCTGTGTCTTCTGCCCCTGCCTTTGTAGGTATTAGCAGTTGACAAGCAGGAAACCCTACTTTATTGATCATGCAATTTAAGCTTATGGAAACCATGACAACCTTATGAAACTTATCGAGGCTCACAATTGTCTTGAAAAAGAAAAGAATCGGTTGGACTTACTTTAATAACTCTCAGTAGTATCAAGAATCAAGTAGAAAATGTAATGAAAGTTGCTTGACCTCCACAGGACCAAATATCACCAACTCTTTCTGCCCCTTTTACATGCAGGCTTTGTGGGAGTACTACGACTCCCAGACAACTCGTGGCATAAGCGGAGCTGTAGTCAGCTTTGGAGCAACTGCAAGGATTGCAGATGGCCGCAATGCCATCTACACTGGGAACGGGCCGATTGTTGCGGCATACTCCTCAAGAGGTCCTGATGTGAACAATGCACTCATGCAGACTGCAGACATCCTAAAACCCAACATCGTGGCCCCTGGCACTTCCATTTGGGCTGCATGGAGCCCCAAGGCCAGCAACGACGTATATATGAGAGGTACTCCTATAATACAAAAGTGATCTTATCTTATAGCCGTTGTGCACGTATTCGTGCACGTATTCTTCTTATCTCGGATCTCTCATTTTTGTTTCGTTATTGTCTTTTAATGAAACAGTAAATGCTAGAAATGAGATAGTTATAGAAGTTGACTTCTGTTTACCTCGAAGATAATAAAAAAGAATTGAACTTGGTTTAAGGGATATGTAAAATTAATGGAAGTACAGAGGCTGTTAAGATCGGATAGAACAAAAAAAAGTCTATGGGTTTAAATACAAAGTTGGGGTTTTAACCTAATGGCTTAAATTTTTGGGTCAAACTGGTTCTCAATTTTGTATTTAGGTCCATCATGCTCCCCGTTAGACCCGGTGTTTATCCCCAACAGAGGCCAACTGTACCACATTTGAAAAGAATCTAATAATATGCTAACGCATCAATATTAATGGGCAAGAGAGAGTCTTGCCAAGAGGGAACCTAGGATGGGCAACTTTATTAAGCATTTTATCACATAATCTTTGCTCTTGCAATTAGAGAGATCCAAAATTCCTAGGTCCACCAATCCTAACTACAAAAACAACTAACTCTTTAATCCCTAGGGGTAGGTTATTTAATTTCCGACCCGTGTCATAATATGTAAGACCTACTATAACTCCTCTCATTTATCCTGACTTAGGACATGTAATGAAATGATGAAAACTTTAAATACAATACTGATGTAGTTTAGGTCCACCAATCCTAAATGAAGAAAATTACGTGTCATTTCTGTAAAAAAAATAATAATCCGGAAGAATCAAATTTAAGGGTTCCTCTTGAGTAGAACTTTTGTATTGACTTGATGGATGGCAAATCAAAAGATTTTGGGTATGAGCCTATCCCTGAGGGCAAAGATCATGATCCGAGTAGAAACTCGGAGGAAAAAAATAAGTCAAGGATGATGGAGTTTTGAATAGACCAATACATTTTTGTGTTATTTGTTTCAATTTTCCTAAAACAACAATAAACACGCTTAAACCTTTAAATACTTGCAGGTCAGGATTTTGCTCTCAGCACGGGCACAAGCATGGCCACTCCCCACGTAGCCGGTGTCGCAGCCATCATCAAGCAGAAACACCCCCACTGGAGCCCCTCTGCAATCGCGTCAGCAATCATGATAACCGCCGACACGACTGATACCTCAGGCCTCCCCATACAAGCCCAGGCATCCGCCCAGACACCATCTAATCTGGCTGCAGCAACCCCGTTCGACTACGGTGCAGGTTTCATCAATCCAGCCAAGGCCATCGATCCAGGTCTGGTACTAGACATCGAATACCAGAGCTATATCCAGTTCCTGTGCGCTGTCCCTGGCGTCGACAATGAATCCGTCAGGCAAGCAGTGGGCACTGTCTGCCCGAGTCCTGGAATGGAGTGGTGTTCGGACCTGAACACACCGAGTGTGACCGTGGCCAATCTGGTCGGATCAAGGAGGGTCGTCCGGAGGGTGACCAGCGTAGCCAGTGACGAGGAAAGATATCGTCTGGTGGTCAGAGAGCCGCCAGGGGTAGGCGTGACGGTGACGCCACAGGAGTTCACGATTAGCCCGAACGCTTCGAGGGATCTGACGATCGATCTGATGGCGAGGGATGTGGCGAGTATATACGCTTTTGGGGAGGTGGTGTTACACGGGGATCAGAAGCATATAGTGAGGATTCCAGTGGCCATCTTTGTGAGGAGTACTCTCAGTGCATAGAACAGGTTTCTTGTATTTCAGTTTGGAGCTTGGCTCTGCCCCCCCTCCCCTTTAAACAAGACATAATTCTTGAAAATGTTATGATGCGTTGGTAATTTTTCATTTTAGATCGATGGAGGTTCTGTTGGCTCTTCTTCTTTTTTCAAGTGTCATCTTGGTGATTTGAGCATCCAAACAAACAAACGTCTGAACCCCTTAAAAGTGTAAAAATTAAAGTATTATTATTAATATGAAAATTGAGGCCTATATTGTGAATTACTCGTAGAGGAATATAAAAGAAAAGATCAGTAATGCCTTTAAATTGACCAAGAAGACCACCCATCCCTCTTCATGATCAGATTCAAATTTGGAGATTAGTCCCGTAATAGTTTTTAAACAGTTCATAAATTAGTCTTCAAATGGTTTTAACACGGTTCGGCACCGATCCCTTACCAGAACCAAAAAAACAAACACATAGTAAAAAAATGAAATGGCAATTAGGAGATGGTGCTTGCCAAGTCGAGTGGTCTGCTCATTTGGAATTTCCTTAGGCTGTTGTGAAAGTACCAACCTCTGCAGCTTGCAAGAGCTAAAGCCCATCCTTACTGCATTTGCATTGCCTTGCATATTTTAGTTGCATTTCAATTATACCTATAAATCTTCTACAGCCAAATGGGCGTGGAGGTTGTTTGTAAATTCTCTCAGTTAATCTTTGTAACTCTCAAACGATATGCAAAAGTTTCAGCAGTATATCATATTTCTGGATTTGATATTATCCATAAATACTCCAATAATGAATACACGAGACTTTTTATAACCAAAAATCATACAATTAAAATGCACAAACAAAAAAGATGTACCTTACCACAATCCATAATCATTACATAGCATTATCCGATACAATTTTTGAAAAGATTACAACATAGATGGCTATATGAGTGGCTTGTTTAGAACGTACGATGGTTCAGCAGAGAAGAAGGCTGAATGCGGGAAATTCTATTTGCACACAATATTTTACAATTGGCGTCCTGGTTACTCTTTACACCAAACTCCTATTTTGAAATACTATCATTTTACTCTCTGCATCCAAATTATTTTTTCAAAAATACCCCTCCTCATTTTCTCTAACTTTTCATCCCGTCTGATTCCGTTTTTTAGTCGGATATTAATTTAAGAGAAAAAAATATTTTGGTCGGCTATTAATACCCAACAAAAAAAATGTGCTGGTCAAGCATTAATACCCGACCAACAAGCAAAGTTCCCCTCCCCCCAAACGAAAAAAAACTAATTAACAATAAATCTCAAATAAATACACATAAAATCTAAAAAAATTCAAATCGTATTTTAGATTTGCCCTCTGACACCAATTGCAAGTTTTAATTTTTCATTTGCATAAGAAAACTCAAACTCAAAACTTAAATTTCACTTATCACGGTAAAATCGAAGAATTTAAAATTCTTCTAATCTTTTTAGAAACGTTAATGTAAAAAATTTTAAATGGTTAAGAAATCAAATTGATGATTTTGTAGGAGATGTGTTTTTATTAAATAATAAAAAAATTTATTTAGGGTTTTAGATAGAAAATAGAGGAGCAAAACGATGAGTCGTAGTTTCAAATTTTAAGAAATCTTAGTTTGGAATTTATAAGGATAACTTAGTCTAAAAAAATAATAGCAAACTTGTAATTATTTTTTAGTTTCAAAACCATGCGTCCAGAATAAAATGCCGTGTACAAATAGAATTTCCCCCGAATACAACAATTACAAGGTAAGAGATAGTTACAACCCAAAGAAAGAGGTCTTCAATGGTCAACAGTCAGTCGGTCTACTTGTGGAGCATGAATTATCATCTAGCATATCTTCCTCAAAGTCTTCAGTACAAACTTACAATAAGCCGGAATATGAATCTCAAGTTTGTAATTTATAAATTAGAATAGTACAAGTATAATTTAATATATTTTATTAAATTCTAATGATGAATTAGGAGTGACCCTGGAGTTAAACCCAGCAAAAATTAAATCGGAGCTCGTGCTCAAGAAAAAAATACATACATGCAGGTGTAACATCATAATAGTGAACAAATGGTACAACATAGTAAATGCATATATAATTTCCTTATAAAATAAGATAATAATGTCGTGTATAACGAGACATGCAAAGTAAATCAATATGAGTAAAATTGAGTATTAGGCTAGTTCACATAAAATAATTTTTATACGATATGATTCTTATCCATCATATAGTTTCTCTCATCCCCGAATTCATAATACATTATGCACATGCCTTATAAATATCATAAAATGATTTATTTTATATTATATTTATTTGTTTATTTTTTTTTTTTCTTTTCCCTAATTATTTTTCAAATTTTTCTTAGCCCAAATACTTTCTTAGCGCAAATACCTTCTTAGCCAAAATTCAAGCTCTTATGCAAATACTTTCTTAGTCCAAATGCAAGCTCTTACATAAATACCTTTTTAGCCTAAATTCAAGCCCATTTCCCAGTTTGGACATCTCATTAACATTAAATTTATTGGGCTTTAAATACATGATTAGAATGCAAATCTACAAATAAACGTTTTATCAAAAGCATTTACCGGTGGACTCCAATACAGTCACAGTATTATATTGCATTTTATCAATTCTGATATTTTGGAATGGCCCAATTCAGTTAGAAATATTAGATTTGCATATTTCCTAGTTCCGATGGGTTTGGACTTTGGGCTTCAATATTCTAATTAACATAATACTAATTTATTGGGCTTGAAATTGGAAAAAAAATAATTAATAGATTAGTAATAAATTAAAATAAATTAAAATTAATTCAAGCTCTATCAATCTATACAATTAAGACATGGTCCAATTCAAATGCTATACAAATTTTATCACTATGTTAGTAATAAATTGAAATCAATCTATGATGAAGAAACTCTCATGATAATTTGAAAGCAAAAAATTGAAATAACCATGAGTACACATAAATTGGAAAAAATAAATTATGTATTAATTTACCGATATATAGCATGGAATGTTGGGCTATAAAGAAACTCATTCACAGAAAATAAGTGTAGCAGAGATGCGCATGCTCTGCTGGATATGCAGCAACATTAGGAGATATAAGTTGAGAAATAAAGATATTCGTGTGAAAGTAGGTGTATCTCCCATCGATGAAAAGATGCGAGCAAACTGATTACGATGGTTTGGTCATGTGCAACGTAGACTTACAAATGTACTAGTTCGATGAGAAGAGTTTATCAATGTAAGACAAGTTAAAAGAACGAAGGGAAGACCGAAGAAAATATGGATGGATGTAATACGAAAAGATATGGATTCTAGAGGTTTAAATGAGGAGTATTGATAGAAATGAATGGAGAAGGACTATCAAAGTGATCGATCCGGCATGATTCTTTTTTGGTTCATGTAGCCTACTCCCAAATACTTGGAATGAAAGGTGGTGTTGTTGTTGTTGTTACCGTGGACAAGAGGGAGGCGATGCCCCCTAGTTGTGAAGTGGAGAAAAGAAGGAGAGAGAGAAGAAGGAGAAGGAGAAAATGGTCTGGCGTGAGGGAGTGAGAAGAGAGAGAGAGTGAAGTGGTGAATTTGTTTTGTTTCTCTTTTTCCTTTTTAGTTTTTCTCGACCTCTCATGATTGGCCCTCTTTGGAGGCGACTGCCTTCTCCATCAAAACCCACCGCACTTGCCCATATAAATAATTTATTTATTTATTTATTTAATAATTTAATAATTTCGGTTCTTATATGTTCTCCAAATGCTACCAATTTATCGCAGGGCATAATGCTCAATGAGAGGAGTGCTAAAAAATTGTCCGTTTATTGTTTCGATGTCTGGAATAAAAGAACTAAAATTCTAAAATAATTAAAAGAACTAAAATTCTAAAATAATTAAAAGAATAATTTTAATATTATTAAATTAGCAAATTTGGAAATATTTTTCGGTCTTACAAGGAAAATTTCTAAAAATCATAAATATTAGAAAACATATAACCGCGAAGACCGAATGTCATTTGGAGTTACGGATTTAAAGTTACGTTTACCGAATTCGATAGTCTTATTCGGCACGATCAGACTCAAAAGAAAAATGCAAGTAATACGAACTTGGGAGGTATTATAATGTCAAAATCAAGGTTATGCTAGGGATACGGTTATGCACAACTATTAAGAACCAGTAGAATCAGTGAGAAAATGCACTTGTGAAAGAAAATCATTATTCAACCTTTGATTCTCAAGGCGGAAAGATCAGAATTGACAAGAGTTAACAGCTCACGAAGCAAAATATAGTCTTTCAAAGCCCAAAAGGTTGATCAATGTGGATGAAGAGATGCTTAAAGTCTCAAAAGCTATGTTGCGAGACTATGAAAGGTAATTGAAAATTTTTCTGAAAATAAAGGAAACAAGGTTATTTTTTTGGGTATTTACAAATTTGTCCCTTACATCTTTATAAATTATAATTTAGATATCCAAATCTTCATATTTAGGATTTAGTCCCTCAAATCCTCTAAGTTACTACAATTTAGTCGCCCTTCTTAACTTCCGTTAGCCCAGTTTATTTTTTGACCTGATTTTTTCATTTTATCCCTCCTTAATTCCTTCTTCCATCTTCCTCCTCTCTTCTCCTTCCCTCTTCCTTCTCTATTCTCCTTTTCTTCATTCTTTCTCCTCTTTTCTTCTCTCTTCCTAATCTCTTCTCCTTTTCTCTTCCTCCTCTCTTCTCCTTTTCTTCATTGGGTTTATTGGCTTTCTCCTTCTTCTTCTCTTCTATCTCTCTATTCTTCTCCCTTTTTCTTCATAGGGGTATTTAGGTCATTTTATTATTAAAAAAAGTAAAAATCAAATTTTGCCATTTATTTGGACGGAAAAACTTACGGAGAGACTAAATTGTAGTAACTTAGAGAATTTGGGGACTAAATCCTAAATATGAAGATTTGGGAGACTAAATCATAATTTATATTAATGGACAAACCTCTAAATACCCCCCCCCCACCCCCCCCCCCCCCCCCCCCCTCTCTCTCTCTATCTCTGACAACCGCACTCTCTAGCTACTAGGTGGGCCTACTCCCTACTTACATTAAAACATATAAGAAATTAAAGTTTCGAAAATTAGAGTTAGAACCTTACAGAGTAAAATTTGCATAGTTCAACAAATGAGGTCTAGAACTTAGTTTAGATATAGAATATTCTGAAGCTCTAATTTTTTAAGTTAGAAAATCGGAGTATGTATATGCTATACATATAAATTCTAATTTTTAAAATTATGAAATACTTTAATGATAGCATAGTTTACTCAACTATAATTCTATAATCTTTTTTAGTTTTTCCACTCATAATTTTCAAAATTTTATTAGGGGAACCAAACAAGACGGGAGTTTCTAGAGGGGCACACCATTTTTCCTAGTGAGCCCAGTTTTCCTAGTGAGCTCATCATCTCTTTTGAAAAAAGAGGGTTCCTAGTGAGCATACTAAATAATCCCAAAATTCCCCCACACTCTCTCTCCCCATTTTCTCTTCATCCTTCCCCCACCTCCATTCTTCTCTCCCTCACCTCTTCAACTCTAGAGCCGGTCATATCTCAAATTCAAAAACCTAACACCTCTCTTCCTTCCCCCTCTCACCTCTCATAATCCTTCATTTTCATCTTCCTCTTCCCTAACTCCTCCTCCATCCAACTTCACTTCTTTCTCTGAGTTGTCCGTCGTCGTCACCGATCCCGCCGCCACCGCCACCGATCAAGCCCACGCCTCTTGCCTGTAGTCGCTTCTTGAGTCGAGCTGGATGAGATCTCTTCCTCATTTAGCAATTTTTTTTATTTTGGTCTCTTTTTTTGGAGCAAACAATGTGAGGTTTTTAGATTTGGTAGTCTTGTTGGGTTGGAGAGGAGGAAGAGGGAAGGAGGGGTTAAGGTGCTAAATATTTAAGTTTATACAAGTGTCTTATTTTCCACTTGTGTTATCACATAAGAATTACATTGTATACTCTCTGTTTGGCTGAAAAATTGAATCTTCTTTTATATTGCCAATTTGATTAAATTACAGCAATAAAAGAAAAAACTACAAAAGAAATTCGAGATTACAAGAATGGGGATCAATTGATTTCGATTCCCCTTTATTTTTGTGGGTTCTGGCAGCGGTGGAGTCTTGATTCTGCACTCCGTTGACGATTCGATCTCTCGATCTCTCTGTATTGAGGAACTCCTCTCTGGATTTTTTGGACTCCGGCCTCTAGAAAATTGCCTCCCTCCCCCGAATGTTTTTTATTCTGAATTCCGCTCCCAATTTTATAGATTGAAGAGCGCTTCCAATCCGGTTCAAATTCTCCTTGAAAAATCGAATCACGAGATATCAGCAAAATAAACAATAGAAATAGGCGGAAAATAACCTGCGGGTTGGCACTTGCGGGATTCCTTCCGCGGGTGCCCACCCACGAGATTGCTCCCGCGGATGGCACCAGCGGAAGCCCTCCCGCGGGTGGGCACCCGCTGGAGGAATTCCCACAAGTGCTGGCCACCTGCGGAAATTTCTCCCGCGAGTAGGCCCCGCAGAATTTTTTTTTTAATTTTTAGGTATCTACACTCTCTTTTAGCCTCCATGTCTCTATATTCTGACTGGTCATGTGAATATCTCCACCGATATCTACTGTTGAGGAGGTTGAGGCTGATGTTGAGGAGGTTGAGGCTATTGTTGAGAGGGTTTGTGACAATATTTAGGTTTGTGACAATGTCTACTGTTGCGGAGGTTGAGGCTACTATTGAGCAATTTAATGGTTAGGTGAGTACCTCCACCGATATAGAATTGTTATGCGTTCATTTTTTTGTTTTGTGATAATTATGGGGGATTCATTATTGTTGAATGCTTTGTTGCATTCTACTACATGTGGCAATGGCCTTGGTATATATTTTATATAGCATAAGATACATTATTCATGAGGTAACTCGTTTATGCATAATTTCATCTTACTATTTTGGCTGAATCATGTTGGTTGCATTATAGATTCTGAGACTGATCTTCACTGCATTAGAGGACACCATGAACTTTTAACATAAAAATACTGGTTTTTGCACGCACTTGCAAATACCCACACCATTACCATTAATTTTGATAAAATGCTATTTCTTGTGGGGAAAAGTGGTGCATTTTGTTTACAGACACCCAAGTGGGTTTCATTTTGATAAAAAAAAAAAAGTTTATTTAGAGTGCTAAAATTGATCTGAACCTAAGAGAGATGTTACAAAATGATACTTGTGGACTAATATTCTAGTTGCCGTTTAAGTTCGTATTGAATAGTTATGAAGTTAATGTTGTGGTTGAACAAATGTATAATTTGCACTTGTTAGCTCAAGTACAGGTAAGAAATATAGTTAGACATTCATTAATTCACCAGTTGTGATGAAAAGTTACCTACTATATGTTTCCAAATATTAGGTTGGTTTGCTATTTATCTGCAACTACCTGCAGCCAAATTTTAGGTGACCTATTTTCTAAGCATTTGACATTGACTACACAACAGAAATTTAAATGCATAACATTGAGGGTGAATTCAGCACACAACAGGAATTTTAAGGTATTAAATATTTAAGTTTATACAAGTATCTTACTTTCCATTTGTGTGCTAAATATTTAAATTTATCCACTTACAGAGGTTAAGGTATCGAAATTAACAAAGTTTTTTGTTGCTAAAGAGTCTTATGGAAGAACAAACATTAATGAATCAGACTCAAAGAAAGAAATGTAACCGATTAGTAGAGGACCGATTGAATTAACTCTTCTCAAGAGTTTTAAGATCTGGGGACGTTAGATTTAATTATTTTTTGTTTTGGATCGTAATTTGAAAGGGCTGTACTCGAAAATAATGTGTTTTAGATAATTGTTCGAGAACTGTTTGCTACAAACGAAACTGTGTGTGTGTGTGTGTATATATATATATATATATATATATATATATATATATATATATATATATATATATATATATATATATATATATATATATATATATATATATAATGTTGTTTCTAATTATGGACTGATTTGTTTATAATTGTTATTGTGTGAATTCATATTGTAATAAAAAATGAATTCTTTATATTTGTTGCACTATGTTGTAATTGCTCCCACACACTAGATACTGACGAATTGACCTTTCATTTACATATTTACATGTGTTAGAATCCAATGATAGCACTAGGAATACAACCATAAATAGATGTCACGTAAATAATGGAAGTATGAATATTGTTTTACTTATCTATCTCCATCATCTGTTGCCATGTAAATAATGAAAGTATAAAATACTTTTTCTTTATATTTGTTCCTTATTGTTCATGGTGGCGAGCATATGCAAATATTTATCAATTTCGAAAAAACCAAATCGAATAGGAATGGAGCTAAATTGAATAAATTCTGCTTAGTTGGGAGAAAATATCATTTATTTGGGAAAATAAAATAAAGTACAAAAGGGATTTGTTGTTACTAAGGATCAAACGTGAGGCACTCGCGTGACAAGTGGGAATACTCACCAATATACTACAACGACTTCATGGATAATGGGGTGAAAAAAACGTATTTATAGTTCGGACTGAAAGTCCGAACAGTAGACTTCTGTCCGAACTTCCAATCTGGACGACCGGACTTTAAGTCCGGACGAAATTTTTTTCGTCCGGACTGAAAGTCCGGATAGAAGCTCACTGTCTGGACAATCCGGACTATGAGTTTTTTTTTTAGGTTCATAATTTTTATCAATTCGTACTATTTCTAAGGTGTTTGAGTGAGTAAAGATTTAATAAAATTAATTTTCAAATTTAATTTGTGAGATGATTTGATATAGAAAAAGATTTGATGGAATAGTTGTGGGTTTTAGTTTTTTTTTTTTTTTTTTGGTTAACTGATTTGTAGTTTGAAAAGAGAAGAACCAAAGAGATTGAAGTAAAATATATTTTAGTTCAAAAAATTTGATGACAAACTTTTTTAATATGAATGAAATTTTCAAGACTTGGAAAAATGGTGTGCCCATCTAGAAACTGCCAACAAGACACGTTTTTTTACTGTTTGTGAATTTGAGTTCATGAGTTGGAAACGATATTGCCAAACTTGGCCTGAGCCCAGAAATCCCGCGTGGGTTTCATACGTTTCTTCAAAGCTCGAATCGAATCTTGATTAGGGTTTCCAGATCTCAAATGGTTTTTTCTACCTCGGCCAAGGACGAAGCTGCTGCTGCTGATCCCTCTACTGAACCGCCATCGGCGCAAGTGCCCTCTGCCCTACTTTCCAATTCCTTTCTCATTATATTCGGTTTAGGGATTGAATTTGATTCTATCTGCAGATCGAAGAACCCGTACAAGGACCCCGACGACGGCCGCCAGCGGTTTTTGCTCGAGCTGGAATTTGTCCAGTGTTTAGCTAATCCAACGTATATTCACTGTGAGTTCTTTATCTTTGATCTAGAATGGGCTGATGGATTTGTTGGGATTGAGATTGGTTATAGAAAGTTGTGACCTTTGATTTGAATTGTACTAATTCATTATGTGATTATAGAAAAATAAAAGTATTTTTCCATCATTACACCAATTTCCTAAATTCTTACTCTAATTTAGTTCCAGCAAAATGCTATTTCATGGCTCTTGAAATTTTGATGTTTTCTAGCGAAACGATGCTTCTTTATATGAGGCTGAACTATGAGGATTTTTTCTTACTACAAAATAGTTCTTCTATCTTCATGATTGGAGAACCTAGATTCGCTGTCACTGTGCCCTACGGAGGACCATGATCCCGAGGGCTTAGATTGAGGCATCTGATAAACCTGCAAAAAGGGTTCAGTGTTCTAAAAAAAGGTTTACATATACGGCCGCATAAGCGTATGCGCTCTTGGATCGTAACGATTTGGATTATGCATCCATAATATATGGTTATTCCAAATAATCAGTTCCATGCATATTATGTATCCTTGTCACTTATATGGGCAACAGTTTGTATTGCTTTCTTTCTAATTATATGTATTTGCAAGTTGAACCCCACTAAAAACTAAATATGGCAAATTCTATAATTAGGCTAAAACGTTAATCCTTCGCTTTAACTCATCCAACTTTCTATTTGTTTGTAGAAGAGTAGTGAAGTTGTGACAAGTTTTTTTTTTTCATGTTCTCTTAATCCCTTGAATTATGTGCTTTTATAGTTTTTTTGTCAAGACTTCTACTTTTACAAATTGCTCCTCTCAATCTCCAATCATTTTGTCAGTGAAGGTTGTGAAGCTCATACTCTACGTAGAAGTAGAAAAACTCTTGGTACTCGGTCTTTATAATAATAGTTTTTGCATAGAAATTTTATCATAATTTTTCAGTTTTTGTAGACATGATTTTAATATATGTTCATAAAATTCCATTTGTTGTAATTCCACATAGTTTGTTTATGCGACGCACAAACCGTTTATGCATTATGCGTTATCTAACTGAATGCATAATGAAAACGTATTTTACAATATTGAAGGGGTTACTGCAACAGTAATAATAATGGGAATAAGGAAGGAGCAGACGGAATCAGAAGAGAGACACTGAAGGATAGAGAGAAAAGAGGAAGGAGAGAAAGAGAGAGATGGATTGGAGAAGAAGGCTAAAACCCCTCTTAGTACATCTTTCTCATTTAAACATTTCTTCCAGTAATCCTAAGCCTTCTCTTGTGCACCTTTTTTAATCCAACAGCTAACTGATATCAGCACTCTCTGCAGCAGTTCATGGGCCATGTTCATGGGCCGCCAGGTGGATCATGATTTAAGTTAGGTTCTTATTAAAAAAAATTTCTTCCCTTTGGCCCATGGCATTCCTTCCCTCTAACTCTCAACTTCGTACGCGAAGTTGAGCTGAGGATACCTTGACGCCATGGTTTTGAAATCTTTCCATGTAGTCTCTGTAAGATCAGTATCTCTCCAATGCCCCAGTACTTGGCTCATTGCACGATTCCCTTATCGAATCATCCGCCTATCCAGTACCTTTCCCGCTTCTCTTGTACGTGTCTCCTAGTGGGTCGGCAAGGCATCACAAATCAGGGTTTTCTCACCTAAGTACTTCTTAAGCTGCGAGACGTAGAACACGTATGGATCTTCACTTCCTATGGTAATTGCAGCTGGTAAGCCACCTTTTCGACCCGAGCCAATACTTTGTAAGGTCCAAAAAAACTTAGCAGCTAGCTTGTAGGGGAGGTTTCCTCGCCCCGATGTCTAACGGTATGGCTGCAATTTCAACAGAACCCAATCTCTCTTAAAGTAGCGCTTGGATCTCTTGCGGTCGACATAGAACTTCATGCGGTCTTGTGCCTTTGCAAAGTGGTCCTTGAGCAATTGAATCACCTGGTCCCTGTCAAGTAAAGAGTCCTCTGCAGCCTAAACTTTACGTAGGCCTTCCACATTGTGTTGTGCACCCAGCGAGTCCATTCAGTCGGCTTGGTGCTACACAAGCATCTAAGGTACCCTTCAAGACATTGGTTCACTCTTTCGGTTCGGTCATCAGATTGTGAATGATATGCCGTGCTCATTTGCAAATTGATCCCTTGCAAACAAAAGAGTTCTCACCAGAACTCACTTGTGAAGAGTCGGTCCCTATCACTGACTGTAGAACTTGGGAAATACAACTTTCCCACCTCTTTGAAGAAGATCCTCGGTGACTTGAGGTGCAGTCAGGAGGTGTTTAGGCAGAAGAAAGTGGGCGAATTTTGAAAGGTTGTCGTCCACCGCCATTATGGTAGTCTTTACCTGGCTAGGCAGAAGATCCTTAATGAAGTCCATTGAAATTTCAGACCACACTTGTGTTGGCATGGGCAGGAGTTCTAATAGCCTCGGAAGTGATGCGAGCTCCGCCTTGTGTCTTTGGCACTCATTGCATTCCTTGACAGCCTTCCTAACCACGGACTTCATGCATTGCCACCAGAAGGTTCATTTGATCCTCTGTAGCATTCGATGATATCTTGAATGCCCTTCCTCTGGTGTACGGTGGCATCACTTTGAAAATTTCCCGACTCTGGGTCTATGAGAACCCTCCCTTATAATACCGAACACCGTAGAACTCCTTGTATTTCTTATCTGAAACCCTTTCTTCAGTCACTTTCCTCTCCAATTCTTGGAGGAATAGTGATTCTCGGACCACGGCTTGAACTCTCTGGAGCCAAGAAGGCTCGACAATGGTGACAAAAGTACACCTGACACCCTCCACTTCTTCCCGCTACAATAGTGCATCCACAGTGACATTGTCGTTCCCTTTTTGTACTCAATCAAATAGTCATACTTGGTGAGTTTTTTAAGCCATGGGTGTTGAGGCTCCTGTCGGAAGTGTTGGTCTAAGAAGAACTTGAGACTTTGATCCGTCTTGATAATAAACTGCCACCCGAGCAAATATTGGCGCCACTTCTTCATGGCAAATAGAATCGCGAGCATCTCCTTCTCGTAAGCAAATAGAGCTAAAGATTTTCCTTGGCTCAAGTATGTGATGGGATGATTCTCCTGCATCAACACTGCCCCAATTCCGTTGCCTGACGCATCACACTGTAATACAAATTCCTTATTAAAGTTAGGCATGCTGAGCACTGGAGGTGATAGTAGAGCATTTTTGAGCTCTTGAAAGGCTTATTTGGCGCTATCATTCCATTTGAATTCTTCTTTTTTGAGCATTGAGGGGGCCGCAATACTTCCGTAGCCTTTAATGAACCTTCGATAATATCCTGTGAGCCCCAAAAAGCACTTCATTGCCTTCGGAGTGGTTGGCAAAGGCCAGTTCACCACAAATTCAAGCTTGTGGGGGTCTACGACAATACCATTCGATGAAATGGCGTGCCCCAAGTAGTCCACTGTTTGGCATCCAAACTTGCACTTGCTACTCTTCGCATACAAGTAATCCTGTTGTAACACCTGGAAAACAGTTCGAAGATGTTGAAGGTGTTCAGACCATGATTTGCTGTAGACCAGTATGCCATCGAAGAAGTCCAACACGAAGAGCTGCAGATAGGCTCAAAAAATAGCATTCATCAACCCTTGGAAGGTAGGTGGGGCGTTCGTTAAACCAAAGGGTACCACCATGAACTCATGGTGCCTGTCATGGGTCTTGAACGCTGTCTTGTGCACATCTTCGGCCACTCGTATCTGATGATGCCTTGAGCATAAATCCAAGTCAGAGAAATATTCCGCTCCATATAGCTCATCTAAGAGGTCGTTGATAAGAGGAATCGGGAACTTATTTTTCAAATTGTTTTGATTCAATGAGCGATAATCGATGCACAACCTCCGGTTACCGTTCGACTTGCGCACCAACATCACTGGTTACGCAAAGGGGCTCAAACTTGGTCTTATGATCCCAGCCCATAATATCTCCTTAACTTGCCTTTCTTTCTTGCTCTTTGGGTGGAACGGATAGTGGTATGCCCTGACATTAACCATCTGCTGAGAATTGATTAGGAGTATGCGGTGACTGCATAGTCGTTTGGGTGGTAAATCTTGTGGGTTCTCAAAAATTCTACTAAACTCCCAATGAGCTCTTGAATGGGCTAGATTGGCAATTCTTCCTTCTCATTTCCCTTCTCTGCTTCCCACTGCACAGTATATAATACTTTCTTGGATTGGAGTATTTTTTTTCAAAAGTGACTCTTCACACTACTTCCACGGCTGATGGAAGTGCTCCTTGCAGTACGAATGCCTCACCCCTTCCAGAACTTGAGTGTGTGGTGGTGGAAGTCCCACGGAGTCAGGCCGAGACTTCTTAGCCACACCGTGCCCAGGGTAATTTGCAGGTTTCCCAAAGGTACAGTGAGGAGATCAACTATTGTATCAGTTCCCTGAATAAATATAGTGGTGGCCGGACAACACCTTGCACCCTCTATTTTTTCACCCCCCGCCACTGCGACTGTGAACGCACCCACTTCTATAGTTCGCAAATTGATCCACTGTGATGGGATTGATGAAATTGTGGGTTGCTCCAAAATTGACCAGAAAGCCTTCTTCTTTGCCTAAGACCCTTCTGATGAGGTAAATTGAACTGACTCCAACATACCTTTCACTACATTAGCCGTTAATGAATGGATTTAACCTCTTCAGTATCTGGCCCATTGTCAAGCCTCAGCCCCCTTCTTCTTTAGGCTCTCGATTTATCAATTGGAACATCATTTGGTTTTTGCATTTATAGCCTGCTGTATACTTCTCATTGCAATGAAAGCAGAGTCCCTTCTCCCTTTTCTCTCTAACTCCCTGATCCGTCAGCCGTTTGATCCAAAAGGTTGGTTACTACTAGTAGGCTTGCCATAGGAGGCCTTGGTCCCCTACAAATGGCAGCTAGCTTCTCCTCTTCCAGTTTAGCCCATTTCTTGGCTACTTCCACCATGGGCATGCGCTTGATCATGTGTTCAAATTTAATAGGATACCTCAATTCACTGAGAAAGCAGCTCGCCGAAAACTCTTCCAAGAGCCCATGTACATGATGCGAGAGGCGTATGAATTCACTTTGGTATTCGTCATAGTCGTAATTGTCCTGCTTTAGTTTAGCTAGCGCGTCCGCATAATCCACCGTAGATAACAGGTCATACATGCTTATCAACCCTCGCTCAAGCTCTACCCAGATCAGAGGCCTCCCCTTCGACCTCACCATCCAGTGATACCATTGCAACGGACAACCTTCTAAATACAAAACGACCATCTGCACCCTTTGTGCAACCCCCACATAATAGAAATCAAGCAATTATTCAACGTGGTAAAACCACTCGTGGATCTCCAGGCCACTGAACGTGAGAAACTTGGGCCTTGGCCGATGTTGGTAAGTTCCCTTAGAACTCTTTCCCACCAGCACCAAAAACTCCCCGTTATTTGGTGTTACTATCGGGTTCACCAGGTATTCAGGTGGAGTGGGTAGAAGAGGTCCTTCCCGACCCGAACCCCCAAACGCATCTCTCCTTGTCGCTCCTCCTGTAGGTCCCGTGGATCTAGGCCCAACATCCACGTGATGGTGGAGATCAAGGATGAGAGTTTTAAGTTTATCCTTATCGCTGGATTGATCAACATACATCTTCTGGAAAAGATCCCTGAGTTCGTTCGTTTCCATGGCATGGCGATCGACCCTTTCCCGAAGGAAATCAAACTCAGTGGTGGCACATGGAGGAGTGGATTTTGATCCCTCCAGAATAGTAGACAGAACCAATTTGGTTCTGATACCATTGTCACAGTCCCCTTCGGTGGACTTGGATCTCGAGGGCTTAGACTAAGGCATCTGATAAACCTGCAAGAGAGGTTAGTGCAACAGTAATGATAATGGGAATAAGGAGCAGAGGGGATCAGAAGAGAGACAATGAAGGAAAGAGAGAAAAGAGAAGAAGAAGAGAGAGAGAGATGAATTGGAGAAGAAGGCAGGGCAAGAGTGTATTAATCAACCTAAAACCCCTCTCAGTACATCTTTCTCATTTATACACTTCTTCCAGTAATCCTAAGCCTTCTCATGTGCATCTTTTTGAATCCAATGGCTAACTGATATCAGTCTTCACTGCAACAATTCATGGGCCGTGTTCATGGATTGCCAGGTGGATCATGATTTAAGTGAGGTTCTTATTAACAAAATTTTTTCTTCCCTTCAGCCCATGACATTCACTCCATAAAGCTAATAGTAATTAGTTCTTCTTTTACTGCAAAAATCTCTTCTATGCATGACTAAGTTTGCATATACTTGCTATGATATGCATTTGCCTTTTATTTACCTATATTTTCTTTTTCTTCTTGAACAGACTTGGCTCAGAATAGATATTTCGAAGACGAGGCTTTTATTGGATATTTGAAATACCTTCAGTACTGGCAACGGCCTGAATATATTAAATTTATAATGTGAGCTTCATGTAGACTAGCATGATTTTCTACAAATGCAAAAGTGACATTGTCATCAAATTCCTTAATTCAATATTCTGGTTACGGTTAAGTTAATTTGTTTCATTTTCTTCTATGCTTCTTGCAGGTACCCACATTGCCTTTTCTTCCTTGAACTTCTTCAGAATGCAAATTTCCGCAATGCAATGGCACATCCTGGAAACAAGGTTACATTTTTTTCCTTTTTGGCTTATTATGATTTTGGTGGCTGATACACATATGTTCTCAACTCCCAGCCTTGTTAATTACTCATCTTAAATTTACACAAAAGTGAATCTTCCTGTAATCTATTTTTTTGGATTTATTGTTTGGCTTTCATATTGAACTTAGTTTTTCTTCACAAACATGTGAACTTAGTTTTTCCTGTGTTATGCATATTGAAGACCAATAGAAATTCTCAAGCTAGGTTGCATAGATATGGTTATGAGTATCGGATACAATTATAATATAGATATGTGGATGTGCTGAATCTCAATGAATAGTGGATATGGATCCTCCATTAATACATAAATTAAATAATATTTACTATATATGTATTAGCCTATGTATTTCAGTCATTATAGTTTAAGTTATTATAACTCAATAAACTTATCATTGTATCCTATAGCCACGTCAAAAACATATCTAGCATACTTATGCACACGATTTTAGAACTGAATGTTCATCAATGCTATATAACAAACTCTAACAAGGCTCAAAGCTATGAACAAAATCCAACAAGAATCGTACTGAAAATGTATACAATACTGGATACATCAATCTTATGCCGACTCTTCATGGGTTCATGGAAATTTTTTAGTAAGTCAATTAAGAGTAAGAGGGTGGTTTGCCATCAATTCTTCAATATAATTGTTGAGAAGATAGCCTAATATAATTGGAGAATGTCACAGTTTCTATAATATCCTTTGTTTCATAGCTGGAATATTGTAAATTTGAATTTTTGTCTAAAGAGACAAGTGACAATGATGATAAAATATTTGACATGCGATATAGCGGGCAATATGATACATATTTGCTAATATTTGTATTGGGTTAAATTGATACGATGTAGGCCCCAATGTTGAAAATAACACGTTATGAAACCCGGTATATTGCGTTACGTAACCTAACGAAACCCCAGTACTATGTAACAACTGGAAATAACTCGGTGCATCGTAACAATACGTTTTTTATGCTATTTTACATTATATTACGTAACATTACGTTAAATTACGTTATTTACAATTATTTTTTTTAGTAATTTATATATTGTTATTGATTATTATTTTTTTATTAGCGAATTGTTGTAATTTTATTACTTGATTAGTTGTTGGTTTGGTTGATTGCTAATTTGTTAACTTGCAGTTGTTTCCTTATTCGCTTATTGTAATTCCTCTCCGGTTGCTAAAATATTTTACTTGTTGCTTGTAACCCTCCATTTCTCGGAAGGATACGGAAACGGAGTGCGTTACCGGCGGGCATGAGTAAGTCGACGTGCACGAGGCCTATAAGTATGTAAAAGCAGAAATAAATGGAACTAAATACTAGTTATCTAGCAGAATCTTGGAAGTTAATCTACTGCCATATAAAAGAGAACATATACATATTTAAGATAAGAAGAAACAAGTACAATACTGATACAAAAGTTGGAAATAAAGTTCCAAAGGGGTGATACATACCAAACCAAAAATACAAATGCGGAGACCTAGAAATTTACTGCTGCTCGGCCTGCTTCAGAAACATACAATTGCGAATTCTTGCTCATATCTTCAGTATCTGAGCATGTGGGGAAGTTCGGGGTCAAACTCGATAAGTAAAACAATAAGAAGTAGGGAGTATGTAATATAAACAAATAGATAAAATATGAGTGGATATGAAATTATGTGCATGTGTGAAAAACATTAAACATTCAAGTAACAATATCAAGCAGGGATATACATGCATATCAAGTCTAAATTAATATTTTATTTTAGTTTATATTTTAAACTGAATGGTGAAAAAATAGACTCGTATCGTAGGGAGTGTGCAATATGCACTAATAAGTAAAATATGAATTGATGTAAAAAGCATATACACATGTATGAGAAACAATAATGATTAAGTAACAATATCAAGCAGGGATATACATGCATATCAAGTCTAACTTAATATCATATTTTATTTTATATTTTGAAACTGAATGGTGAAGAAATAGACTCGTATCGTAGGGAGTGTGCAATGTGCACTAAGTAAAATATGAATTGATGTAAAAAGCATATGCACATGTATGGAAAACAGTAATGATTAAATAACAATATCAAGCAGGGATATACATACATATCAAGTCTAACTTAATATCATATTTTATTTTATATTTTGAACTGACTGGTGAAAAAATAGACTTGTATCATGAAAATACCCATGCATACCTAGGACCCGACCAAGATGCTGGTGCTGAGCCAGCCGTGCCGTTAAGCACTCAAGCAGATACCGATACTGAGCAATCGATCGTTCCATTAACATGGACTAAACAAGAGATGGTGGTTCAGTACCATCCGGGCGCCCCCTCGGATGGATCCCTATTTCGCTTGCGCAACCTATCCTAAACCTTTCACGATACAATATTTGTTCACCCTTTAGTTCTCCCATAACCCAAAATTTCAAGTTATATTACATGCAAATTAATCCGGAATATGATAAACCAATCATGTCAAGATTAATACATATACATGTCTAGTATTAAGGAAGATGTGGTCCAAGACATGTGTATGTACTAATAAGGAAAATCCAGTATATTTTAATGTATTTTGTACAAGTAACTAATATGTATATGTTAAGAAAAGTATAATGGAGTGTCAAAATTAAGTTAACAGGCAAGTCAGGATCCATGACACTATCAAGATATGTGTATGTACTGACAAGGAAAATCCGATATATTTTCATGTATCTTGTATAAGTAATTAGTATGTATATGTCAAGATAAGTATGATGGAGTGTCAAAATTAAGTTAACAGACAAGTCAGGATCCATGACACTTTCAAGACGTGTATATACTAATAAGAAAAATCCGACATATTTTCATGTATCTTGTACAAGTAATTTGTCTGTATATGTCAAGGCAAGTATAATGGAGTGTCAAAATTAAGTTAACAGACAAGTCAGGATCTATGGCATTACCAAGACATGTGTATGTACTAATAAGGAAAATTCAACATATTTTCAGGTATCTTGTACAAGTAATTAGTATGTATATGTCAAGGCAAGTATGATAGTTATAAAATACTAGAATGTGTTATGGAAATAATAATCATGTATGTAAACCACACATATACAATTATGCATATAAAGACATTAGAAAGTGGGTACTAAAGTGTAAAAATGAAAATTAAATAGGCTTAACACTATTATAACGATTACTTTAACAACATATGAATTTTTCAAATTCTAGTATAATTTCATGGTATGGAAAGTAGCAAATTTATTAAACTTTATTAATGTATATATTTTTAAAGTGAACATGGATTAGCATAAAAGAATCATGACCTAATGTAATAGCTTGCATAAAAGAAATATTTTAGTAAATTTAATATAAAACTTATATGAAACTCTCTTCAAAACATGATAATGAATATATATATATACATATTTTGTAATGGCAAGTGGAAAATGATTTTTAAATCATTGTATTATACACAAAGAACTTATGTAGAAAACTTTAAATTTATATCCAATATGATGAACATTCATAAAGGTACCATTTTTATAATTTAAAAATTAAGCATATAGTTTAACTTTACAACTTGTAGTTTAAAAATGAGAGATTATAAATAAAATAATAAATTTGATACATAAATATAAAGTAAAGTGTAAAAATCATATTTTATATCTAGCATAATTATAGAGATTCTTGTATAAAGACATTATTTTTCTAAGTTTTAACAAATGAAGATTCGAAATTAACTATAAAACATTTTGAATTAAAAAAACATAAGAGTGGATGTGATTCTACTTGTCTTGATGGGTTAGAGAATGTAAAACTATTTTAAAACTAAAGAATTTCTTTTTCTTCTTTTCTTTTTCTTCTCTTTTCTTATTTTTCTTCTTAAGAGTGGGAGACTAAATAACTTCTTTTCCTTCTTTCCTTCTTCTTGAGATGTGGAGGTTAAATAACTTCTTTTCCTTCTTTCCTTCGTCTTCTCTTTTCTTATTCTAGTAAAATAAGAGGAAGAGAGAAATGAAAAACGAAAGAGAGTGAATAACTGATGATGATAAAAATTAAAGGAAAGAGAGAAAAAGATATAATAGACAAAAGAGAGATATGGGGGTAAGATGATAGCTTGTCATGCTTGACCAAAGAATAAGTATGGTGAAAGTAAGGTATGGGTGAATAAAAACAAAATAGGTATAGAATAAATGACTGGTAATAATATGTTATTAGAGTTGTTTAAAGCTATAATTTCAAATTAAACTAATCCAAATAAAGTCAAATTTTATCTTTACAAGTCAAAAGAAGAGAGACTAGTTAAAATATATGTAGGGCCCGCCGGTGATAAAAATAATATTATTTTAAGTGACTATCTAGAAAATTTCAAGAAAATCACCAAAAATATGAAAAAAATGAGACGAATATAACGCTCTCATTCTGGAATTAATCTGATATTAAGAATGTAAGTTATGTTGAAATTAAGTTGTTATATTGATTCTATTGAATTTGGAACTGAACTGAAATCAACCATTACAAATAAGATAAATTGAATATTACAGGATATAATTTATGATAATAATAATAACTGGAATTGAAATAAAAATTGGAATCTTATTTTTTTTTTTTTTAAATAATGACTGGAATTACCGTTGTAGACTTAATATAATTTATGAAGATAAATGTAATAATTATTGTAAAACTTAATATAAAATTAGAATAGATTATGTATTACAAAATAGTTTTATATTCTTCTTTTAGATATTTTAAATTTATAAAAATTATTTATAAAATTTTATATTTATTTTTAATTAAATAAATAGGAAATTGCATTAACTTCGTTATGCGTTATGCTATATATGATATAACCTAACAGAGACAAAATGTTACGTTACCGTTATCGCTATTTTAAACATTGGTAGGCCCTATAAACTTCCCTATAAACTTGGTATCAGACAAAATATATCACTAATACTATTCTAATATTGGCCCGTATCGAATTTGTATTGGTCTATGGTAGCTTACTACGAACCATGGACACTGATATGAGACATGGACATGACAGAACTGTGACAACATGGCAAATCCTTAAAGAGTAAGATACTGGGATAAGATGACATGACTTGTGTATGTCTATGTATTTGTCTACACATAATAACACATCCAAATATGTAATGATAAGGACATGCTTTAATGTAAGTAGAAGGAAAAATAAAGTAAAATATATTAAATTAAATCCATAACTTTTTAATCAAGTAACTAAATTAAAGAAAAACATACGTGAGTTTAACTAAATACCTTACCTAACTTACTCTATGTGGCTCAATATTGGTTTACAGGATATTTAGGTTTTATAACATAAGTTCTCTCTAATGTTGTATTTTTAAGCAATACATGGTTCTATAACCTAATTGTGAACATTGCATATTTTTTGAAAGTTGACGCAACTCCAACAAAAAAGTTTTTTGATTCTTAAAATCCAAGACATTCTTTGATGTGACCAATTCAAATCAGGCAAGCATCGTACAAGCACAGGTGTCCAATCTTTGCCCTACACAAACACAACACTCATTTCAAAGTTTTTTTTTTTTTTTTCATCATGAATAAATGCTTTCTGATACTATGAAATATTTGTTTTAGCTGGGGCCACAATTCTAGAAAAAAAAGTTAACAATGAAGATATTCTTTAATTATCTCTCTGATAACCTACATCCCAACACGGTGTAATTGATAGAATTCTAATCTTCACAGGTAATAAATCAACCCCAAACCCAAATTCAAGTGCTAAGGAATTTGTTCATTTATACCAAAAATCTAACCACTTAATTTTAGTTAAGCCAAAACCAGATGAAATTATTTTTGCATAAAAAAATTTGTTAGTTAACCTAATAACATAAGAAATGGACCTAATATCTAGATACAATTTAGTTAATATTTTTATGCTATTCAAATGTGGTCAAAATTCCAGTTATTACAAAAAGTTGACAAAACATTGTTAATCATCTTATATATTTTTAAAGAAGCAATTGATACAATCGAGACGAAACATCCAATATTGCGAATTCTAATAGCATATCCCTTGGTTGATACTGATACTATTTCTAGATGTCAAACCTTGGTTCAAGTACATTTATTGTTTGTAAACTGGACTGTTAACAGATTTAACAATTGTGAAGGCAAAGGCATATGCACTACCAGTCTTAGGAGGATGGAATAGAAGGATTGTTATTTTATAATTAGTGCTAATAACTGTCGTTTTAGAAAAACTGATGAAAACAGAAATAATACTTATATTTATTATTTTAGATTAATTGATGATAACTGGGAATGAGAACTTTCCTTAGTTTCTCACTGGCCCTTTTCCTCCGCTCTTCTCTTGAAAGTTGGGTCTTTGGCTCATTAGGATGAGAAGGGTGAGGGGTTTTATAACCAAAAAGACCTCATCTCCATGGGACAAGTGTCCCTCCACTAGAGGACTTCTTAGAGATTCTCTCTTAAACATCTATAATGAGTTTTTTTCCTTGCAAAGCTCAAATTTGCAACCTCAATCCTTATGTCCTTATGCAATAGCATTGCCTCCAACAACCAATTTTCTAATTTAACCACTAAAGAGTTAAATCAATTTAAACCTCTAGTTAATTAAATTATTTAATCATGATAAATATTTGGATTCTACAAATATAGAATGACAAAAGTTTGGTCAACCTAATTTAAATATTTGAGATAGGATTCATTGGCAATGGTATATCAAATGTTGGATTATTCTGGTTTTCACTTGTTGCCTCTTATTCTGCAGATTTTGCTGCCATCTTTCACCGACAAATTCGTAACAGCTGCTCCTGAAAAATTTACAAAGATTATACTTTCTTCTATTTGTTGACAGATTATATATCAATTTACCACAAATCTTGTATTATGACTTCCTTTAACTCTTCGCTTGTTTTGTGCCTCAGAGATGAGTAATATTCTCAACAAAAAAAAAATCTTTATCATATTATCTCTTCATCTGGATTCTTTCCCTGTCTTTGCAAAATCTAAGGCATGCTCCTTGGTAGCATGAGCTTAAGCTGCATGATCAGAAATGTTAGTACAAGGTCATCAAGGTTTTATGGCTTTATGGTCCTTTTTTGGTCATGGTTATCTCAAGCAGAAATTTGGCATTGACTGGCGTTAATATTTGGTCAGTTCTTTTCTGCAGTTCTTGTCCACATTGAATGATGGTAGAATGGTGGTAAAAGGTTTAGACGATGATGAGAAACTATACATATGATTGCATTTTTCTTGAATTACAACAGTAGTTTTCAAGATCATTAATTTTTTATTATAATGATTGTTGTACATCTTTTTAACATGAGTTCTATGCTTGCATATGTTTTTAGTAATCATTAACCTTTCATAATATTTCTTATCGTGTACGTAGGAGTTGGCTCATCGACAACAGTACTTCTATTGGAAGAACTATAGGAACAACAGATTAAAGCATATTGTGCCACGCCCTCTTCCTGAACCTGCTGCACCTCCAGCTCCAGCTCCAGCTCCAGCACCTGCACCTTTGCCACCGATACCTGCTGCTTCTGCACAAGCACCATCTCCCATGCAGTTTTCTGGACAACCTGGGTCTTCTTTCCCCAAGACAGACATGAGAAATAGTATGGGGGATCGTAGAAAGAGAAAGTATGTCCTTTGTACTTCTAAGTTTTCTTATAGGCGTTATTTATTTAATTTTGGTTAATTTAATCTATAGATTGCATCAGTTGTCTCCCTAAATATATATAGTTTCAGAATCCTAATTGTAATCATGGGTAGATGATCTAATTAGGTGTGCAATTGGGTCAGGCTGAAGGCTGACCGATTTTCAAACCCTAACTCAATATGGATTGACCAACTTGACCCAGTTGGAGCTGCAACCTGATCTTTCTAATCCAAATCCAATCCGACTGCGAATTTCATGTTCAGATTTGGTTGGATTTAGCTTTGTCATTGCTACATATCTTTATTTTTATAGTCACTCATTTCTACAAATACTCAAATTAGTCACCACCATGAGTGATGGATAAGTGGATAAGGAGATTGGTTAGAGGTAAAGTAATGCTCTACACACACACATTTAAATAATTTATGAATATTATAGATGCACTCGACACAAACTTTTTAGTAATAACCACATTGTCTTCAGATTGGGTCGGATGAATTTTATCAAGAATCTCCACCAATGTCCAATCCGAGATATGTCCTGCCTATAGAATAAAAATGGGTTGGAGAAGGGTTGGATATGAATTAACCAAGCCCATTTGCCCCTTGATCTGATATGTTCTTGCAAAAGGGTTATATTTATACCCATGAAAGTTGTAGGATATCTAAGAAATTGCTTGATGTGTCTATACTGGATAAATTTCATTCTTTGGCTGAAAGATATGAGCATGAAAAACTCCACTTCTATTAGCTTAAGTACAGAAATTAAACTTGAAATTTGAAAATAAATGGTCCCTTGCGTTTGTCAGTCTTATTCTTTTTTTAGCATCAATCTATTCTTCTTGACGTATAAAATTTACTGCAATATCAGTAGCAACAGTAGGACAACACCTCATATGGGTGATTGTATAGACAAGCAGATGAAAAATGACTGAGCTACATATAAGGTCGTTCAGAGGGGATTGGGGTTTCGCTAATGTACATTAGCACATTGAATTTCTTATGCTTGTGGGGTTGGATGAGTGAACAATCTTAAATAAGACCCAGGTGTAAAAATGTTCCTGTTGGATTATAGAGGAGAGTCTCAACAAAACATGACTACTTTTGTGCTCACTAACTCGGATTTATTCTCACCACTGTTTATCTAAATTTTGGTGAGTTCATAAACCAACCATTATACATCTAAATTTTGGTGAGTTCATTGCATGGAGTAATGATTGGTGAAAATAATCTTCTTTTTTTTTTTTTCCTAGTGATTGCATACGTTGTGGTCTGGAGTAAGTTTTGGTTCCTATTTGTTTTTTCTTGTATCGAACATAAATTGTTATTTTCTATCTTGTGGTGATATATACAAGGAATATCTGCTGAGGCAATAGTAAAATACTTGGAGTTGAAAATCTACATATAAGTTGATTTTCTTCTTTATCAAAAGACTGTCCTTGCTCTATGCAATTTAAGGAGAAGACTTTGGAGTCAAGCTGTTGCAGTCATTTTCAAAGCTTTCTACTCTTTTTTTTTTCTTTTCCTTTTCTCCTTTTTTTGCATAATCTACATGAATCATCTGTGTGCATTCAGCTCTACTATTAGATGTGTGACTGCTATGCCCTTTTATACTGCTTTAGTTCATGTTTATCTGAGTCTAACTCTAGTCCTTGTAGCTTTTTGAGCTATGATCTCATCCCTCCTAATCAGGTTTCTCATCCTAGCAAGCTCAGATTTATTTTCATGCTCTCCAGACCTGTGTCTAAGTAACATCTGCTGAATGCAGATGTGAGAAACACGTGCACACAGGACCCATTTGCGCATTCTGAAATTTCATAAAACCCTATTGACATGATGTGGGCATCCTCAGAGCCCCAGCTGAGTATTCTTATATAGGTGATGTTATCTCTTAATTCCAACCCAGAAGATTTACCACAATGGTTTCTATTTGCATTATCTTGTACTCACATTGCTTTCTATATACTCATATAGTGTCTTGCTGTATTGCTGACAGACCCATGTCGCCTGTTCAAACACATATTGCAATCCCACTTTCATCTCGCAGCCTAAGCTTCACTGGATAGACTTGGTTTAAAGTGTAGCAGCTGGAGTAGTTAATGAGGTTCTACTAACGCAGATTACTTTCAGCTTAGGTTTCTGATGTTTCAAGTAATATGTCGGAGTGTGTTCCAGTTTTGAGAGCTGGAGCTGATCTCAAAACTGTTTTAAATGGAGAAAATTTCACTTTCCACCTAAATGTTTCAAATGTTATGAGACCATATTTTCCCTGTAAAAAATTGATGTGATGCAGTATGGGAGAGGGAATTAGGGTTTATGGTGGATTTGGAGAAGAACACATAGGATTTTTTAAAGAAATTAAAAAGGATAAATTTAGGCCTCACGCCTAACGACTCATTGACTCTCATCTCACATGAAAGATTTATTGGAAGACCAAAAGTTTCATAATCGTTCACTCTATTCTCTAAGAGTCTCTTACGAGATTATTTCTAGCATAAATTGTGTGCACAACAAAATAGCTGAAAAACCAAGGGCCAAAACAAATGTCTTCTTGTAATGATCCCCATCACCTCAGCTTGAAGAATGGAGACAATGATAAGAATCGAGCAAGTCGGAGTAAAACTGTTGCTCCATCTCTGAACTGGGCCATCCTTTTCGGTGAACCTGGTACCTCGGAGTTGAGTAAGTCATCAATCGTATCCTTAGTTTGATGACTTCATGGTGGTGGTTGCAGTGGATCTACTATTTTCTAAAGCCAATCGAAGAGACGGACTACATATTATGTGGGACCATTTCTTTTTTGAAATCAAAACTCAAACTGTTTTATATATATATATATATATATATATATATATATATATATATATATATATATATATATAAAATGAGAAAAATGAAAATGAGCTGACAGCTCATGCAAGTTACTTGAGCTGCAGTTCATTTCCACTATCTCTAATAATTTTTTTAAAAAATTCTTTCGGATTATGATCTCGATCCCATAGGGTTCACTCATACCCAATTTATTGGGTTTAGTTTTGATTTGGTCATCCATCAAGTTGACACAAAATTAACGGTTTTTAGTGCATAGAACATTTTGTACCAATTTGATGAAAAGGTAAATGAACTCTAAAATTTATGAAATTTAATTTTAAAAAAGTTCCGACTGTATATATCCTAATTTTAGAAAAAAATTGAAGATAAATTGTTAAATTACTATAATTTTGTTGCTAGCTCACGGAAGATTTCCTGAGCTAACGGCTCACCTACAGTAATCCCTATATATATATATATATATATATATATATATATATATATATGAAAGTCAAATCAAAATATATGTTCCTTAAGTTTAAGCCTATACGCTTTAACCAAAAGGTCTCTCTAATATAGATAAAGTAACTTGTCTAAAAATTTGGCTCTAAGGAAAAGGGAATAAAATTTTCCTTTAGCTTTTCCTTCACTCATCCCATGTCTCTATAGCAGTGTTCTAAATATCGGATACCAGTCTCGTACCGGTCAGCCAAATTACATACCGGTTACCGGATACCGGGTGGGATATCGCGATATGACCCTAAATACCGGAGTGTCATATCGGCGTCATACCAGTTAAAGAATAATCATATAATTGGCTATATAGAACATAATAAAACGCATAATATGAGTTTATAGCACTTACATTGGCTTATTTACATTCAACTTGCGAATTTGCAGATATCGTTTAGAACGTTCGCATATGCACAGAGACAGAGCGAAATACAATCATAAAATAAAGAAAAATAAGTTTTCAAGATAAAAGAAAAGTGTTTCTGCAATACATAAGTGATATAATTTATAAAATTACAACATTGTCCTTTAAATGAGTTTATTTGAAACATGCTAGAAACTTTAAATATCAATCTTTACAACATATTTTCTAGCTAGATTCAGAGTCGACTGGTTCATTTGTTGGCATGCCTTCATCATCATCTGATGACGAATCTGATGATGATGTGTCAACTTCTTCCTCATCGTCATCATCTGATGCGTGCTGCTGCTTAGACTTTGAAGATGATGGTGCTTTTCCCTTTGAAGTTTTACTACTCTTCGACTTAGATGCCTTAACTCTTCCACTTTTTCTCTTCTTCGGATTAGCACCCATAGCAATTGACACCTGTCGAAAAGTCAGTTGTTCTCCAGGAAAGACTTCATCATCACTAGTCTCATGAGGATCACCATTCTTTTTCTCAGGCATGAACCACTCGGTGACCTTTTCCTCTTCATTGTATGCTACTAGTGGATCTCTGTTTGGGATTGAAAATTTGCTCTTGAGCCTTGCATTGAATTTGACAAAAACTAAGTCATGCAATTTCTTGGAACTTAGCCTATTTCTTTTCTTCGTATGCACCTAAATAAAAGATAATCACATGAAACGAACTTAGAATATATCTATTTGGGAGAAAGAAATATTTAATTAGAAAAGTTAAAATTGTAATACCATCTCAAATGTGCTCCAGTTCCGTTCACAACCCGAAGAACTGGTTGTCAGGCTCAAAATCCTCATTGCCATAATCCTCAATTCGGGAGCATCTGTCCCGTAGAATTGCCACCATTGAGCTAGCAATGAATATTTAGAAATAGTTATTAGTTATTTAGTAGTTTAATTAAAAATAGATTGAATTTTGCATTTCTTAAATTGAAATGCATATCTGGATTAATGATTCTCTTTACTGCTGCCCTTGCAAAAGACATTCCAAATGATCCATTTTGATTTTGATACATTGGGAGCTGCTGTGCAATCTTATCAATTCTATCATGATCATTTGGATAGAATCTGTGCATCACGGCAACGAAGCCCGACATGAACGACCCTTCAGCATCAATCTCAGGCTGCTTCGCATAGTAATACAGAGGGTTCAAGAAATATCCAGCTCTATGCAGAGGACCCTTAAGTTTTTCCTCCCATCTCTTATCAATAATCTTCCATATTGGAAGATATTTCTTCTCTAAACCCCCTAGAGCATCTCTTATCTCCTCTTTAGCAGTCTCTAGGTCACCATACAGAAAGCCCATTGAAGGGACCTTGTCCCCATCAACTCTACGCAAAACTTTCACTAGTGGAGTGAATACTTTTAGGGCAATATTTGTGTTGTCCCAAAATTTATTGCTAGCAATTATTTCTGCAACCTAAACATTCATAAAAAAATGTATTAAAAAAATATGAATAATATATAATTTAAAATTATAAAATAAATTGTTTATTAATTAAAATAAATACCTTCTTGCCTGCATCTGTTCTGGAAAGAGTGCAATCCATCCAGTCATCAGATATAAACATATGTTGCAGCTCCTTTTTCTTCTCTCTGATTGATGATAAAGAGAGAAATGCCGTGGCAAACCTACTTGTACCCGGCCTTATTAGCTCTCCACCAATCGCCTTTCTCATTATATCTAAAGATTTGGTGTGGCTGTATATGTACACGGAGACTGATCTCCCCATCATAATTGCCCTTCGGATATGTTTAATCTTTCCAATATCCGCAAGCATCAGATTAATTGTATGTGCTGCACAAGGTGTCCAAAATATATTTGGATGCGTCAGAGCCAATGTATTTGCTGCAGCCATATTGTTCGAGGCATTATCTGTCACAATCTGTACAACATTTTCCGCGCCAACCTCGTTCATTCCCCTCTCCACAAATTTGTGGATATAACTGCCATCGTGTCTCTCAGAAGATGCATCCTGAGACAATAAGAAGGTTGTACCGGCCGGACAATGTACAACGATATTCATTAAACTTCTCCCTTTCCGATCCGACCACGCATCAGTCATTAAAGTGCAGCCATTTGTTCGGCAACTCCGTTTGAATGATTCAAGAGTTGCATTTGTCTCCTCGACCTCTCTTTGGAGGCAAGTCTCGCTTAGCTCGTATGGGCTAGGAGTCTGTAAGTTTGGTCCATACATGCCAATGGCTTGGACCATCTGCATAAAAGCTGGCTGCGTAGCAATATTGAATGCAAGCCCTCCTTCATAAAAAAACCTGGCAATGTATCGAATTGCATCGTCTCTGGCCTTTTTTCTGGAGGCTGATGGCACGGCAGACTGTTTTTGAGCTGTTTCTACTGCTTCCTCGACCGATCGAATTGCAAATTGATCCATCGGTCCTGTTGTTTTGCGGGAAGATTGACCTGTTGTTTTGTGAGAAGATGACTCCTCTCGAGCTGTCTCCTCATCTTCTTCTTCCCCAACACGAACTTCTTTTAACAAATTTTGAAGTTCTGTTGCTTTTCCTTCCTTTACTTCTCTAGTTTTACTTAGTATTACCAGAGCTTTCTGCTTCACGTCATCTGGGACCAGAGGACAGCCTCTGACATTCCCGCTGACATGACCTAAATGTTCCTTCAAGCGAGTAATGCCTCCCCCATATTCATTCTTACAGAAATTACACTCTACTTTATTGGGCTTATTAGGTACTTTTTTCCCCCATTCCCAAGCTGGATCTTTACCTCCTCGCTTCTCTTGGACGTTAGAAGCACCAGAAGAGGACATCTTTCAAACTATTTCTGACTTCAAAAAAGTGGAGTGAAAAGGACAAACAATTAATTGATTAAATAGCTAAATAATTGTTGCACTTAATTTATAAATAATTGATTAAATAACATTGATTTAATAGCGTAAATTGTGGCTATAGGTCCCCGCATTTCATTAACTAGAGCTTAACGAAATAGATCACTCCTTCTTTAATTGCTCCAATTAAACATTTACATGGAAATCATTCAAGTTGAAAGTGAAATGTCAGCAGGGTGGTTCTCTGAGGCTACTATATGAGATTGCAAGCTTAAGTCATTTAAATTCTTTTATAACTTTAAAAGAATTTACGTTGCTAGTAATAATCAAACTTTGGAACCTCTGTTTAACTACTGATCAGGTCTGCCTAAACTCTAGTTATTGACGTAGATGGAATCTCATGAAAAGTGAATCTAGATTCTAGCATGAAACAAAATCAGTGAATACATAGTTACATATAAATAATAAATATTCAAAATTCACATAAAATCATTCCTTGAATCACTGATTCACACTGAATCAGTGATTCGGTTCACTGATTCAGTGTGAATCAGTGAACTGAATCACTGATTCAGTGTGAATCAGTGATTCAGTCACTGATTCACACTGAATCAGTGATTCAGTTCACTGATTCACACTGAATCAGTGAACCGAATCACTGATTCAGTGTGAATCAGTGATTCAAGGAATCACTGTAGACTCCCCTACCCGCAGATTCACTGTTCAGCCCTCCCAATTTAACAATTCCCCTCAAATTACACCAAAAAAAATAAATCCAACATAAATCGCAATCAATTAAACCTAAATAGCACAATTATAAAAGAAATTGAAGAAATTTATAATTCTAAATCAAATTTAAATTAAGAAAACAAATTTAAATTTACCTGGCCGGCGGCGACTGCTCCTCTGGCGAACGGCGATCACCCTTCGAAGACCCCCAGAGCTATGGAGAGCGGAGAAGAAAGATAGAGAGAACACGAGAGAGATTTATAGATGGATTGGGAAATGGGAAATTAGGGTTAGGGTTCGGCCGTTCGTCTCGATCGGTCGACGATCGCGGAGAGAGAACGAGAGAGAGAGCCAGAGAGTGGAAGAAAAAGAATCAGAGAGAGATTTACGGTGGATTTTGGGAATTTGGGGTTAGGGTTAGGGTTTTGGTCGCGGGAGGGGATCTCAGATCGCCGGGAGAGAAAGAGAGAGAGAGAGTTCGCGAAAATATAGGATTTCTCCCCCTCCCGACCCGTTTTATAGCTTAACGGGTCGGGTCTGAACGGGTTATTGGGTTTAAACCGTAACCAAAACCCAATAACCGATAATACTAAATATCGGCCGGTATTAGACATATCGATACCGGCCGATATATCGCCACGTGGCCGATATATCGGCCCATACCGGTCCAAAACGATATCCGGTAAAAAAATACCCATATCGTCTCGTTTCTTCAACTTTAACGATATATCGGCCGATATACCGGTATATCGGCCGATATTTAAAACACTGCTCTATAGGTTGACTATCTGTCTTCTCTACTTGTCTTTCTATGGTGGCCCAATAAGCTTTAGTTGAATTTTTTGATATCCACTAAGAAAATTGGTCTATGTGTGCATAAGAAAAATCATACTAATCAAACTAGTAGTTCGTACTTGCCATCCAATAACAAAAATCATGAGGGTCATTTGTAAAAAAAAAAAAAAAAGGAGATTATATCCACACCTTTTGTTGGATTTCTTCTCTCCTAGCAGTATACCAATCATAATAATCACATTTTTAGCTGGATTTACATGCATTAGATTCGAAAGAACCCAAATAACGTATTAAATTCGATCATACCCAGTATTTTAAATACCGACCGGTTATACCGGTATACTGGCCGGTATATCGGAAAATAAGTAGAAACGAGACAGTAAGGTAAAATTTTTACCGTTTCTCGTTTTGGACCGGTATAGGCCGATATATCTGCCACGTGGCAATATATCGGCCGGTAACGAGATAGAAAATACCTGTCGGTATTAGTCAATATCTGTTTAGATTGGAATGGGTTTTAGTTGCAGGTAAATCCATTAATCCGTTAAAAATCCGACCCGTTAAGAAATAAAACATCCTTAATGGGTCGGGAGAGGAAAAAAAGTGTAAAAAATCGTTCGTTCTCTCTCTCCCTCTCCCTCTCCCTCTCTCTCTCTTTCTCTCCTCCGTGAGGTGATTGATTCCTTCTCCCCCGAGTCCCCCGACAACAAACTATAACCCTAATTCCCAAATCCAGCCATAAATCACTCTCCGATTCCTCTTCTCCCACTCTCGTTCGCTCCCCCGCGAACGATTGATCGATCAAACCCAATCCTAACCCTAAAATTAAAGTACTTTCTTCTACCACTCTCTGATTCCTCTTCTCTCACTCTCTGATCCTCCGACAGGAGCTCGCCGGCTAATTATCCTCCGACAGGAGCTCGCCGACCTATTCTTACGCTGCCATTTCAACTTCGCCGGCGAAACAGTCCAGTGGGTAAGTCAAGTTTGATTATTTTCATGTTAATTTTAATTAGAGTTACAATTTTTTTCAATTTCTCTTGTAATTGTGCTTTTTAACTTAAATTAATTACATTTTCTATTAAAATCTTTAATTTTTTTTTTGCAATTAGAGGCGAATTGTGGAGTTCGGCCTACTGATTCAATGAATCATCGGGCTGAACACTGCTGAATCAGTGTTCGACCCATTGATTCACTGAATCAGTGGCCGAACAGTATTTTTGAATAGTGAACAGTGGCCGAATAGTATTTTTGAATAGCAAACAATATTGAATTTGACTGAGAATTTGTTGAGTCAATTTGATTGACAAATTGAAGTGAATTTGATTGAGAATCAGTGGCCGAACAGTATTTTTGAAGTGAATTTGATTGATAATTTGTTGAGCAATTGTCAATTGATACTAAAAATATGTAGCTTCAAATTTGTTGACGTATAGGATATTGTGTGCATATAGGATATTTTAATTGCAGGACACTGAGCAATTGTCAATTTTTAATTATATGATATTGTAATATTGCTCAATTAATACTAAAAATTTGTAGTATTTGTTGGATATGTTAGGGTTTGAAATTTTTAGTTATAGGACAATGTAGTTTGGTTTATGTAGTTTTAATGAAATATTTTTTTGTAATATATAATTTAGTTTTCCCTACTCCTTAGTTATACATACATACATACACATACACACACACACATATATATTGGATAATTAATCTCTTAATGTCTTAAATTTTTAAGTTTGGTTTATATTGGATAATTAGTCTCTTAACTCCTTAGTTATGTATATATACTTTGATTGATACAAGTTTATTTTTTAGTTATGTATATATACTTTATTTGATGCAAGTTTATTTTTTAGTTATGTGTTAATGCTATTAAGATCAAGCGAGAACTTTATAGAGATTTGAAGAAGAATAATAATAATGATGGAATAAGTTTTGAGAAGTATAAACTAGCAAATGAGGCTAAGAAAGCTGTTCAGGATATAAAAACTAAATTATATAAACAAGTGTACGAGAAGTTGGATAATAAAGAGGTAGAAAAGGATATATATAGAATTGCTCGAATAAGAGAGAGAAAGTCTAGAGACTTGTGTACTGTAAAGTGTATTAAAAATGATGATAAGACGGTTCTAGTTCGAGACGAAGAGATTAAAGAAAAATGAAAAGATTATTTTGATAGATTATATAATGGTAGTTTTACTCAGGATTTTGGAGATCTTACTATTCAATATGAGAATATGAATCGTAGTTTTATGCGCAGAATTAAAGAGTCTGAAGTAAAAGAGGGTTTGAAGAGGATGAAATTAAGAAAAGCTGTTGGTTCAGATGAAATTTCTATAGAAGTATGGAGATATTTAGGAGGGATTGGTGTGAGGTGGCTGACAGATTTTTTTTAATAAGATTTGACAAATTAAGAAAATGCCAAATAAATGGAGGAATAGTAGCCTAGTATTTTTGTATAAGAATAGGGATGATATTCAGAGTTGTTATAACTATCGGAAAATAAAACTCATGTGTCACACTATGAAGTTTTGGGAAAGGGTAATTGAACATAGATTGCAACAAACTGTTAAAATATCGGAGAACTAGTTTGGATTTATACCGGAGCGATCGACGACAGAAACTATTCATTTACTTTATTAACTTATAGAGCAATTCCGAGAGAGAAATAGAGATTTGCATATGGTATTCATTGACTTAGAGAAAACTTATGATAAGGTACCACGAGAGATATTTTGGTGGATATTGATAAAAAAAGAGTTTCCATCAAGTATATCGATATAATTAAGGACATATATGATGGAGTAGTGGCCATTGTCAGAATTTGTCGTGGTTTAACAAGTGATTTTTCTATCAATTGGATTACATCAAGGATCTGCATTAAGCCTATTCTTATTTGCTATAGTGATGGGTGAGTTTACTAGAGCTATTCAGAATAAGATATCTTGGTGTATGCTATTTGCTGATGATATTGTCTTAGTTGATGAGACAAGAGCAGAGGTAAATACCAAGTTAGAGTTATAGAGGCACATAATCTAGAGGTTTTAGATTGAATAGGTCTAAAACAGAGTATATGAAATATAAATTTAGTAAACGACAGACCATAGACTATAATGCTGTAAAACTGGATGGGCAAGAGATACAAATGAGCAGTCAGTTTAGGTATTTAGGTTCTATTATTCAGTATGATGGAGAGTTCGATAATGATGTTAACCTTAGGATACAAGCTGGCTGGTTGAAATGGAGGGCAATGAGAGTTTTATGCGACCGTAACATTCCGTTAAGATTGAAGGAAAAATTTTATAGGACTGCTATTAGGCCAGTTTTATTATATGACACGGAATGCTGGGCTATAAAGAAACATCCTTCACAGAAATAAGTGTAATAGAGATGCGCATGCTCTGCTGGATATGCGACAACAGTAGGAGAGATAAAGTGAGAAATGAAAATATTCGTGCCATGGTAGGTGTAGCTCCCATCGATGAGAAGATGCGAAAAAATCGCTTACGATGGTTTGGTCATGTGCAACGTAGACCTACAAATGTACCAGTTCGACGAGGGGAGTTTATCAACGTAGGACAAGTTAAAAAAAATGAAGGGAAGACCGAAGAAAATATGGATGTAGGTGATACGAAAAGATATGAATTCTAGAGGTCTAAATGAGGAGATATTACTTGATAGAAATGAATGGAGAAGGACTATCAAAGTGATCGATCCGGCGTGATTCTTTTTTTGGTTCATGTAGCCTACTCTAAATACTTGGGATAAAAGGCTTAGTTGTATATATACCTTGTTTGATGCATATATGGACGTTCTAAATGGTACCTGCAAATTCGTAAGTTGAATGCAAATAAAGTAAGTACCATAAACTTGTTTTATATGTTGTAATATATTCTATATAGCCAATTATCTATTATTTTTTAACCGATATGACACTCTGATATTTAGGGTCATATCGCGATATTCCGTCCAGTATTTTGTATCCGGTATGTAATTTGGCTGACTGGTATGAGACCGGTATCCGATATTTAGAACACTGATCATACCTATGACTGAACCTAGTACTGTTTAAACAGTGTAGGTGCGGTTTCAAACAAACACATGGATGAATTTGAATGTCTTAGACACCAAGACTAAATGTGTGAATATATGAACAAAATAAAACAAGACATCCTAGTACCTGAGTTTTGCTAAATGCGAGGGAATGCACTTTCTATGTATGCAATGGAATGCAACACGCAGAAAATTTTCTAGCATGTATAACAATGAACATGTCCAAAACCTATGCAAGTGACAAGAAAAAAAATGCAAGTTTAACAAAATGGAACAATGGTTCAATTATGCATAGAAGTCCAAACTCTAGCATAAGAGGCTTAAGAAGTTGTTAAGAGTTTTTGTGCAAAGCTGGGAGTTGAAATTTCGTCAAAAAATAGCTCAGAAAATAGCCTAAAAAATCACATTGTCCTAGAATTGGCTCCAGGTTGGCTTGATATCAACGTTTGCTGGGTTGGCTCGATCTTAGATGATGAATTGTATTCGGCTTGGACGACATTTTAAATATCGGATGTCCCTGACATATTGGTCGGTAATTCTATACCGAAGATCACATCACATGATATATAGTGTTATTTATTAAGTATCAGATATCATATCAGATGTCTCCTTGGATGATAAATATACACATATATATATATATCATATTTTATTTAAAATAAGTTAGGGCTAACAGGGATACGTCTACCTTAACAATTTGTATTGTGTCTATAAATAATTTGATATTTATGGAATTTTCTCAAATGTGTTAAAATATATACAAATTAAATGTCCATATTTTGAAATACAAAAATAAAAATAATATAGTGTAGCAGTTGGTCAGTGATGCTCGTACCTCTCATGGTTGTTACACTGCTTGTGATGAATGGTTAATGAAAGGAAAACGAGACTACTAATCAAGTTATTATTTTATCTCTCTCTCATTTATTTTTTAGGTCACTAGGTTTGTGACCTAGTCGAGTTAGGTCATTTGCATAATTGAAAGAAAATCTTATATTTCTGCTTACTGGGTGATATTTCAAGGCCGAAATATTGCCCAAACTATTTTGCTTTCGAACTGATATGTCGATCTATTTCCATCTAAAACGATAAACGGTATAAAAACACATATATAGTATTGGTGAGGGGCAAAAAATTGGGATAGCGATAGATATATCCATATACTATCGACCAATATTTAAAATATTAGGCTTGGACCTCTGGAAAGCAAATAGATTGGATCTGGCTTTGAAGGTCTTCGACTGAGAACAACTTGTCAATTTGTTTATGATCATAGAAGACAATAGGACGATGCCTTATCTAGGGGACAATAATGATCGTGGAGGATGAAACATAATTGGTCATGGATATGGGATGAGGATGAGTTGAAGGTGAGGCGACAATGAAGCATATGGGGAGTCGGTAGTTGTCAACGATAGTCGGCGAAGCACTGGGCAACTCGTGAGTTCTCAACAGTGGTCAGGGAAGTACAAGTGATTAGAAGTTGCCATTAGTGGTTGGCGAAACACAAAAGGGTTCCAAAGTTGTCGATGGTTGTCGGCAAAGCACGAGGGGATGATCTATTAGTTGGCAATTGCAATAGATGTTCAAGGATGCTCGATGAGAATAGGAGGTTTGAGGATGATGATTTTAATTTTGGTGTTGAACATGGTTCGGGAAAGTGTTGATGATGATGTCGTTGATGATGCGTCGACTGCTGCTACTGCCAAAGATGAAGATGATGATGGGATGATGTTACTGTTGAAGATGATGATGACTGTTGGGTTTCACATGGAAATCCAAAAGTTTCATGCTCATTTACTCTTCTCCAAGAGTCTATCACGAGATAATTTATTACAAAGATTAATGCATGATACACCTAGAATCAAAATAGCTTAAAAAACCAAGGAGAGAAAATATAAATAAGTCTTCTCATAATAATTTTTATTGATGTCCCTTGCATGGTTAATAGCTCGATATAGTAAAAACCTCATGGAAATTACTCATGTTTAGCTTAGAGTCTAAGCAAGAAACTGTTTTTTTTTAAAAATGCTATAATGTTGGAGACAGCAAAGAACAAATAGGTAGCGTATCATGTTTTAAGTGGTTTGATTCCATTGGTAGAAAATATGTTAAATATTTTGTTCACAAATATAATTCAACTAAAGTGGTTTCTAATATTAACAAATGTGTAATATTTTGTTGCCTATTTTGACATATTATTGTAGATTATTCAACAGACTAGCAGGCCTGTCAACAAAAATTTAAGGCTACATTAGAACTAAAATTAAAATAGTTTTTAGAAAAGTAATATGAAAATTTTCTAAATATGATACTAAGTATTCCTTTTGAAAAAGGAGTCAATATGTGTTTAAAATGGCTTTAAATTGGTTTTCTTTTATCTTCATTTGAAATTGAAGATTCAAACCACGTTTGTATGTAAAAGGAGTTTTAAACGGAATTTTGCTAGCGATGTTTCTTGGTCATTTACTCTAATTAACGGAGGACTATGCTCCAGTTGACTCCCCAACTACCATTCCATGCCCGATGTTCTTTACAACAACAACATATAGTTTTTTTGAATTCTTTTACCACCAACACCACCACTATCACCTTGGAGGCATCAAATAGGCCACACATGATTGATGGTTTCTTTGATTAAGAGGTGCTTGGTTTGTTGGAAAGGATGACTAGATTCACAGAAGAAGTAGCAGCAGCTTCATCTGCACTTTCCTCAATTCGTACAATCGTAGCCATTTAAAAATTTGATGCATACATTGAATGAATAAGATTAATTTATCTAGTCTTTAGTCTATTTGAGACTTCTAGTTAGAGTTTGATTAGGGTTTGTATTTTTATTTGATTCTGGTTTTCTATATATGTGTGTCCTTTGTAGGCATGTTTTATTTTCAATATATGAGATATTGAACATTTTGAACTCTGGTTTATTGATATGTGATTTACTAGTTTGCTTTAAATCTTTGGTCAAACAGTTCATGTGAGAGTGGAGTTGTGATTTGTTTGGGTGTGAGACCCGAATTATTTTTTCTTTATATCACACTTCTTTTCCAAGTCCACAAGATTTCTAAGTCCCCACCATAATTTTCATCTTGCATCACATGTCCTTTCAGTTATTACCAAGTCTTTGTATGAAGCCGTAAACCTCACCCAAAATTCAAGGTTTTGTTGTAGTGACGGGGTCTATAAGATGGTATCAGAGCAACCCTTGCTCCAGATTCAAATCTCGTTGGACGCTCATTTAATTGTACTGTTTTAAAAATGAATTGCTATGCAAGCCCTAAAATTTGGTCCATGAAAAAAGTGTTCAACTTGTGGGGAAATATTATAATATAAAATTATAACCCTCAATCTTGCCCAAACTTTGGAGTTCTGGTATAGCGATAAAGTCGGGAAGATATTGAAAGGTATAGTTTGTGAAGGGGTTCAATAAATACAGTGGTAATTTGCTGTTTTGCTCGTAGGTTGTGATACCTTTTAGTGCTGTCTACATTTTTTTTTTTGTTCCCAAGAGAGATGCATTCCTCAAGTTTCGTAATATGAAATTTGAGAGCTATTATTCAACAATTAGAAATGAGGTGTAGAAATCTACTATTGCATCAACTCCTTGTAGTTTATTATTGGAAAACAGTAACTGTTTGGTAATTGGAAAACTTAAAATATGAGCAGGAGAGGACTTTGTCATAGTAACTAAAAGCCAGTTGGCTGCTACAGAACCTTCCTCCTTTTGCATGCAATTGAAACTCGTGCAAGCTAGGGGAAACTCCAATTTGTGCTATACCAGGGAATAGTTTTGAGATAGGTAGACAATAAGGTTGTCAGGAAATTGCTTCGACCTACTGAGGAATAATATAAGACAATGATAGAGATGTGATTGCAGTTTCTAGGAGCATTCCAAGGTTTTCCTTGTTATTAGCACAGGATTAGGCTTGTATTAGTGATTTAATAGTTTGCAGTCTATAGCCAATTGTAATGTCTAAGCTTTGATGATGGTGAATATTAGCTTTGTTTCCTCATTGGAAACTGCAAGAGATAGGAAAGTTGAGAGTTTTTTATTATCTTGTCATGATTTTTCTGTTTTTTTTCCCCTTCTAGGTATGATTTTGACCGTGACTTAGGGGTATAAACGGGTTCTGATAATTCAATCCAAATCCGGATCCAAATCCGTTTGAAATTAGATTCAGATAGAAATTTAATGTTGCAGTTGAAGTCAAATTCAAATTATGATTCGACTAGCGGTCCCTTAGTTAGGTTGGATCTAAGTTGGAATTTGGATTCTGCTTTTCAGATCAGATTCATATTGGGATATGGATAATCTGATTTCTACCTATTAGTTAAACATTCATAATTATACAACAACAACTAAGCCTTTTAGCCCAAGTATTTGGGGTAGGCTACATGAACCAAAAAGGAATCACGCTTGATCGATCACTTTGATAGTCCTTCTCCATTCATTTCTATCAAGTAATATCTCATTTAAACCTCTAGAATCCATATATTTTCGTATCATCTCTATCCATGTTTTCTTCGGTCTTCTCTTCGTTCTTTTAACTTGTCCTATATTGATAAACTCCCCTCGTCGAACTGGTGCTTTTGTAGGCCTACGTTGCACATGACCAAATCATCGTAAGTGATTTTCACGCATCTTTTCATCGATGGGAGATACACCTATCTTAGCACGAATATCTTCATTTCTCATTTTATCTCTTCTACTGTTGCCGCATATTCTGCTACACCTATCTTCTGTGAATGACGTTTCTTTATAACCTAACATTCCGTGCCATATAATAAAACTGGCCTGATAGCAGTCCTATAAAATTTTTCCTTCAATCTTAATGGAATATTACGGTCGCATAAAACTTCCGTTGTCCTCCATTTCAACTAGTCAGCTTGTATCATATAATTAACATCATTATCGATCTCTCCATCATTCTGAATAATAGAACTCAAATACCTAAACTGACTGTTCAGTTGCATCTCTTGCCCATCCAGTTTTACAGTATTATAGTTTATAGTCCGTCGTTTACTAAATTTACACTCTATATACTCTGTTTTAGACCTACTCAATTTAAAACCTCTAGATTCTAATGTGTGCCTCTATAACTCTAATTTGACATTTATCCTTGCTCTTGTCTCATCAACTAAGACAATATCATCATCAAATAGCATACACCAAGGTATCTCATTCTGAATAGCTCTAGGAGCTAATTCATCACTATAGCAAATAAGAATGGGCTCAATGCATATTCTTGATGTAATTCAATTGTGATAGAAAAATCACTTGTTAAACCACCACATGCACATTGGCCACTACTCCATCATACATGTCCTTAAGTATATCGATATACTTGATGGAAACTCTTTTTTTCATCAATATTTACCAAAGTATCTCTCGTAGTATCTTATCATAGGTTTTCTCTAACTCAATAAATACCATATGCAAATCTCTATTTTTCTCTCGGAATCGCTCTCTAAGTTGACGAAGTAAATAAATAGTTTCTGTTGTCGATCGCCCCGGCATAAATCCAAACTGGTTCTCTAATATTTTAACAGTTTGTTGCAATCTATGTTCAATTATCATTTTCCAAAGCTACATAGTGTGACACATGAGTTTTATTCTCTGATAGTTAGAACAACTCTAAATATCACTCTTGTTCTTATACAGAGGTACTAGGATACTATTCCTTTATTTATTTGGCATTTTCTTAATTTACTAAAATCTTGCTAAAAAAAATCTATGAGCCACCTAACACCAATCCCTCCTAAATATCTCCATAGTTTTATAGGAATCTCATATGAACCAACAATTTTTCTTGATTTCATCATTTCAAAGTCTCTTTTACTTCAGACTCTTTGATTCTGCGCATAAAGCTACAATTCATATCCATACATTAAATAGTAAGATCTCCCAAATTTTGAGTAAAACTACAATTATATAATTTATCAAAATAATCTTTCCATTTTTCTTTAATCTTTTTGTCTCGAACTAGAACCGTCTTATCATTATTTTTAATACACTTTACAGTATATAAGTCTCTAGACTCTCTCTCTTATTCGAGCAGTTATATATATATATATCCTTTTCTGCCTCTTTATTATCCAACTTCTCGTACATTTGTTTATATAATTTAGTTTTTGCATCCCAAACAGTTTTCTTAGCCTCCTTTGCTAGTTTATACTGCTCAAAACTTATTCCATCATTATTATTATTCTTCTTGAAATCTCTATAAAGGTCTCGCTTGATCTTAATAGTATTTTTTTATCTCTTCATTCCATCATGATGTATTCTTACATGGTGGAGCACCGTCCCTCGACTCACCAAATATATGTTTAGCTATTTTTTTAATGCAGCTAGCCATTTTATTCCATACTACATTATGATTGTCATGGTTCCTCCAATCTGCTTTTTATACTACTATATCTATAAAAACTTTTTGATTACCTTCTAATCGACACCACTTAATCTTAGGATCTAACGTATACTTAATTTTTCAAAGTCTCTTTCTAATCTGAATATCTAAAACTAAGAGTTTATGTTGGGTAACTATACTCTCACGTGACACTACTTTACAATCGATACAACTAGCTCTATATACTCTCCTAGTTAAAAAGAAATCTTTTTGGTTTGTATTCGATTCACTTTTAAAATTAATTAAGTGAGAAACTCTCTTTTTAAACCAAGTATTCACTAAAATCAAATCATAAGACAAAGCAAAATTTAAAATTGAATTACCTGTTTTATTTCTTTCTCCAAAATCAAATCCTCCATGTATACTATCAAACCCATTATGACTAGTTTCAACATGCCCATTGACATCACCACCAATAAATAGTTTTTCCCTATCTTTTCCCTAGTGGGTATTCCTTGTACTATCTCATCTAGATCCTTTCAAAATTGATATTTACTGGATTCATCAAGTCCTACTTGTAGTGCATAGGCACTAATGATATTAAAAATCTCTCTATCTAAAATAAGTTTAACTAATAAAATTCTATCACTTTTCCTCCTAACCTCCACTACATTACAAAGTAATTGCTTATTTATGATCACACATATCCCATTACGATTTCTATTTTTACCTGTATACCAAAGTTTATAAGTTCAAGACTCTATGACTTTAGTTTTCTTACCTACCCACTTAGTCTCCTGCACGTACAAAATATTAACCCCATTTTAATCATAGTATCAACTAACTCTGCTAATCTACCTATAAAGGAACTTATATTTCACGATACCAACTGAAATATATGTTTATATTTATGAGCTAACTTCTTTATCCTCACTCACTCATTAAGATGTAGGAACTCTTTTACATTTGACACCACATCCGGGCGCCGACGTGGCACGTCACTTCTGGGCGACGATGTAGCAACTCTCACACATTTTTCACTACACTCGGGCTCCGATGTAGCGCGTCGTTCAGTAGGGAACACCCCAGCAAAATTCATATTTTGGCTTATGTCATAATATGTGACAATGTTTACGCTGATTGTCACCGGCCTACCACAACCCTCCTCCTTTATTCTGGCTTGAGACATGCAGTGAAAAGATAAATTTTTAAGAACAGCACTGGCGGAGTTTAAACATACATAATTATATATACCATTTTATAGTATTAAGTGTATATATCTCATGTCAATATGCATATGTGACCCGAACCATTTTCAATCGACACGACAATATACTAAATCGAAATCATTCCCTATAGCGAGATTAGGCGATGATTTTTATCCGATCTAATTGTTGTTTAAATTTCTTTAATTTAAAATTTTCATATGCTATTATCTACTTGATGACATATATTTGCTGCTTAGTATGTAAATATTTATGGGGTATATACACAGACACACCAGAATATATTTATGAAGATATTTATTTCATAATTTGAACCCTTTTTTTAATCTAAAATGTTCAATTCTATCTCATATCATATTTATATTTGTACGAGTCCAGTTGCATCTATGGCCGTTAACATCAAATATGGTTTTTACCATATTCGAACCATACTCGTATAAATTTTTTTTTTTTTAGCGCGTATGAATATTAAATTTACTATCCATAACATATCCATATTCATATTCATATCCGTAAAAAACAAATACAAATATAGAAATACCCATATTCGATCGGTTTCCGATTGTTTACATCCCTACTATGATCACTTTTTAAGTTTTTATCCTGTTTCTCAGTTCTACTAGAAGTTAAAAGAAAGAGATTGGCATGTAAATAAAGATAAATCTATCTTTAAATACTTTTGTTTTGAGCATCTCATTGATTTCTGTTCCTCTTTGTTTACTCTTACCTTTACTTGGTTATCTTTTTGTTACATATTGAAGTTCCCAGACAGTGCTGTAGCAATACCTTTTTAAACCTTTTTTCCCACCGTGAGTTGGACTGTTGGAGTCTGGAGAAGCAAGTACTGAAAAGCATTTAATTGTTCAGTAAATCTAACCCTCAATATTTCTCAAGAATAACATGCAATTTTTACGCTTGTTAATACATAACAGTCTAAGTGTCAGTCTTGTCTATCACAAACATTTTTCTCGTATGGGTTAGGATCAAAACAATAGGGACTAATATTCACTTAGTTTATTTGAGCATATATTTCTGTTAATGTAAATCAATGCACTATGAGAACCCTTTTACCAATACAAAAGTTTATGATCTTTTGGCCTTTGTTAATAAAATCATCGAAATGTCGAGTTTTCTTCACATTGTAATCCAGATTGATCATAATGCAAGTTATTTTGGTGCAATCACATCTAATGGAATTTAAGCATGGCATAAGTCAAATTGTGGATTACAATTATGTAACATAGGGTTTCAAGGAAACTTTTGTTTGTAACTTGGGGTTTCAAGGAAAATTTTGATTATCAACAAGAACCTGAATGAAACTGAAGCATACCAATTAAAATGAGGGTTTTTCCTCTAAATTATATATTTGTCAATTAAACCCTCAAATCATTTATGATCCATGATTCTGACCCTGACAATAGTTCATGTTTAATTTTTAGGGGAAAAAATGAAAATACCATTTATACCCTCACCCCTTCCACTAGATTTCTGCTTCTTTCTCTCACTATAACCATTTGCTCCCAATTTACAAAATGGGTTAATCTCTCGTGGAGTGTGCAAAGTTAGTGCAATAAAAAAATCAGAGTTCAACCTTTAGTTTCTTTGGATTCAGATCTGTACATATCAATGAACCTTTTTTGTACTTGAATGTAAAACTAAAGATTTACAATACATGAATCCACTTCTTCTCATCACGAGATTATAATTGCAGCAAACAAAGAACATACACAACCTTTTAAGGTAGTCTTAACATCTGATGTCATTAAATTGCAGACTATCATCTCTACCAAAGGACATAGTCATGTTATATAAAATCCTAACTTAGTAAGTTACTCGTATTTGAAATTGACAAATTTCTGAACAAACACGATATCGCAGATGGGATAATTAAATTGATTATCTTCATCTTTATTTAGCTAGCTACTCTGGGAGAATCGAACATGTAATAATCTTGAGAGATTTGCACATTAGCTTTATATTCAAGTACAAGATTAGATAGGTTGGAATATTCCCTTTTTATTCTGTAACAGTTACTTTACCACAGGTACTTTAGGTGTTGAATTGGCAACATAATGATTTTTTGCTTTTTATTTATTTATTTATTTGGTTTCTTTTTTGTTTCTTAGAAGAGGAAGGGATTTTTTTTTTTTTTTTTTTTTTTTTTTTTTTGGGGGGGGGGGGGGGGGGGGGGGGGGGGGATGGTTGGTTGTAAAATTCTAATTACGAGGGTTTGACTGGTCGATGTCTTGAAACCCTTAAAATAATTCTAATCATGGTCTTAAACATGGCAGAACTCAAAAATATCGTATCTAGTTGTGAGGCGTTGCATAAGAAAAAAGTATTTCTATTGATTCTCGGGGTTCTTCATAGTTCTATTGAGCTTATTTGTGCTTGTATATCACTAAATTGTTTTGCTTCTTTACCAGATTCAAGCTTCAATAATAATAATCATAGAGATGTCTGGTTTATGGGAGAGTTTCTTTATAAATTATGGCATATAATGCATTGCAGATAACTTATTGATCTTTTTCCATAGCAGGAAAGAACCTTGAAGGGGCATATACCATTTGAGGATAGATTCTGTATGTTGCTTTGCAGGTAATCTCTCTTACGATTAATATTGTTGGAATCAGGTCCCAGGGCAAATAAAACTTTTTGGGAAACATGTAACATCCTCCAAGATATGCGAATGCTTTGAATAATTCTGGGCACTGTTGGAAATAATTGCCAGTTTTTCGAATTGAATCAATAACCTTATGCTTTTCTAGAATTCATTCGTGACACTGTTTTTAGAAAGGTAAGTTACAATTTTTTAAGTTATGTAGAATTTTAATCTCTTGTAGCATAAGTGGTGGAAGCATTTTTGATGTTCAATAAAAGGTTAAAATTTTTTATAATTTGAAGTTGAAACACCTATGATCATGCATTCATGGTTTATTTGTTATTAAGCAAGCAGTGTTGCCTTGACACAGGACATGGGAGTTGGGACACTGGACGCGGGATAGGGGTGTCAACTATTCGAGTGTCTTGAAGTTCTGAGACGGCTACTTTTCAATAGTAGGACACGTGATACGGATACTCATATACACACCCCATATCCAAAGGATCAACATGCTCGATTCAAGAATACTTATTTTACCTTTGTCTAATATCATGGTCATAGTGCTAAAATAACATAGGCAAGTTTGGATAAATTAGGAGCAAAAGAATACAACACTTGTTAGCACTTCTGATTTCTTTTCTTCCCTTATGGATCTTCTTAGATATTATTTCTAGTATTTCCCCCCTTCAGTACAATGATACCCTATTTGCATTTCTACAACATGAGAAATGCCCGATATAGGACATGGATGAGTATCTGACACTGCAAAATTTGCAAAAATGGAGTGTCCTGGTAACACTTCATTTTTGCACAATTCTTTTCTTTCCTTATGGATCTTCTTAGATATTGTTTCTAGTCTTTTTCTTCCTTTAGTACAATGATACTTTATTTCCATTTCTGTAACTTGAGAAGTATCCTCCATACGACTGAGTGTCCTGGTAACACTGGTCTCAGGGCTTAAAAAGAAATATTGCACCTCTCTCTTATATGCTATGAAATACTGAGAAACCTCTGTTATTGTAATGATCAGCTTCTTTGAGATTGTAAATATTACTTTCAGCTTTTCCAATGAGAAAAGCTGAATGTCGTTAAATATTCAGTTAAGGAAGAAAAGAGTAACAGATCATTTGAAACTATTATTATAACAGAGATGATTAAGATATAGTAGTTGGGCCCTCTAACTCCTTTTGTTTCATGGTGGATGTGTGTGTGGTGTGGAGTCTTTTTATTTTTTTGTGACAAGCTATTATTATAACAGAGATGATTAAGATATAGTAGTTGGGCCCTCAAACTCCTTATGTTTTGTGGTGGATGTGTGTGGTGTTGTGTTTTTTTTTTTTGGAACTTGTTTTTTATTTTTATTTTTCTGTCTTCTCTTTCTTTTCTTGAGTGGGGAGGGTTGGTTAGTTAGAGTCTTCATTCTTAGCAGTCATTTAACTTCTGTTCTCATATTGGGATGTTATAGCGGTCAATTTTATAGAGGCAGTCAATGAAGGTTTTTTAGGATATGACTCAGGATGGGCGATGACTTCGTTCATCTTGTCTTAAAGGGGAAAAGTGCCAAGAATGCAAGAGTTCTCTGCAAAATTTAACTTCTCAATTTCTTTATACTTTTTAGCTAAGATGCTTGTCTAGCTCAACTTTACCCCTATTTATGTTGTCCTTAAGATTAAGATTCTTAGGGCTTTGCATTCTTAATAAATTGAACAAAGACTAGTGCGTGGATAGCATGCTGTTACTGGTTGAATCAGCCTGTGCATAGTTGGTACCAGCTAAAATGCCTTTACTCAGTTAGTTCAAGCTAGTGTTGGCCATTCCTTATATATATATATATATATATATATATATATATATATATATATATATAGAATGGCCCATAGGCTTATATGTTATCCTCTATAACGGGGAAAGGAGCTCCACCATCATGGGGAAAGAAGCTCCTTTCTCGAAGAAAGAAACTCCTCTTCATCGAAGTGAAAAGCACATCGAACAATTATGAATTGCTTATAGCCTCTGTATGCATCTTTCATATACCTAGCAGCCTAGCAACCTCCATATTCTGTGATCTCAAGCTTTAACCAATGTAAGCCTTTAGACTTACCTCGTTCTGATTCGGATATAGAGGATGATGATGGGGTTTTCCTAGAGAGAAGATGACTTGGAAGTAAGTTGAAGTAGAAATGGATGTTGACTCAACACCGTAGTCCAGTTTGAGAGTCAGAGCTTCAAAGAAAGAAAAAACAATTCATGGCGCTTTGTGATTCAAAGGGAAAGGAAAGAGACTTATGGTTAGGGAGGAAGAAGACATATGGTTATCGGATTCGTCGTCAAATTTGGATAATGCACAATCTGATTCAGATAATGAAGATTAGATTTTTAAACTAATGCAGTGACTCTTTACTTTTTGTCTAAAAACAATTTATGTTTTATGTTGTCATGTGATGTTTAATACTTGATATTTAGGTTATTTGGGTTGATTTAGATGTGTTTGTATCGTAATTTAGAACTTAAGATAAATGTGATACTTATGTATTATGAATTTATGGTTACCAGTTGTTAGTTTTCAAACTTTAAATCTCAATTTATAATGTAATACTTATGTTATTTTTCTTAATGTGAGTTTCTACTAAATTTTAGATAGCATATGGTTTATATATTCTAACAATTGTCGTTTTTTTCTCGTAAATCTCATAATCAAAATTATAAGATGCAAGGATTTCATCTTCTTTAATCATTTCGTCCATTGATTTCTATATAATAAATAATATAACATCTAATTTTATTTTTTCCATGAAATAACTTGTTTATTACATGATTGCATATGCATGTACATTGTTTATTACTGCCTCTGTACTGCTTTTATATTCATATCGTACCATTTTTATTTGGTAGATTATATCTATTCACATTAAGCTAGATTTTCGTTATTAAAATTACATTATGATATGTAACGCCAGATATTTGCACGTATCCCCGATATATTTCCGGTACCCTATATATGATATGATGATCTCGATATCTGATATTCAGATATCTAGAACCTTGGTCTTAGAAAAGGTAAAAATGGGCAAGTTAAGTAGAACAAGAAAATTTTGAATTTGAGGGGTGAAAATGTGTGGAAGGAAAAGTGGAGGCATTCTATGTGTTTCTCTTATGCATGTGAAAGGTACCAAAATAAAAAGATAAAATTCCCTTGTCTCCACATCTCTGCGAAAGAAGATAGATAAATATACTAGAAGAGAAAAATAAAGAGTGTTAAAACTATTGAAATGCCAAAGCTGTCAACCATGGCATGGTGCTAAAGAAATGCCAACCTGAACTAAAATCGTCTTTGCAACCAAGTTAATAACCTCTACATAACCATCACCTTTTATAGAGATCCCTCTAGCAACAAGCTGAGCTTTGTGTCTCTTTCCCTTCATCTAATTGTGAGGTAAGTTTTGACTCATTTCCATAAGTTCATTTAAAGGATGAGGGTTAAACTATTGAATGAAATCTTCAGAATCCTTGTTATCTTTATTTTTTTTTTCATTAGTAGTATGCTTATATATTTCTTGTCTTGTAGATTGTAGTGGAGAAAGAAAGTACGAGCGCAATTTAACTTTATATTCTGGAACATGCAAGTGTCTGGGAGAGAGATGTGACCGTCCACCTTCCACTCCACACACATTCACCCACTCATATTTAATATTGTTATTATTATTTATTTATTTTTTGCCTACCCACTTTTATCCCTTCAAATACAATTTATTACAACTTTCTAACACCACTCCATCCAAGAGAGCTTCGACAAACCTTCCTTTGAGCCAACTCTTGATGAGCAAAGTTCTCCATGAAATTTGTGTACTAAACCCAAAATATCCTCTACATGTTTAGGTTTCCTAGCTCCTATCTTTGAATGTTGGTCATTTATCAGTTTATACATAAGATCCCTCTTTGACTTCATTTTTGGGGTTCTGGGTTTTACTATGTTTTGAGTCTTGGGCTAGTGAGAAGTTTTCTTCAACTATTTGTTTCCAAATATATCAATACTCATCTGCAACACTCTAAAAATATTTCCTTCCATAATACCAACAAGATAGGATCTTGGCTCGATGATAGTCATACTAGGACGTAACCTACAAAGTGTTCATGAAAATTACTTGTTTACAAAATGCTAAAACATAAGGTCATTAGTTTGATATTTAACTTGTGAAGAGTTTTTGTTGAAGATCTATCCATACATTTATATGTACAAAATGCTTTACAATGTACATTTAAAATGAGAAATATGATTTATCAAATGTAGTATAGTTCCTGTATCTCATAGTTAGTTGCTGCTGGATTGGGGCAGCAGAGATAGCAGCAACGGCAGCAAAAGTAGGTCAGAAAAAATTGAGGAAGAGGGGACCAGAACCTGGGTTCTTATATACCTGTAGGTAATAGACTAACTTAATGCCACCTCCTATGCTAGGTGTCACACAAATAATCAACCAGGTTTAGTTTATATCATGAAGTCTAGAACTTTGTTGCAGGTAGATATCTACAATATTTTGTTTGAGCTTCAAGTTAAGGATGTTAATGTTCATTTCTTGAAAAGTTCAAGAGTTGAGTTTAATTGCCTAAACATAAGGGCTTTAAAGAAAGTACATAAAGAGTAATTTACGTATGGTTCAAGACTAGAAACTTGATGGATTCATGATCATAAACCTAGAGATTATATAGGATGATAAGGTAATCTCTTCTTGAAGTGATGGATTGAGTATAATTGCAAATAGAAAAAGCAAACTGTGCCATAAATAAGGAACTTGGAGTAGATCACTGTATAACTGTCAGGAATTTCTGAACAGACAAATAGTTTTCTATAGTTTCCGTTGATATATAGTTTAATTTATATTCATTTCAGTTACATGGTTAGTGCAAAGTCATAAAGTCAAGGAAGGGATCAAATTCAAGCTTATGTCGGCATGACTAACAAGATTATGAAGTAATGAGCTTAAAATGCTTCAAGCGCTCGGATCTAATGAGGTTATTTAGGATGAAGCCATGAATTTAAAATCCCTATTAACTAATGGTTGTGAAGGCTATGAATATGTGAGTAACAATGTTCTAAAAAAAGGTTTACCAGACCGCTTATACAGCCGCATAAGCATATGCACTCCCGGACTGAACAGATTTGGATTATGCACTCATAATACATGGTCATTCCAAATAATCAGGTCCATATAGATTAGTACATGTATACTCATTTATATGGAATCACAACAATTTGAATTGATTCCTTTCTAATCAAATATATTTGGAAGTTGAATCCAACTGAGAACTCTATGACACGACCCTAGAAGTAGGCTAAAACGTTCATTCTACTCTCTAACTCATCCCTCTCCTTATGTAGCAGATGGTGAAGTTGTGCATGGTTCTATTTTCTTTTATTTTTCCTTAAACTCTTGAATCATGCCCCACTATTACAGTCTTTTGGCATGACTTCGACTTTTGCAATCGCCCATCTTTATCTCCAGTCATTTTTATTTGTGAAGTTTGCTGACATTCAATACTCTATGAAGAAACATAAAACCTCTTGGCACTTGGTCTATTATAAATAATGGTTTTTCCATAAAAATTTTATTATATTTTTTTCAGCTTTTAATTTGTTGAGAATTGTTGACATACATGTTGAGAAGTGTTCCCCACACACGCGCGCGCGCGCACACACACACACACACCCACCGGTACTTCACATCTGCTTATGGAGTGTATAAACCATTTATGCATTATGCGTTGTTTAATTGAATGCGTAATGAAAACGTGTTCTAAAACATTGGAGAGTAAATGTGAGACATTTAACTAATGGTTGTGATTATGAAAATAAATGTGAGACTGTGGATTAAAAAATTAGTCTGGGGTATACGAGATGACTAACTATGAATAACAAGTTGATAATGGCTCAAAGAGTTAACTAACTTGCAAAAATGCTCAAAATTGAGAAGGTAAAGAAAGATTTCAATGCGATGCATAGGTTAGATGCTAAGTTAATGGTAACCAGACCCTACCCATAAACGGGTATGGTCCAGGCCCAGGTTAAATGGATTTTCTTTAAAGAACTTAAGATTTTATATTTATTTTAATTAATTTATATTTACATTATTGAGTAAGTAGATAGATTGGTCCATTTCAACAGTATACATACCCTACGCTGATTTTATGCATGCTTCTGCTTTTAGATCTGATGTATACACCCATTCATGGACTAGTCCTGGTCTGGATACTGGGTTTTTGTAGCAGCCCTAAGATGTACTTGTATTCATGCAAGAGAATTTTGTGGTTCCTCTCTCAAATATAATTAATCACATCCATGGTTTGTTGGTTATTGTTATTTTAGTAACACTACATCACATAAATCACGGTAGAGCAAGGTGATATGGTGGATTCCGGTTTTGCTCCAACTTGCTGGCTTTGTGTAGCTTTGATTACACTTTGGTTTTGATGGAAATCGGATAAGATAATTAGATAAAGTTTGCTTTAGATAGGGTATTTAGATGGAGTTTGAGTTGAGAGTTAACTAAAATCTATTAAAATCTTTTTTCATGGATTCGTTGAGAGTGAGTGTGGATTCGTCTTCTCTAGAATATCGACATTCTTCTATTCGTACACCACCACCACCCCCGCACCGCAGAAGCATCGTCTTGATGAAATTGAACATATTTTGGATGATGAGATTGTTTTGATTATTGATGGTGGATATCAGTGTTATTTGTTGTGCCGGCATGGACGACCATATTCATATTGCACTTAGTTGCATACTGAAGAGGTCTAGCAGTTTGATCCGGATTTGCTTAATGAACATCACTTTCGCCAGTCACTAGAAGTTTATATTTCCAAGCTGGAGAGAGTAGATGGAAATCAGATAAGATGATCAGATAGCGTTTGTTTTAGATAGGGTATTTAGATAGAGTTTGAGTTAATTTTTATTGTTAGAGATTTAGATTTAGATTTAGTATAAATTTTTACTCTTATCATTATTGTTAGGATTTTCTATAAATACGCCTTGTAGGTCGGAATTAAGGAATTAATGAAAAATTTATGGAAACTACTCTTTACGTGGAATTCATGTATTAAAATCTTTCTTTATGGATTTGTTGAGGGTTGGTGTGGATTCACCTAGGTACTGTGAGACCTGAACCCCTTTATTATTCCCTAAATCTTCTATAAATCCCTAATTTTCAAATCCCTAACTTTAATTTAGCTTCGGTGTTGTATCAAATTAGTATGAGAGCCAGGTTTGCCCCAATATTTTCACACGTTTATAGGCTGGAAGGAATTCTGATTGTTTCCAGTTGAAAGCACATTTTGAAGTTCGTGTGTTTTTTAAAGCAACTGAATACTTCACAAACTGAAGGATATTTCTACAGACTATTAGAAACAAAACTTCAAATTGTGGAATTTCAAATGGCCATTGAATGAGCACTACAAACTGACCAGTAGTTTGTGTTAGGACTTTTGATCCTTAAAATGCCAGCTCTTCAAATTATCATATGTTCTCAATTTCTGCTGCTTACATTTTAATGAGCATTTCAACATGCAAATTTTGTCATCTTTCCTTCTTCACAACAAATTTGTATATTTTAATCAACTCATACTTAATCTAAGTTTTTGTTTGTGTGTGTGTGCATCAGATGCTGATTGAGCTTCATTCAGGGCATGGATTCAGCAAGCTCTTCATTCCAACTGGCTAGGGAACCCATTGTTCTGGCAATGCATCAGACTTGTATGGGTCAATGTGGTAGTTACCCATTTATTTGGCCTGGATTACCTTCACAAGTGTTGAGGGTAAATCTTAGGAAAATCTTCATTGAATGCGTTCGAATTTTTCTACTCTGTACAATAGCGGGTGAACTAACACTGCAACTTTGTGGAGGAAAGAACAGAACTGGTGACATGAATTAGTTTGTAGATTCAACTGATATCATATTGCCGTTGAAATAGAGCTATTCAGTCCTATGATCATTTTGTGCAAATCTTCATACCATCAGAATATAGAGCTTAAGGCTGTTTACTCGAGCTTTAATAGACAAATATCTTGTTGTTATGTAGTGAGAGGCAATAAGCTCAAATGTATCATTTGTGATTGTTATTGTGTCCTTTTGAATGAACCCCTCTTGTTTGGTTGATATCTTGAGAGCCTTGTGCTGTTAAAGAGAACAGTTGACTAGTCTTAGATAAATTTTTCGATTGTTCGTACATGCATCTTGTTAAGTTTAAGAATGAACGGATTTAAAGATGAGGGCACTTAATCATTGCTGTTCTAATTGACTACGCATATAGATTTGATAAGTCTAAAACAACGTGATCTATGATCACAAGAAAATAATTATATTTTGTTTGCGTTTGCATTTCAACAATGAACATGAGAAACTTGTTGGATGAGTTGATATGTTGAGATGGAGATTGAGAATCCGATCCAAATGATATTATGCAGAGGATATGCTTTTGATCCCAGATCAGTTTTTCGAAAGAAAAAAAACCGTTGTATGTGAGTAGCATTTGGATTGGATTCTAAAATATCCACTAAATTTTCGTAGATCTATTTGAATCAAAACAGACTAAGGCCTACGTAGTTTCTAAAGGATTCCTAGTGAGCCCACCTTACGATGTCCGGACTTAAACAAAGTATCTAGCAGGTTCACTAGGAAAAGTGGTGTGCTCCTTCGGAAACTCCCTTATCATACTTTCACTTTATTGGAGTCTGGTTAACATAGCTCAAACAACTCTAGCTAAGCGATTAGCGATGTTTTATTGGAGTTACTCCATGCTTATCTTTATTATCACATCTTTCTATTTTTGTACATCATAATAACAAGGTTTAATGGAATTAAGAGAACTGGAATAAGAGGTTCGTAAAGTGAAGTTTGCATAATCTATGACTCCACTTAAAATCTACCTCCAGTTATCTAAACTCCCCCAAACAAGACCTAAGAATTTTATAATCCAGCAAATAATTTATGTATTCACAGAGTTTGGATCTGAACCAAACAGGAAGGTGCTAAAGTTCTTACTCCTAAGTACTATTTTATTAGCAATGTCACTTTCGTTTAGATATAATCAAGTTAACTAGCATAAATCATGTGGAAGAAAATAGATGGGTTTCTTCTAGAACTAGGCAAACTAATATTTAATGTGGATCATTCGTGATCCAGTATCTAGATGTTAAATAAGAGATCAGAATAAGAATTAATTGGGAGTAGCAGTAACAATCCAATTAGGCTATCATTAGAATACTGGGTTCCGTTACTGCATAATCCACCTTTCTTAGTCAGGGATAGTTTTCGAATAGATTTAACATCATTCCGGAATTAATCTCAAACCGGAGGGAAAAAAAAAAAAAATTATCACAAAATTTAATGGCAAACTTCAAATTTTTTTAAAAAAATTTAGGAGGTGGGCTCACTGACCAAAGTGGTGTGCTCAAATAGAATTTCACCTCTTCGACCAAATGCCCACTGACCAAAGTGGTGTGCTCAAATAGAATTTCACCTCTTCGACCAAATGGTGCTATTTATCATGAAAAAACAGCTTTGCCCTTTGTGTTTTTTTAGTTCGGCTGCACCTGGTTGTCCATTAACTTGCTCAGTTGGCAGGGGTAGCCTCGGTAGTGTCAGGCAAAAATCGAGGGAAATTCTAAATGCACACACCCTTCTGCTAAATAAGCCCACTTAAATTATTTTTTCTCGGCCTAAATTACCATTGTCTTCTTCGCAAAAATAGCCACCCTAACCCAACAAAAACATAAAAAATCCTCAACCCTAACTCCAAACCTCTCTATATTTTCCTACTTTTCTCAATTCTAATTAGAGGATTAAATGATTCGCCTTATTTGGAGGTATAAACCAACTTTTATCATAGAGCTAAATCTCTATTATTTTTTAGAAAAAAAAAATTCAGAACAATTTTGTGGCAATCGCATTTCATTCAAATATTAATAATCTAATAAGTATTACATCGTTCAGAGATTAACATCCGAATAATTATAGTACCATTTAGATATTAACAACCGAATGGATATGGCAAGTGCGAGAGAGTTTTGGGCTCAATCATGTAAGGATAGGGAAGGAAATTTGGATGTGTTCAGTTAATAAAACACTCTCTTCCGAAGAGTGGGTGCATACTCAGCCAGAGGGTTCACTTAGCATAAGGATGGGCTTAGAGTTGCCAGCGTTAGTTTTCAAAAAATGCCAGTTTTGCCCTTACTTTTGGTCGGGTGCAAGTTAGCCTAATGTCATGGACTTAGGAAATTTTTCCAATTTGCCCATGCGACAATTACCTACACACAATCGAGTTAGCCAACCCCTTAAAAGACTAAGTGAAATCAAGAGGAGATCACAAAAGTGAAAGAATGAAACAATTTTACTGTACAAGAGATCTTACGACGCTTGAAGGATACTCTCTCAAGTGAGATTTCTCCCCTATTTATAGATATTTACTTTATATCTAGATTCTTCTTCTTCTAGGTTTTCCTTATTATATATCTCCATGAGAAGTTCCGACCTCTTTAGGATTATAGAGACTTTTAAGGATATAAAACATTATATGAATATACAAGAGATTTCTAGAGTTTTCTTAAATCTATTTAATTTTAGAAACTTATAGAGAATTCTATAAAATATAGGATATTCTAGAAAACTCTAGATCATAATAATCTCCCCTACCGATTGCATGGTCCTCATCATGTGCGTCTTGAGAAACTCATAGATCTGCTTCTCAAACTGTCACAAGGTGTTGGTGCGCTTCCAGTTAGTCTCTCCATGGGGAAGTCCCTTCCACTTGATGAGGTACTCTTCATAAGGTGGTATTTCTCATCGATGAACTGTTTGGAAATCGAGCATGGCTTCTACATCCTTGTTGAATGACGTAATCATGGTCGCTGGAACTGGATTAGATATTCCTCTGGTAGATCTTCCTTGTCTTCATGATAGGGCTTCAAACAACTCATTTAAAAGACTCAGTGGATCTTTAAGTTGCTAGAAGTTGGAGTTTATAGGCAACTTTTTGTGCCTTCTTGAGAATGGGGAATGAGCCTTCATACCTATCCCCTTGTGCACCTCTCAAAATACATTGAACTTTTGGGATTGAAGTTTCACCATTACCTTGTCCCCTTCCTTGAATTCTAATTGCCTTCTCTTGGTGTTAGCCCATTGCTCCATTCTTCTCGCAGTTTTTATCAAAAATATCTTAGCCACATCAGTCTTCTCCTATAGGTCTATGGCAAACTGGTGAGCCACATGGCTCCTACCTACATCTCTTTCTACAAGCATATGTGGGGGAAGAGCTTGCTGACCTTTCACCAACTCGAACGGACTATAGCGGGAAACTCACTCGTTTGCAACGTTTAGCAGAACTGAGTTATATCTAAGCGATGTACCTAATTCCATTGGTTCGTGCTAACAAAATGCCGAAGTTACTCATCCAATAGAGAGTTTACCCACTCAATATGTCCATCAATTTGTGGATGGAAGCTCATCAAGAATATCAATTTGAACTAAGAATTTTAAAAATCTCGATCCAAAAGCATCATGTAAATTGCGGATCACAATCACTCATGATGCTCTCGGAAATGCCAGAATACTTCACTGCATGCTTTATGAAGAAACATGCGGCTTTCTCTGTTGTGTAATTGGCTGGCGTGTCAACGAATGCTTCATACTTGGAGAAACGATCCATCACTATCATGGTGAATCCTAACTGCCCCACCTTTGGAGGAGCCGAAAGAAGTCCATTGAGATGCTCTCCCATGGACGGCTTGCTACAGGTAGTGGTTCGAGTATCCCACCTTACTTTTGATACTCCATCCTATCTCACTGACATATAAGGCAAGCTTATACATATATGTTTACATCTTCTCTCATCATGGCCAAAAATAATCTATTTCAAGTAGTGCCATCGCTCTTCATTGTCATGGTGTCCAACCCATCTTATATCACAATACTCTTTAAGTAGCTATCTCTCATATTACATCCTGACCTCCTATAGTGTATAGGAGACCATCATTTAGCTAGAATCGTCGCGTCTTACCTTCATCCACAAGCTTGACCAAACCTTGTATAGTCAGATCCTTGCAAATGCCATCTCGAATCTGGCTAAGGATATCTCCCTTGATTTGGTATACTACTGCCAATTTTACCTTCGACTTAGAGCCTCCGCCATAAGATTCTTCTTGTCGGGCTTGCAGTCAAACATCATATCAAATTCAGTAGGAAAGTCATGCCACCGATCTTACTTTGGTGACAGGTTCTTTAGAGTTTAGCTGTAACTTATGGCCACATCATCCATCTTGACCACAAACCTAGAGTCGAGTATCCAGTGCCTACATGTTCTTGGGTAGTGCACTACTACTATCATTTCCTTCTCCTGAATAGTATAATGTCATTCAGTTTCATTCAACTTTTGACTCTCATAAGCGACAGGGTGCCCTCCTTGCACAATACCCAACTCATGGTAAAGCCTGATGCATTAGTGTGTACCACGAATGCCTTAATGTAATCAGGGAGGCTCAACACAGGTTCCGCAGTCACAGTCCTCTTCAGTTTTGCGATTGCCTTCTACATTCACGGGTCTATTCCCAAGATCGATCCTTATGCAAGAGATTGGTTAGTGGAGCTAGTTTAACTGGGTAGTTTTTTTTATAAACAGTTAATATTAATACACCAAACTAAGAAAAGAACGTAGTTCCATCGCCTTGTTAAGAGTCTCCAACTTTAGGATAGCATGCACCTTCTTGCGATCTATCCATATTTGTCCATGTCTGGTCCTATGTCCAATACAACTCTTCTTGGACAAAAGAGCACTTTCCCAATTGATATACAATTGGTTTTCCCTTTAGCATGCGGAAAGCTACTTTAGCATGCGAAAAGCTATCTTCAAATGATCGATGTGATCCTCCAATATCAGGCTGCACACAACGATGTTGTTTAGATACACCACCACAAACCAACTAAGGAATGGCTAAAAAGTATATTCATCAAGGTGTAGAATGTCACTGGAGCATTATTAGTCAGGCCAAATAGCATGACTAGAAATTCATATGCACCATACCGAGTCATACATGGCATTTTTATCTCATCTCCATCTGTAGTTCTAACTTGATAATGTCCCAAACACAAGTCGAGTTTGGAGAAGTATTGCCACTTCATCTAATTGATAAAACAAATCTGCAACTAAACAAACGTGGTACTTATTTTTATAGTTACCTTGTTCAATGCCCTGTAGTCGATGCATACATGAAGGCTCCCGACACTCTTCCTTTGGAATAGAACTGGAGCATCATAGGATGCTTCAGACAGAAGGATCATCACTCCATCAAGTAGCTCTTTAAGTTGTTTCCTCAACTTTTCGAACTATGGGGGTGCCACATGGTAGGACACCATTGTTGGTGGTTTTGCTTCAGGCTCCAGCTCTATATTGTGGTACACCTCTCTTTGTAGCGGAAGTTTCTTAAGCAACTCTATACGTATTACATCTTTGAACTCCTCAAGGACCTTTGCAATTCAAGATGAAAGAGCTGCATCTGTGGGCTCTTTCTTGTTTACTAATATTGTTAAGAAGATAATTTTATTCTTCTTAAAACCACTTTTTAGTGTAAGGTAATGATAGTTTGTACCTTTATCGGCTCTGTGCACACCATCGGAATCATGCACCTTTTACATAATCCACGCAATCCCCAAGTGTGGCATTGATATCACCTTTATTGAACTAAGGAACTTCGTGCCAAGGATTACCTTAAAGTCATCGATCGGTATGGCCGTGAGGTTAGTAGTGCCCTTCCGCACCTACTTCGAGCTATTGCTTTGGCTACACCCACCACTGGTCTAGCTTTTGAATTGACGACCTTCATTTTTGCTCAAGTCTTTTTCCAACATCAGAATGAAGTTGTGTGTAGTACCAATATCAACCATGGCCCGTATTGTCTCTCCATTGATGCGTACATCTACATGCATGAGCTCCTTCTTATGGGGCTTACCGACTTCTACATTGACTTTCATTGTGTTAAGCAATCGAAGTGCTCCCATATTCGCCCCTTCACGTCCTCGTTCTCTTCAGCTTGTATAGCATTCAGTGCCTTTCATTGTGGACAATCACGTGTCAAGTGGTTGCCTCCACATACGAAGCACTGGAGCCTTCTCTTGGTAGGCTGAGATTCTCCACAATCTCCGCCCATTTGGGATCTCCCCTTGGTGGAGCTTTTGTTTTCTCCCTCATCATTTTCCTTAAACACCTTCAAAGATTTAGTCTACTCACCTTTCTTGTATTTGACTAGCTTCTGCACAGCGACCATGATAGTATTTAAGTCTTGGACTCCTCATCTCTACAACTCTTGAGCTGCCCATGGCTGTAGCCCATCGAGGAAGAAGAAGAGTATGTCCTCCTCGGTCATGTTAGAGATGCCGAGCATGACCCTGTGAACTCCTTCACATAGTTTTTGACGGACCCCATATATTTGAGTTGTCGTAGGCTCTTCCTTGCAAGGAACTCAATATTCTCTAGGTAAAACTGGAACTTGATTTCCTTCTTGATAGTCTCCCATGTGCCAATGGTGCAAAGACCATTCTCGATCTCAATGCATCAAAGCCTCCACCGGGGTATTGCATCGACAGTCAGGTACAATAAGATTGTCTGTACCTAAGCAGACTATTCCTCAATATTAAGTGTCTTGAAGTAAAGATCAATATTCCGAAGGAAATTCTCAACTTCTTTGGCATCTCACATACGATTGAAGCATTTCGGTTCTAGGATCTTGACCTTGGACAGTCCTCTTTTGCAACATCCCCAAAAGCAATCACCTTCTCCAATAGTCGCCTTAGTGCATAGCTGCTCGGTTTTCGCCTAGTAGTTCGCAAGTAACTCTTCTTGCTACAAGCATTTGGCTACGAGTTCCCTAACTTGAGCTCGGAGTGTGTCCATAGATATTTGGACACTATCTTCAAATCTGCGAGTGAACTCCTCCCATCCTACATGGTGATGCTCGAGGACCTCGATGCACTCTATTGCTTCATGTACATTATGCTCCACCAAACCAAGGTGCTTCCCAAGGGAAAGTTTCTCAGCGCAATCCCTCATTGGATCTACACTCTTGGCCATCTTCCCAGGTTTAGGAGCTGATTGCCTCTTCTCAGATGGCTCAGTAACAACAATGATATCCAACACCAACATCTTGCTCACCCTCCTAGCCTTGCTCTGATGCCTACTCTCACAGATTTAGGAATTTCTCCTAGTTTACCCATACTGCACTCGATTACCAACATGCATCCATACTGCACTCTTATACCAAATTTTGAATTAAAAATAAAAATTAAATTTTTCTAATTCAAAAATTTTATTGAGGGGGAAAAATTGGTCCGTAAACGCATCCATTACCATCTCTATTGATATAATCTCCATTATATATGTTCACTTCTTTATTGTTATTATCATTATTTTGTTTTTCTCCCACTCACTTTTTTATGAGAAGAAGGCAAGGCCATCTTCTTTGAACAATTGGTGTCTATATGACAATATTGTAATTCTTGAGCAAATCATTTTAATTTATATTTTTTTTCTCATCAATCTTTTTTTAAGTCGAAACGACAGGTAAATACATGTGATATTCTATTAATCAGCAATCACAAGACAAACTAAAGAGTATAATGAACCCAAAAACTAGCATAAAAGTAAAAAAGGAAATGACGTCCTCAAAAAAATAAAATAGAAAAGTCTTAGTAGTAGTTTTAGGGTATAACAACCTTTATTTACTCCTCACGCCAGTGACTTTTTGCTGAAGGCTCTTCCTAAGTCGTCACTACATCTGAATCTATGATGACATCCAATGGTGCTGATAAAAGGGACTCCTCATCGATCATATCATCATGATCTTAATCCAAGTAGGAAGTTTTATACACCGACGGTTCAACACTTACAATTTCACTTATTTATATAAAAAAAACCGTAATCATGATCTTGATCCCATATAATTAACTCAAACTCAAAATCATGGGTTTTAGATTTAAGTTGGTCATCCATCAAGATATATAATACATCTTAACATTTTATTTATTTATATATAAGATTTATGCTGGATGAGTATCTAAAGGTGAACCTTTGTAATAACAACCTTCCTTGGTGCAATGCATGAATAGCATCAGTGGTGTCATGGTCAATTAATACCACTACTGTCATACCTTATTGAGAACTAATTATCAAAAACACATTTACAATAGAATTATTCTAATAAACTACCTTGCAATGTTCTTGAGACACTAATTGGGATTCAAATTATACTATATTGCTTAAGTTCAAATACATGTATTTTCCAGCTCTTGAAATACTTGAGATTGTTACAGACGATGATACAAATGATACATAATCAATTAAAATAAGAGTCTTATTATATATTCTACGAATTTTTGACTTTATATTTAACTTGCATTAGACAATAAATATCTTTACGAAGAAATGATTAGGATATCGAGAATGTCATAAGATTTGTAGAATTATCTAAGCTGTGTCTATATATGATGAGAGAGACGGGATGTGACTCTTCGATGAATGAAGTTTTTTCTTTTTATAATAAATTTAAAGTTCATTTCCCAAATATGGATGGTAAGTTTATAAGTCGTGGAATACCAAGACAGAGAAATGAAGAAATGGCAAATTTATACTGTTATCATGTTGAGTTTTTTTCCAGTGTGATAGACATGCTACACAAGGACTGAATAATCATTTTTCTAGGATAAATACTGAATTGCATCTTTATGTTGGAGCTCTTAGTCCAGTTGACTCATTATCTGCTTTTAACACCGAAAATAAAATACTTCACCTTGCTCAGTTATATTTATAATTTTTCTCTTACAGATCTTTTGGCACTTGAAAATCAACTTGAAATCTATATTATTGATATGTAATTTTCTGATGAGTACTTAGAGATTTAAGAAATTGTTGAGCTTGTCAGAAACTTGTCAAAGAAAGAAATCAATTGGTATATACCACAATATTTATAGCCAAAAATGCTCTCTCTATAGATGTAGTTGCAGTTGGTAAAGTAAATCGAATGGGAGATGAATGACTAAATAATTGTTTGATACCATAAATTGTGAAAGAAAATTTTGTTGAAGTTCCCAATAAAGTTATTATGCAATCTACAAATTTTGAAAATTTGAAAGAAACAATTTTTATTCATCTATATCAATATCAGTCCTGCACGTAGCTCGGATTCCTTCTCTAGTTTTATCCCAAAAAAAAAAAAATAATAATTGACTCTTCTAGAAGAGATGGAATAGATTTAAAATTCAAAACATTTTATTTATGTATACTTGATTAGAATATATATACAAATGAACAGTTGCTATGAAAATAACAAGTGGTAATTACAGGACTAAATGAGATCTTGGCAAGATTTATTGCTACATTTAGGGTGTATGTTTGTATGAAAATAAAATAGAAATAGTAAAAGTAAAGCTACTTCAACAACTTTAAATATTTGTTTGGTTAGAAATAAAGCTGAAAGTTACTTCTTATATATTGAATTGGCACCTATGTGACACCCTACTTCTAAAAATTTTTTCATCATATTTTAGTTTGGAAGAGCTCTAAGAAGTAAAGAAAGAAGCCTAAAAACTTAATTTTTATTTGCATGTTATCATTAGCATTTAAAAACTATACTTTCATACATATAAAGCAAATAAAATTATATAAACATTATTTTATTTTAACATTTCACTTCCTAATACACTTTTTTTTTCTTCCAAAATTTAGCAAACAAAGAAAAAAAGAACTCTTTTGTTCTACTTTTATTTTAGAAATTACTTCTTAATTTCTTCCCTACTTCCACTACTTTTATTATCCAAACACACCGTTAGTATTTGGATCCACATAATATGCTGAGTTTCTAGACTTCCTTACTTGATTTGTTCCGAATCATTTCCAATATCTTCTTTCATGAATGTTACTGTGAGCCGAGGCAACAAGACATGACGTAAGAAATCTGACCTTACAACAATAGGTTACTTTTTTTCAGTAATGAACTCTTTTTGTATTCTAGCAATGAATATTTTTTTCTTCCAAAAATTAGCAAACAAATAAAAGAAGAATTTTTTTTTTTTTTTTACTTCCATTCTAGAAATTACTTTTTAATATCTTCTCTACTTTTACTATTTTCATTAGCCAAACACACAGGTAGTGTTTGGATCCACATAATATACTGAGTTTCTGGACTTGGTTGCTTGATTTGTTCTGAATCATTTCTAATATCCTCTTCCATAAATGTTGCTGTGAGCCGAGGCAACAATCAATCACATGACTTAAGAAATCTGACCTTACAGCAATAGGTTACTTTTTGCGTTCCACCAATGAACACAATGACTTAATGCTGCATCACATTTTAATTTTTGTTTAATAAGCATACACGCATGCGATTTGGATGTCTCACGTGAACATCATCAAGCTTATCCAAACTACGGAATCTAAATACAATTCAGCCTCTAACGTGCTCAGCAACGGATGCAGGGAGAATAAAAGGAGAAGCAAAGTCAAGCATTTCCTTATTTATTTGTTTATTTATTTTTTTAGTTATTTTTAATAATTTGAATATTTTAATAGATACATTCCGCCGCGTCAGCACGGACGCGGCGCCTCGGCAGCGCTTATCCTCGGTTCCTCCGCGTACGCGCAGCGAAGCATTATTAAGTTGTTCAGCTGGAGCATCGGAACGCAACTTTACTAAAATGACGAAAGTGCCCTCACAGGCGTGTGGGCCCGGAGGATGGCTTGTAGGTTATTACCCGTCTCCTCATACCTGGGGAAGGGACTTGTCTCACTCCCGGTCTGTCACCTCTCCGTTTCGTTGGAAGCGTGATGACGTCACATATTTGGAAAATGTATTTTATGATATGGGTTTTTACATATCGGTCCTTTATATTTAAAAATTAGATTTTAGTCACAAAAATCTTCATATTTTATTTTGGTCCCAAAATCTTTTAAGTTACTTCACTTTAGTCCCAACGTTAGCTATTCCATCCAAATAAACGGTAAATTTTAATTTTAATATTTAATATTTAAGAGGTAAAAAAAATAACTGATATACTCTAAGTTAATTTTAGTTTTACGTCATTTAGTTAGGGTTAGGGTCCGCTTTCCTTTACCTTTCGAATAAAGTGGTAAGGAACGATGAAAGTGGCAGCTTTATATGGTATAACGGGAATCCAATAAGAAGAGAAAGAGAGGAGGAAGATGGAAGGGAGAGAAATAACTAATATTTCTCTCCCCACTAGTGGTATAATGGGAAATTCATGCTAAAATTTTAACTAGCCTAATAGAAGTTACCGAGGAAGGCTAAAGTAAAATAACTTAAAGTATTTAAAGGACTAAAATTAAAATATGAACATTTCAGAAACTAAAGACTAATTTTTAAAGATATAAGGGACCGATATAAAAAAAAAAACTTCTTTACAATAAGAATATAATATGCTCACCAAATTCTTGTTTTCCATTTTTAACCTTTTTATATTTGTTTTATGAAAAATAAATAAAGATTTAGTGATAAAAAGAGTGTTCAATTACTTTCCATATTTGTTTTCTGAGCCAAACTAAATGCTTGAATTAAACTAAAGATTTGATTGATTTGGGTATATTTTTGATGGAAACATTAAATCAAGGACTAAATCCTTGATCAAATACAAGAAATAATTAGGTTGTTCAGGCGGATTTTTTAGGTGGTACACTCTACGTAATATTCTTCAAGTATTTTCTTTCATTTTTCTTAAAATTGGACACCAATCAGTTGATATGATTAAATCCAATGTTTAAAATAGCAATAACAATAACGATAACGTAACGATTTGTTTATATTAGGTTATGCCGTATATAGCGTAATGCATAATGTAAATTATGCAATTATTTATTTATTTAATTAAAAATAAATGTAAAACTATATAAAATAATTTTTATAAATTCAAATATAAATTTAAAATATCTAAAAAAGAATATAAAATCATTTTGTAATCCATAATTTATTCTAATTTTATATTAAGTTTTATAATAATTTTCACATTTATCTTCATAAATTATATTAAGTCTCCAACCGTAATTCCAGTCATCATTTAAACAAGAAAACAAGATTTTAATTTTTTTAGTTTAATTCTAGTTATTGTCATTGTTGTAATTTATATTCTGTAATGTTCAATTTATCTTATTTGTAATTGTTAATTTCAGTTCAGTTGAAAATTCAATAAAATCAACAAGTAAGATATTTCAGCAATCGGAGAGAAATTATAATAAGCAAATAAGAAAACAATTGCAAATTAACAAGTTAGAAATTCCATAAGCAATCAAAAAATCCAATAACTAATCAAGAAAATTACAGCAATTCGATAATAAATAAAATAATAATCAACAACAATATAGAAATTAATTAAAAAAAATTGTAAATAGTGTAATATAACATAACTTAACATAACGTTACGCAATATAACGTAAAATAATATTAAAAAACGTACTATTTCGATGCACTGAGTTATTTTCAGTTGTTACGTAGTGATGAGGTTATGTTATATTATATAACGCAATATAACAGATTTCATAACGTGTTATTTTCAACATTATTGATTAAAACCATGATCCAACTCAACATGTCCACGGTTAATAACTAAGGCCAGTACTGACATCGCCATTGGTGCCTTCAACATGTAGTTTATATAGCAGTGGATCTCCGACCTTTTTGGGACCTGATCTTTTAATATTGTTGTCACTCTAACTTAACATTTCTAAATCAAGCTCTATCATACACAAGTAGAACTTTTTGGGACATGTTCCATTAGTAAATAGATAATAGAACTATAAAAAAAATTGGATTACCCATATAGGTGAACCTCCAATACAAAATATAAAACAGTAAGTTTGTCAAAGTGAAGGGTATATAAAAATCAACTCTCTCTTATAACAACAACAACATAAAAAGATCTATTGTGCTTCGCGTATCTTCTCCATATAGAGAACTTTCTCCTCCTATCAAGTCTAGTCCGGGAAAAGCTGATGAACTCCGTAATCCTCCTATGATATTCCTCCTGAGATCTGCACACGCTCCTCATCCGAGAGTATATCTGCCCAAAGAATAACATCGTAAATAATCAGTATAAAAAGAACGTGCAGTAGAATTAAAAAATCTATTATTTCTCTCCTATATATATATTCCAACATAAAGTTGCAGTTAGGGTTCTAACCAACCGTGATGTAATGCCACTGGCATCTAATTTGCTCTCTAAAGTGGTGGGGGCACATATGTTAATATTGACCCTAATAATTCTTGCACAATTTATCCATATTTCATTACATTAATATTTCTGATCCATATCATGACCACCGATATATTTGCAAAATACAATTTTGGTAAAGGGCATTTTTGTAAGATCGTGACTCCACCTAAAGTGGGTTTCTCAAGGAGCACACCACTTATCCTAGTGAGCACACCGGTCACCCCTAAAAATCCCTTCTCTTGGCTCATCTCTGATAATCCATAACCCCTCTCACGTTTTTCTCATCCGAATCTCGATCCATCCTTGATCTGCTCCGTCACCGATCGGCGCCCAGTGTATCTCTAGTTCCAGACAAGTCAAAGTGGGTTTAGAGATTCAATTTTATATTTTTATTTTGGAAAAGTAAAATCCTTCACTAGGTGAGAGAGAGAGAGTGAAAGATGTTGAAGATAAGGATATTATTGTCCAAATAAAATAATGACAAACTTGCGACTCAATTTTAAAATGGGGTTTTTACATATCTGTTCCTTAAATTTTTAAAAATTAGAATTTAGTCTCCCAAATTTTCATATTTATAATTTAGTCTTCCAAATCCTTTAACTTACCACAATTTAGTCCCAAGCATATTTTTGGTCTGAAATTTCTATTATACCCTGAGTTACTTCACTTTAGTCCTTTTTTATTTCTTTTTCTTATCTCTTCTCTTCTTATTGGGTTCCCTTCTTTCTTCCCTCCCAATTAATCTCTAAAGTGAAGTAACTAAGGAGAATCCAATAAGAAGAAAAAAGAGAGAGAGAAGAAGAATGAAGAGGGGAACTTAATAAGAAGAGGAAGATGGAAGGGAGTACGAAATTTTCATTATATCCCCGAGTTACTTTACTTTAGTCATCTTTTTTCTTTTCCTCATCTCTTCCTCTTTTTATTGGATTTTTTTATCTCTTCCCTCCCAATTAATCTCTAAAGTGAAGTAACTTAGGAGAACCCAATAAGAAGAGTGAAAAGAATAAGGGTGAGTATCAGTCGGTTCGGTTCGATTTTCTAAAAAAAACTTAACTGAAAACCGAACCGAACATATAAAACCGAAACCGAACCGACCGAATAAAGATGAAAATCGAAAACTGAACCGAATTTTTGGTCCGGTTCGGTTCGATTCGGTTTTCGATTTTTAGGATTTAAAACTAATTAGGTGATAAACGCATGTATTTTATAGGAAAAATAATAATTTTCTTTCTATTTTTTCTTTTTCTACCTGTTAAAATAACAATCACATGTTTTTCATTAAAAATTTAAAAGAAAAACATATTAAAAATAAATCAAAAAAAAAAATAAGCTACAATTCCCAAAGTTCGGTTTGTTCGGTCTGTTTCAGTTGGAGCTAAAGCCACTAAAACCCGACCCGAAACCCATAATTAATTTCGGTTTTTAAAACGAACCGAACTGAAAACCGAAAAAACCGAACCGATCAGTTCGGTTCGGTTTTGCGGTTCAGTTCGGTTTTTTCGGTTTTATGCACAGTCCTAAAAGAGAGAGAGAGGAGAAGAATGAAAAGGGAAACCCAATAAGAAGAGTGAAGAGAGAGAGGAGAAGAATGAAAAGAGGAACCTAATAAGAAGAAGAGGAAAGGGAAGAGAGGACTAAAATGAAATAATTTAAGGGTATAATAGAAAATTTGGGCCAAAAATATGCCTGGGTACTAAATTACAGTAACTTTAAGGATTTAGGGGACTAAATTATAAATATAAAGATTTGGGGGACTAAATTATAATTCTTAAAGATTAAGGGACAGATATGTAAAAACCCCTTTAAAAATTGCTGTGTTCCTTTAGAAATTCCCCAGCTAAAGTACCAAACCCCGAGAAGTCCACAACAACCACAAGGGAAATGAGAAAGAAGAGTCGTCTCCTTAAAAATGGCTTCTTTTTTTCCTCCTCTATTTGTCCCCATTTTATTTTATTTATTTATTTATTTCCATTTTATTTATTTTCAATCAAATTCATCAGCTTTTCAATTCAACTTAACAATCGTTCTTATCTTACCCTCTCAATCTCTATAAAAACCCTTCTCTCCTTCTCAAATCGCTCACCTCTTTTGGGTTTCTTCTTCCTTTGTTTGCTTCTCTCTTGTGAAGTCAAGCCATCATGAATTCTTTGGTTGCTACGAGTCGAAATTTTCAAAAGGCAGCCAGAATTCTCGGGCTTGATGCCAAGCTCGAGAAGAGCCTTTTGATCCCTTTTCGCGAGATTAAGGTCCAGATCTTTAATGGGTTCCTTCTTCTTTGTTTTTTTTTTTTTTTTTTTTTTTTTTTTTTTTTTTTTTGGGTGCTCAAAGATAAATTTTTATTTTTTATTTTAGATTTCTTTTGTGTTAAAAAGTTCTAATTTTTTTTTTTTGCTCGTAGGTGGAGTGTACTATTCCTAAAGATGATGGGAGTTTGGCTTCTTTTATCGGGTTTCGGGTCCAGCATGATAATGCCCGTGGACCCATGAAGGGAGGGATCAGGTATCATCCTGAGGTGAGTTCTATGATAATCTTTATACTGTTGGTTGATATTTTAGTATATTTCCTTGATGTGAAATTTTTGAGCAATTTTTCTGAATATTATGTAGTTTTTCATGTTAATTGGATCAATTATTTTGAATGTTAGCTGTAGATATGTGTTTGAAGAAATTTGAAGCTAACCCAATTTAGATTGCTAATGCTGATTTTGATTAGCTTACACTAATATATGCCATTAAATAGGTTGAAAGATCTTTGCAATCTCTTCAATATATTATGGAAGTTTATTTTTCTCATCTTTTCAATACTAATATTATCACTTGTTCATTGACTATCATTTGTTCTTTGGGGTTTGATTATTTTTTATGGAGAATATTTCTTGACAAATGATAGGGAAGAGAAGCAAAAGTTATATGGTAATTGGCTTTGTGGGGAATTACCTTCTTAATGCAGTTTGTAGAGATTTAAGCAAGTTGGTTAAAAGGAATTTGTTGCTATTTTAAACAAACCTCAGTTGGATTTAGTGTTTATTCTTCTGTTTTTATATACACTTTGGCATCATTATTTGGGCTAGGAGATCAATACTTAATATTTATTATCGGTTCGAGTGGGAGGTCAATGTGAGTAACATTTTTAAATTTAATATCTCTATGCTCCTGCTCGAAAGTAAAAGTAGTCATGCTTTTTTAATTATCGGGTTTAAGAAATGTTATTGTCAGAGAAGGATTGAGATTTCTCCAGATTTCGTGAGTTGTGCATATTATTCATGGCATCTAATGGTTCTTTATCTGATTCTTATGACATTATTTGATTTTTTATTGATTTTCTATGAACTAGGTATTATTATTATTATTATTTTAGAATTATTATAGAGCTGATTAGAAGTAGTTTTCCCTCGATAAATATCCATGCTTATGTCTCACTGATCATATCAGGGATATCATGAGTCTGACTTGCATTGTTCTCAAGAGTCGGAGTGCTTGTTTATGTAGAGCTGTTCCACATCCATCTAGATCCACCCTCTTCTTCTTTTTTTATTTTATTTCCATATTAGTTCCAATAATTCTTATCTACGTTGCGCGGACAAGACACACCGGCATGCCATAAATCCTAAAAGATACATAAGATACGTGTGTTCGACATGTCTGTTTGGCACTGATAAGGATTCAAGAAAGAAGTGTACGTGCTACAAAGATTCAGACAAGCACATAGGGTCATATACAATTTATTTCTGAAATTGGAGTTTTTGCTCTCTGCCTCTCACATTATGAGTCCAAGTGGTGACCTACCAACAATAAAAGTTCCGAAACAAAATATAGCGTTCTTAAAGGTAAAACACGTGATAAATGATTATTCCTTTATTTGATATTATGCTATCATTTAGCCCCTCTGTTGCATATGAACATGTCTAATATAGTTGTCACTATAAATCAGTTTTTTTTTTTTTTACTTATTTGCGCTAATTGCTCGTGTTTGTAGCGCGGTTGCCAAAAATTACTTTCTCCTCTTTCCTCTTCTAGCTTTGTAGTTTCTGATGTTACATCTCTCTGTATATTTCGAACTTTACTAGTTTTATTGGGTTGAAGGTAATTTTTTTTCTTGTGGTTGTTAGAGTCTTGTGCAAAATAGTGAGGAAACTATTTTAAGAATAAAATTATTTTAAGTGAAAGCGCTAAATGGTCTCGGAGAAACAGAGCACATAGTGTCCTGGATGGGCTTTCTATATAGATTGGCGTTTTACATCAGGCGCAGGTCAATACCAGATCGTACTTCTGGGTTCCTTATCGTTTTTGTGCATTCCATTTTCCTAGTTAACCTGCACTTGATTCTTTCTTCATAGCTTAAACTGTTTTTGCTGTGTTCTGATGGTTTTTTTTTAACTTGTTCTCGTAAGGTTGACCCGGATGAGGTGAATGCTCTCGCTCAACTGATGACCTGGAAAACAGCTGTAGCCGACATACCATATGGTGGAGCGAAAGGAGGCATTGGTTGTACTCCTGGTGAATTAAGCATAAGCGAGTTGGAACGCCTAACTCGTGTTTTCACTCAGAAGATTCATGACCTTATCGGTATCCACACTGACGTTCCTGCTCCTGATATGGGAACTAACGCACAGGTTCATTCTTTCATCCGTTCACTGCAAGCTCCTTAATGATCATTTTCCACGCATTTTCTCATGTATCGAAATGCTTTTGACAGACTATGGCATGGATTTTAGATGAGTACTCTAAGTTCCATGGGCACTCGCCAGCTGTTGTTACAGGAAAACCAATAGTAAGTATCTCAGAGCTGTGCAACACTGAACAAGATACGATTAGGACTCTCAAGCTTGGGCACACATGAACTGATATTGGCTTCGTTTCATTGGTTGTTTCTAGGATCTCGGTGGTTCTTTAGGTAGAAATGCTGCTACTGGACGAGGCGTTGTCTTTGCAACGGAGGCTTTGTTGGCCGAGTATGGGAAGTCTATTTCAGGATTGACCTTTGTTATTCAGGTGAATCTTTATGTTATCCTTGGTATAATTCATCACTCAGTTGCTAAGCCAAGTATTTATACTTTTTGGGACATAACAACAACAACAACTAAGCCTTTTATCCCAAGTATTTGGGGTAGGCTACATGAACCAAAAAAAGAATCACGCCAGATCGATCACTTTGATAGTCCTTCTCTATTCATTTCTATCAAGTAATATCTCCTCATTTAAATCTCTAGAATCCATATCTTTTCGTATCACCTCCATCCATGTTTTCTTTGGTCTTTCCTTCATTCTTTTAACTTGTCCTACATTAATAAATTTCCCTCGTCGAACTGGTGCATTTGTAGACCTACGTTGCACATGACCAAACCATCGTAAGTTACTAAAAACACTTTTTCGCTTTAATATGTTTCAGGGCTTTGGTAATGTGGGTTCATGGGCTGCACAACTAATTCATGAGAGAGGGGGGAAAGTCGTCGCAATCAGCGACGTGACAGGTGCGATAAGAAATCCAAATGGCATCGATATTCCTGCAGTAATGAAACATAAATCCGAGGGTGGTGCACTGAAGGATTTCCAAGGTGCATTTGCCTTGGACCCAAGTGAATTGCTCGTGCTTGAATGTGACGTTCTCCTGCCCTGTGCCTTGGGTGGTGTCCTCCATAGGTCTGTCCATTCTATCTGCTTTCATTTTTCTTCGCTCTTTGTAGTGTAACACTATAGACTCCGAAGAAGCAGTAGTCTGAAATTTTGTTAACTTGTATTGAAATACTACTAAAACTTTCAAGTGCTTTTACCCTTGTTAAAAGGGAAAATGCTGCTGATGTGAAGGCTAAATACGTAATAGAAGGAGCTAATCATCCAACCGATCCCGAGGCTGATGAGGTATCCTCGTTCACCGTCGTTGAAGGCTGCTTTTGTCCAATTAGCCAAGGGCTCTTACCTGTTCAATCTTGTTGGTGCAGATACTATCTAAAAAGGGAGTGGTTATTCTGCCCGACATATATGCCAATGCCGGAGGCGTGATTGTTAGTTATTTCGAGTGGGTTCAGGTACGTACAATCATTCTGACTATACTCGTGTATCTCTTTTCTCTTATGTGCATGCAAATGCAATGACATAAAAATAAAAATACTGCCGCGGTTGATTTTGGTAGAACATCCAAGGATTCATGTGGGACGAAGAGAAGGTCAATATGGAGCTTCAGAAGTATATGAAGAACGCTTTCAAGAATATCAAGTCCATGTGTGCGACTCACAATTGCAGCCTCAGGATGGGGGCGTTCACCTTGGGAGTGAATCGGGTTGCTCGTGCCACTCTCTTGAGGGGCTGGGAAGGATAAGAAGAAACATTCAAGTTTTGTTCTACGCAAATACGAATTACTTGAGTCGATAGAAAAAGCAAATAAGTCTCTTTATCATACCATTGTGCAAATTTTTTTTTTTTTTCCCAAATACTTGAAATTCATTGAGTTATGTTGCACCCTTGGATTACAGTCAGAAAGCAGATAGGATCAAGTTCATGTTTTTTGTTGTCTGTAACTGCATTGAAAGATTAATGGAAGCAAATAATTTTCTAAACTTTGCATGCTCATGTTATAATTTATTTATCTTTATATCTAAGAACTAAGTAGGCAGGTCCTATGGCACCTGTAACTAATTATTTTTAGTTTTTGAAACATTTTTATTTGCAATTTATTGTTATTATTTTTTTGTTTTTTTTTTTTTTTTGCGCAATGGTTACTGGTTGTCATCGATGAATGGTATTATATTTAATCAAGGCAATTCAAAATTTGAATCTTTGCTGATTTTTTTTTTTAAATTTCTGCCCGCAATCGTGAATATTTTAATCTTTAGTATACATGTTCTAAATTGGGATAGTGAATCTCCAAATAATTTTAAAATCAATCTAATAGTTGTAATATTAGGAAAATTAAATTTAGAATGCTGATCTCAGTTTGAATGGTGAAGTCTATAGCGATGATGTACATTTTTCTGTAATTGATACTGGTTTCGATATGAACAGTGGAACAGGCTCGAAGGAAAGTTTGAGAATTTTAGAACTCAGTTACGTTAGACGAAACTAGGAGAGAGAGGGAAGAAGAGGGTTAAATTTGAGAAAAAAAATTTGGATAGAGAGGGAAGAAGAGGGTTAAATTTGAGAAAAAAAATTTGGATACAGAGAGTTTCAAAATGGGTGGGTTTCAAGAGTAAATTGCCATGTAGATGAGTTTATGAGCCAAATTTTAGCATTTCCAATACAAAATTTTGAATTAGAAAAATAAAATATTTATTTTTAATTCAAAATTTTGTATAGAACGAATCAAAAATTGACCCACGGACGCATCAATTACGAATCCTCTGTAATGTGCTTATAACATTGAAAACAGCCTTGTCACAAGCTGGGGAACTAGGGCAGCCTCCATTCCCAAGCTGCTACCGCCCATGTGTGATCAAACACATTTCACTTGCTCTCAATCATATAAAATAAATTAAATAGAATGGCAAAATGGTTATTTAACTATGCCCATGTGTGATCAAACACATTTCACTCGCTCTCAATCATATAAAATAAATTAAATAGAATGGTAAAATGGTTATTTAGCTAGTTATAACAAGCATGCTCTTTTGCAGCTGTAACCATCTGAGACGATGCCCCAGCATGTATAGAACAGTACTAGTTCTCTAAGAACTTGCTCCATCCATGAAGCTGCAATTCAATAAGACACATATTAGCAATACTATGAACAATATAAATTATGCAACATATATCAAAATTAACATAAATAATCATTTGCATATGAATCATAAATAAGAAGAAGCACATACTAGTTACCTTGTTGTACAATGTAATATATTATGTTCTTGTTACCACATTTTTCACATCTATTCTGGCGGCGGTAATCTTTCCATCCCTCATTGTCGAATCGCATTGATTTTGGATATCAGAATAGATGCACTGGAGGTCCCCCAATATCGACGTATGATCCAGAATTGGATGAAACTCAGATAGGTAAGCTACGCGGTATTACCTGTTGAATTCATTCACTAATTTGAACCTTAAATTGAGCCAATTCACTAGTTCAAATTAAATGAATTAAGTAAATTGAAATCGGCTTCAAAAGTTGACTACATAGCAAAGGAACAAAAAAAGAAGATGAAAAGATAGTCCCACATTGGATAGAGGATTGTAAGAATGTGGGTTTATATATGGTAACTTGTTCCATGGTAACTTGTTCCATGGTAACTTGTTCCATTACTTTGCTTATGTAAGAAGAGGAAAACCTTGAACACCACGGGTGGTGCTACGCACCGCCCGCACGCGCACGCGCGTGTGCGAGGGCGAATGGGCGTTTAGGGCGCTATAGAGGCGCACTTTGCACTGAGGAGCCTTTGATTTTTGGTCATATTGGATTCGGGTTGCCTCTATTGGGTTCAGAATTGAATGGATTCGACCTGCACCCGCCCCGTCAGTCAAGAGTCGTTGAAGTCCAACGGTCGGCGGTCCAATAGTCACCGGCCACTGTCAACGGTTGCCGTTAAACGGTCACAACTGTTGAAACGGTCAACTATTGCGACTGTTGAAAACCTATAAATAGGGTCTGGGTCAGAGTTTCAGCATACACGTTTTTTTCTTTTCTGCCTCTTCTACATTACATTACATAAACTAGAGAGAACCTCTATCAGATTCGCCAGAGCAGAGGGATTGCATTCCCTCTGCAGATCGATCGTTGCATCCTGAAAGATCGACGTCCAAGAAATCCAGAAGCAAACAGTGGATGACGAATCGATTTTAAGGAGATAGTGTCCAACACTAGCCTCGATCTTCATCCAATATACTTCCTGTCATCTTCCAGTGGTCTTCCAGTCTTCCTGCAAGTATCTGAAACAGGTTTTTCATAATCCAGTTTCTTCTTTATTCACTTTAGGTTAAGTAAACTAGTTAAAGAAGAATAGTTTAATTATTTCTGTAAACAGTTTCATTCTGAAAACTGTGTTAGGTAATAAGAGAACAGAACACTGAAACCTAATTACAGAATTAATTTCCTGTAAGATAACAATAGCAATTCTGTGTAGTAAATCTGTTAACTACAAATCTGCCCTCTTGTGTTAATCTAAAATATATCTGTATGCTTCAATCTGCAACCAGAGAATTAGTAACCTCCACATGTAAATAAAATCCAACAATCTTAAAATCGATTATTGCATGTTTTAGATTAACTTTTTAAGAATACAGTTTAAACATTTGTAGTTTGAACCTACATTCTTAAAATCGATCTTCGTACTTGTTTTAGATTAATTTTTAAGAATACAGTTTAAACATTTTTGTTTAGAACCTACATTCTTAAAACTGATTTTTTGAATTCTGTCAAAATACCATCAATTAGAGTACTGTTATCAATTAGAACTCTGTTATAATAGTATTTAATCTTTAAGCTGATATTTCGTTTTAGATTAAAATACTGTCATCAATCACTAGTAATCTTAATTACTTCTGGAAAAAGAATAGTTAATTTCTGTTTTGGAGTGTTCAATTGTTTTTTAGTTTTATTAGAAAGTTAAAATTTATTACAAGACATTAAGATAGATAAATTTAATATTTGTAGATGGCCACTACATCTGATATGTCCACTGTGATAACTCCTGTCATGGTTATTCCAACTGTGCCTTCAAGCCAGTACGAGAAATCAGAGAAGTTCAATGGCTCAGATTTTAAGAGATGGCAACAGAAAATATTGTTCTATCTCACTACAATGAATCTGGCCAAGTACTTGAAGAAGACTGTGCCTACTCTTGTTGAAGATGATCAACAATCTGTGAAGGCGGTTGAAGCATGGAAACATTCGGACTTCTTGAGTAAGAACTATATCCTCAATGGTTTGGACAATATACTGTATAATGTATATAGTTCAGTTGCTACTGCTAAGGAACTCTGGGAGTTCTTAGACAAGAAATATAATACAGAAGATGCCGGCTCTAAGAAATATGTAGTCGGTAAGTTTCTGAATTATAAAATGGTTGATTCTAAAAATGTAATCAACCAAGTACAAGATTTTCAAGTGATCATTCATGAAATTCATGCTGAAGGTATGACTATTAGTGAATCTTTTCAAGTGGCTGCAATAATTGAAAAATTGCCACCATCTTGGAAAGAATTTAGATATTACCTAAAGTATAAACGAAAAGAAATGACACTTGAAGATCTAATTGTACGATTGAGGATTGAAGAAGATAACCGCCTTTCTGAAAAGAAAATTGAAAATCTATACAATGTTTCTAAAGCTAATGTTATGAAAAATTCCAATAAGTCTAATGACAGGAAGAGAAAACACAATGGTGAATATTCTAAGAGTGGTAACTCGAAGAGATTCAATAGCAAGTGCTACAACTGTGACAAGCCTGGACATCGTGCAAAGGACTGCCGTGTGCTAAAGGCACCAGATTCTTCGAAGAAGAAGAAGAAGCATCGTAATGCACATTTGGCCGAAGAAGAAAATCTTTGTGCAAATGTAGATGTAAATTGTACATCTGTTGTCTCAAAGGTTAACCTAGTTGGTGGCAACTCTAAAGAATGGTGGGTGGACACTGGAGCCACTCGTCACATTTGTGCCAACAAGTGGATATTCTCCACATATGATTCTGTGGAAGGAGAACCACTCTACATGGGTAACTCTGCAACCTCCAAGGTTAAAGGATGAGGCAACATTGTACTGAAGATGACTTCGGGAAAAGAACTTACTCTTACTGATGTACTTCATGTACCAGATGTCCGCAAGAATCTGGTCTCTGGTTCAGTCTTGAGTAAGAAAGGTTTTAGGCTTGTATTTGAGTCTGATAAATTTGTACTCACAAAGAATGGTGTATATGTAGGCAAGGGGTATATGACCAATGGTCTGTTTAAAATAAATGTAATGACAATTGCTCCTAAGGTTATCAATAAAATTGATTCTTCTGCTTATATGACTGAGTCACCTTTTATTTGGCATGGTAGATTAGGACATGTTAATTATTATACTTTACAAAGATTAATAAATTAAAATATGTTGCCTAATTTCAATATAAACTTTGAAAATAAATGTGAAACATGTGTTAAAATCTCCAAGACATCTGATAGATATACCTTATCCCAGTCACATTATATCGAGAAGATACTCAGAAAATTTGATAAGGAAAATACTGATATAGCTAAGACACCTGTAGATATGAGTCTACATCTTACAAAGAATATAGGTACTAGTATATCACAGTTAGAATATTCTCAGATCATTGGCAGTCTTATGTATTTAATGAACTGCACAAGACCTGATATTGCATACTCAGTAAGCAAACTGAGTAGGTTTACAAGTAATCCAGAGGAGAACCACTGGAAAGCAATAGTTAGAGTACTTAAATATTTGAGGTACACTACTAACTATGGGTTGCACTATACTAGATATCCAGCAGTGATAGAAGGATACACTGATGCTAACTGGATTACCGATTCAAAAGACATCAAATCCACAAGTGGATATATCTTTACTGTTGGAAGTGCAGCCATCTCTTGGAAATCTTCTAAACAAATATGTATAGCCAGATCCACTATGGAATCTGAGTTTATAGCTTTAGATAAAGCTGGAGAAGAAGCAAAATGGCTTCGGAACTTTTTAAAAGATATTCCAATATGGCCTAAACCTGTGTCAGCAATATGCATCCATTGCGATAATCAATCAGCAATTGGAAGGACACAAAATGTATTATATAATGGAAAGTCACGACATATACGTCGTAGGCATGAAACTGTAAGACAGGTGCTTACAAACGGAATAATATCTCTTGATTATATAAAATCAAAAGATAATATTGCAGATTCATTAACAAAAGGCTTGACTAGAGATCAAGTATATAAGTTGTCAGGGGAATGGGATTACAGCCTACTAAAGAGTAACTCCATAATGGCAACCCAACCTAGCTGACTGGAGATCCCAAGATCTAGGTTCAAAGGGACAACCAAATTGTGGGGGAACTCGAAAGAATCACTGAGGAAAATATTTCCTATCTCATTTCTATGGTAAAATAGTGATTACCTGCAATGTGTTAGGATAAACTAAACTTTTAATGATCTTTTTATCTTAGAAATCTAAGTGGAGTATGGCAGGATACTCTTGATAAGAGACCACCTATGTGAGTGAGAAGGGGCCACTTCTATGAGAATGAGAAAGGCTAAGTTCTCTAAGAGCACTCACAGAATTACCAGGTTGTCCAAGGCCAAAATGGACACAACATAGAATCTGATAAAGTTGAAAGAAGTCGTGTGAATATTATTGTCTTAGTTTACATCAAAAACTGAACAGTTCAAAAACATCGTGTTCACTGGTTAGCAAGTAAACTCGATAATATTTCACTAGGGAAGGTTCAAAGCCAAAAGCCACCTCTCCCGATGCGGTAACTTTCTATTACACTCTCTGGTTATTTGCATTAGAGTCTAAGCCATTTCATTCATGTGGGGAATTGTTGAATTCATTCACTAATTTGAACCTTAAATTGAGCCAATTCACTAGTTCAAATTAAATGAATTAAGTGAATTGAAATTGGCTTCAAAAGTTGACTACATAGCAAAGGAACAAAAAAGGAAGATGAAAAGATAGTCCCACATTGGATAGAGAATTGTAAGGATGTGGGTTTATATATGGTAACTTGTTCCATTACTTTGCTTATGTAAGAAGAGGAAAACCTTGAGCACCACGGGTGGTGCTACACACCGCCCGCACGCGCACGCGCACGCGCGTGTGCTAGGGCGAATGGGCGTTTAGGGCGCATTGGGCGCTTTAGAGGCGCACTTTGCACTGAGGAGCCTTTGATTTTTGGTCCTATTGGATTCGGATTGCCTCTATTGGATTCAGAATTGAATGGATTCGACATGCACCCGCCCCGTCAGTCAAGAGTCGTTGAAGTCCAACGGTCGGCGGTCCAATAGTCACCGGCCACCGTCAACGGTTGCCGTTAAACGGTCACAACTGTTTAAACAGCCAACTGTTGCGACTGTTGAAAACTCAACTGTTGCGACTGTTGAAAACCTATAAATAGGGTCTGGGTCAGAGTTTCAGCATACACTTTTTTTCTTTTCTGCCTCTTCTTCTGCAGACAGAAGTTCCTGAATTTCTGTCTACAGAAGACTTCTGTTCAATTCCATCATCCAGTCCTGCATTACATTACATAAACCAGAGAGAACCTCTATCAGATTCGCCAGAGCAGAGGGATTGCAGCTTCCTTCCCTCTGCAGATTGATCATTGTATCCTGGGAGATCGACGTCCAAGAAATCCAGAAGCAAACAGTGGAGGACGAATCGATTTTAAGGAGATAGTGTCCAACACTAATCTCGATCTTCATCCAATCTACTTCCTGTCATCTTCCAGTGGTCTTTCAGTCTTCCTGCAAGTATCTGAAACAGGTTTTTCATAATCAAGTTTCTTCTTTATTCACTTTAGGTTAAGTAAACTAATTAAAGAAGAATAGTTTAATTATTTCTGTAAACAGTTTCAGTCTGGAAACTGTGTTAGATAATAAGAGAATAGAACACTGAAACCTAATTACAGAATTAATTTCCTGTAAGATAACAGTAGCAATTCTGTGTAGTAAATCTGTTAACTACAAATCTGCCATCTTGTGTTAATCTAAAATATATCTGTATGCTTCAATCTGCAACCAGAGAATTAGTAACCTTCACATGTAAATAAAATCCAACATTACCAAATGTTATATCATTTAGAATAGAAATTGAAATGCGCACGGAAGATTCATCCCGTCTTCACCTCTATCATAACTAGTAATAACATGTGAATATGACAAATGTTGCACAGTTGGCAAATTGTAGCAGCTACGTACACTTATAAATATTACCCTCGGTAGGTAGGTATGTACTTATACGTATTATCATTTTTATCTTTCATCACAGAAAATCGAATAATTTCTTGTATCTTCCACATTCTTCGGTGTCAATTTTGTATGCCATGCATCTCCATCATTTTGGTGCTTTAAAAAATATTTATTCATGACTGCTATTAGGCCAGCTTTATTATATAACACGGAATTTTGAGCTATAAAGAAATGTCATTCACAGAAGATAAGTGTAGTAGAGAGGCGCATGCTCCGACAGATGTGCGGTAATACTATGAGAGATAAAGTAACAAATAAAGATATTCGTGCTAACATAGGTGTAGCTCCCATCGATGAGAAGATACGAGAAAATCGCTTACGATGGTTTGGTCATGTGCAACACTATAAGAAAATGGGTTTTTAGTGACAATATCCTAGTGACGAGTATTAAAATTATCACTGAAAATGACCATTTGTGACAAAAATTTAATGTGGTCACAAATATTTTGTTTTTTATGATGGATACAAATAATTGTCACAAGAACAATTTTTTTTGTGACAACAGATAAAAACTTGTCACAAAAACACAGTTTACAGTGACGTGAAAGAAATATCGCTACTAAAATATAAATATTTTAGTAACGACGACTAAAATTTGTCACTAAAAAATAGTTTTCAATGACGCTAACTAAAACTTGTTGCTAAAACTTAAATATTTCAGTGACAACGAAGGAAAAATGTCACTAAAATTAATTTTCAGTAACGAAGGCTACAAATCGTCACTGAAAAGTAATTTTTTTCTGTGACAACTAAAAAATTTGTCACTAATACTGAGTATTCAGTAACAGAAACTTTATGTCGTCACTAAAACATAACTATCTTTTGTGACAATGAAATAACGCATCACTAAAACTGAATATTCAGTGAAGAAAAATGTAGTTCGTTACTAAAAACAGAATTTTTCCTGTGACAGATTGAATAATTATCACTAAAACAAAGTGTTCAGTGAAGAAAAATAAATACCGTTACTAAAACATAAATATTTTTGTGACAAATTACAAACTTGTCACTAAAACTAATTGTTCAGTGATGAAAACTAAATATTGTCATTAAAGTTTAAATTGTTTTAGTAGCAAGTAATAAACTAGTCACTAAAATTGAGTTTTCAGTGACAAAAATTAAATATTGTTACTAAAACACAAAATTTTGAGTTATAACGAAAAAAATTTGCAACTAAAACATGAAAATCAATTACAACTATTTTTAATGGTCACAAACATTTTTTTTTTTGAGGAATTATAAGTTACAATTTTTTTTATTTTAAAATACTTCTATAAAATTATCAACTTATAACAATCATGAAACTTCAATTATTTATTTATTTTTTTACATCTAATCTCGATCGTCTATCCATATCTTATGATATAATAACTCCTTGAACTATTACAAAAATAATACAAATAGAATTACAATGTTTAACCTAATATATATATATATATTTAATCTAACTTTATCTCGACCGTCTATCCAAATACTATATGATAAAATAACTCTTCAATCTATTGTAATTGGAATACAAATAGAATTATAATTCTTAACCTAATCTATTTATTTAACCTAAACTCTATCTTAGCCGTCAATCCAGATTCTATGATAAAATAAATCCTCAATCTAATTATATTTATAATACAAATAGAATCCTAATTATAATACAAATCTTCTTATTAATAATATATAAAACCTATACTCCCATGTTCTGATCGATCACTTAAACCCCGTTCGTAACCTCTCCAACGAGCGCCGCACTCTCGCCCGCTCGCCCGCAGCACACGATCGCCCGTTCGCCCGCGGCTGTTGATCGCCCGCTCGCCCGCGGCTGTTGATCGCCCGCTCGCCCACGGCTGTTGATCGCCCGCTCGCCCGAGATCAACAGCCTTGTCACCTGGATCGCAGTCGCCCGCTCGCCGCTCTCCCTCCGCCCTCCCTCCTATCCGCAAGCAACTGCTCGATCTCTGCAGTCCCTCCGATCTGCAAGCACACGAGCGCACCCACTCTTCGAAGCAGCACACGAGCGCCCGCTCTACATCCAATCCGCAGTGACCTGCACCCGCGCGCCCTCTCCGAAGCAGCACACGATCTCCCTCATGAAGAGCAGTGCCCTCTCTCCCTAATATCTGCAAGGAACAGCGCCCGCGCACCCTCGATCTGCGAGGAGCAACTATCTAGGTTCGGCCGCTCTCCAACAGATTTGCGAGGAATTGCTAGGTATGAAGTCACACGATTTTTTTTTGTATTAATGGTAACTCAAATTCACAATTTATAAGCTGATGGTTTTTTAACTCAAAGGATTAAGAATATCTAGATGGCCAGTTTACATTATTTAGTTTATCCAACTCACATTCACAATTTTCAGTTTACATTATTTAGTTTATCCAACTTTAGCTCTATAATATTTAAAATCAAACAATCAATTAATATTAAGAGTCTTGAAAACCCAGCAACTTTCTACTATGTGGTATGTTGAAAATTAAGTTTTTCTTGTCAAGAATCCAAACACAGGCTAGATATTTTCCCTACTAAATTTTATTTCTATTTAAAACTCCACTAGAGTTCTTTTGCTGTGTTGGGTTTAACGACTACAAGAAGATCATTAAGTAATAGGGGACTTTTCTGAGTTCATCACTTCTCAATAGTTATTCGTAAAAATATAATGGGATAAATGGCAGAATATCAAAATTAAACTAATTTAAAAACAAAACAATAAACCTTGTCATTTTCAATGCATTTCTACTATTTTTGTTTCCAAGACACACGGTATGGCGATAAAAATACCCAATTAAATCATTTTTAATTAGCAAAGCAGTGGGCTAGGATCTCCAATGTTATACTAGTAAGAAAATTAATGAAATAAATTATATAGAGTTTACATATACTAGTCCCTCACTAAGGAGTAGATAGAAATACATATAGAAAATAACAAAAGTTAAAACAAACAAAAACAATTAGTATCATCCCAATACAATGAAAGATCAACACCTGCACTTAGTATCATCCCAATACAATGAAAGATCAACACCTGCACTTACTCGTTGCCACCTCAACACTAATCATACTCTACCTCTTGGTTGTGTTGTAGCATTCTCCATATATGGGCATACTCCATATATGGGAATAGCTATATATATAATTACTATGTAATGCTTGTAGAAGGAATAGTGAATATCTCGAGCACTAATGATAGAGAAAATAAAAGTTAGATTAGATACAGATAATAATGAATTAAACAAAAAGACATTCTGAATATCTTAAATACTAATGATGAAATTATATAAGATAAGAGCATGTAGAGAGAAGAACAAAATCTAGTCTAAGGAATGTTTTTTTAAATCTTAGGATTAATTTATAATATTGTGGAAGCATTGAACATAAGTAATAGCTTATTGGAAAGATATCGTATTATTAAGTTAAAAGTAATAAAAAAGAAATTAATTTTATTTGTTTTTCACACGTTGCCAAGGGTGTGCACGCACCATGGTGCATAGGCGCCCGCATCCACGGTGCGAGGGCACGCGCACCTGTGAAAGATGTAGCTACCCTGGGTCTGCATGGTTCTTCTCTTAGAGAGTAAATAAAAATGGAAGAAAAAATACCAATCTTTATTAACGTTCATTCTTCTATTCCAAATACAACCTATCAATTGTTATGTTACAACTCATGTAGGTAAGGATGGTAGACAAGAAATGGATGGAAATTCCCAATAGAGCAAGTATTGAATATATAAAAGGAGTCGATGATTTCCTTGATTATGCTTTTTCACAGCCTGGAGTCACAAATAGAGTACGTTGTCCATGTAACAAATGCAGAAATATTGTTTATAAATTTCGCAAGGAAGTGAGACTTGACTTATTTAAGAAAGGTATCGTGAACAATTATAAAGTATGGGTGCTTCACGGAGAAAAGTATGGGGAACATGTTGATTCATCAAATATTATAGATGTTAGTCATCAGAATGCAGAAATCATATGGATCAAGATGATATGATAGGAGTAATACATGATACAGTCGGCTACAAAAATGTATCAGTTGAAAAAGAAGGTGACAGTAGCGATCCACAAGAGCCCAATGAGGAAGCCAAAAATTCTATCGGTTACTTGAAGATGCTGATGTCAAATTATACCCCACTTGTGAAAAATTGTCAAAGTTGTCAATTATTGTTAAGTTACTACACATTAAATGTCTTAATAATTTGAGTGATACAACAATTGATGTTTTGTTAAAACTTTTTAAAGAAGCTCTTCCAAATGATGTTTTGATACCAGATTCTTATTACGAGGCAAGAAAAATTATTCGCGATTTAGGTCTCGATTACATCAAAATTGATGCATGTAAGAATGATTGCATCTTATATTGGAGAGAGTATGCAGATACACAGTCATGTCCTACTTGTAGACTTTCTCGATGGAGAGATTCAAATAAACGTTCAAAAATTTCACATAAAGTACTTCGTTACTTTCCATTGAAAACAAGACTACAAAGGTTATTTATGTGCAAAGATGTAGCTAAAGAAATTAAATGGCATAAAGAGAAACGTATCGATGATGGCATAATGAGGCATCCAGCGGATTCAATTGCTTGGAAATCATTTGATGAGCAGTATAAGGTATTTGCTGCAGATCCGAGGAATATCAGGCTCGGCTTAGCAAGTGACGGTTTTCAACTTTACGGTAATATGAGCTCTTCACATAGTATTTGGCCAGTGGTTCTTGTACCGTATAATTTCCCTCCATGGTTATGCATGAAGCAATCGTACTTCATGATGTCACTTCTTATTCCCGGTCCAAAGTCTCCAGAAAATGATATTGATGTTTATTTAGAGCCACTTGTTGAGGAGTTAAAAGACCTATGGGAAGATGGAGTATATACATATGATGCACACAATCAGCAAAATTTTAAATTACATGTTGCTATTATGAGGACTATTAATGATTTTCCTGCGTATGCTAATTTATCTAGATGGTCTACGAAAGGAAAACTAGCTTGTCCTTGCTGTCACAAAGATACTTCTTCACTCTCGATTCGTAGCAAATTATGTTATATGGATCATCGTCGTTTTTTACCACGGAATCATCCGAGGAGAAATAATACAAAAATATTTAATGGAAAAAGGAGGATAGAGTTGCTCCAGAGATGTTAACAGGAGAAGGCGTGCTTGATCAACTACGTCCTTTCAAAAATATTATTTTTGGAAAAAGACTTAAAAGAAAACGGAGTGAGTCAAATATTGTATATAATTGGAAGAAAAAAAGTATATTTTTTAATTTGCTTTATTGGAAAAATCTCAGATTGCGCCACAATATTGATGTAATGCATACTGAAAGAAATATTTCTGATAATATTATAGAAACGGTGATGAATATTAAAGGGAAGACCAGAGACACTTTAAAAAGTCGGTATGATCTTATTGATATGGGAATTAGAAAGAAACTTCATCCTTATTTTGATGATAAAGGTCAAGTACGTTTACCTCATCCTTCTTATGCTTTATCATCGGATGATAAGATAATTTTTTGTAAATTTTTGGCTAATTTAAAAGTTCCAGATGGATTCTCAGCGAACATATCTCGATGTGTAAATATTGATGGTAAAACAATATCTGGTTTGAAGTGTCATGATCATCATATTCTGCTACAACAAGTTTTACCGCTTGCCATACGTGGATTGTTACCGAAGGATGTCTGTGAACCGCTGATTGAGCTGAGTAACTTTTTCAGAATATTATGTTCAAAGTTTACGACATGATGATTTAGATCAACTTGAAAGCCAGATTGTATTAACGTTATGCAAACTTGAGATAATATTTCCGCCTTCTTTTTTTCGATGTGATGATTCACTTACCGGTTCACTTAGCAAGAGAGGCAAAGATTGCTGGTCCAGTACAATATCGATGGATGTATCCAATTGAAAGGTAATTATCGTTGCTTATGTAATTAGATTTTGAAATGGTTTATTTAGCTTTAAATTATAAAAATTTATTTGATTATATTTGTTTATTATAGGTATCTACGAACACTTAAGTCATATGTTCGCAATAAAGCTCACCCTGAAGGATCAATTCCAAAAGGATATATTGCAGATGAGTGCTTAACATTTTGTTCCATATATCTTCATGGTGTTCGTACTAGATTCAATCGAGCTCCACGAAATGATGATGATCATACTATTAAGATGTGGCTAGCTATTTTTGAAAGGAACGGTGCTGCGAAAGGAGCATACAAGTCACACTATCTTAATAACGAGGAATTTATTCAAGCACAAATGTATATACTCCAAAATTGTGAAGAAGTTTGGCCATTTATTACGTAAGTAAAGATAAAATATTTTAAAATAAAATAATCAGGTTGATAATTCTAACTACTGTTATTAAACTTTTCTACTTGTTCTTTCATAGCGAGCATAAAAATGAAATGCAAAATAAAAATGCAAGAACTGGAGCTGAGAGACACATTAAAGAGTTTCCATCATGGTTTTATAAATGTGTAGGCATTCATTTTTTAATTCCTTTTGAATATAGATCAATTTTGTGTAAGAGTTATAAAAATGCTGTTTAACATGGTTCATTATATTCTTTGTTCAATAGTATCAAAGCTTCATTCCGAAGGACTTGCAAATGATGATCTTTTTAATTTAGCTATTGGTCCACAAAAGTTGTGTCATTGATATTCGATGTATGTTGTAAATGGTTTTCGGTTTCACACACGAGATCGTTCATTGGGAAAGAAAACTCAAAATAGTGGCGTGGTTGTTAGAGGGGATGATTCATCTCCTGAAAAGGAATATTATGGGGTTTTAGAAGATATTATTGAGTTATCATATATTGGAGGTAAAAAAGTCACTCTTTTAAAGTGTCATTGGTGGGATGTAGCCCACCTGGGAAGAGGATATAAGGTTGATAAATATGGATTTACAACTGTGAATATTAATGGGTCTTTGAGCAGCAATGAGCCTTTTGTATTAGCATGTCAAGCGGAGCAAGTTTTTTATGTTGAAGATCTTGCAAATAAGGATTGGCTTGTTGTGGTCAAAACAAAACCTCGTGATTTTTATAATATGCCAATAAGCACAAACAGCTTGGACACTGAAGATGTAGATATTTCAGAAGATGAAGATACTTATCAAGAAGAGGAATTTGATCGTGCCTTCAATATCAACCAAGCCATAGAAAATGATAATATCTCAGTAATGCTTTCTCTATATATCTTTCTCTATATGCCTTGGTTGATATATAGAGAAAGATATATAGAGAAAGCATTACTGAGATATTATCATTTTCTATGGCTTGGTTGATATTGAAGGCACGATCAAATTCCTCTTCTTGATAAGCATTTTTATCTTCTGAAATATCTACATCTTCAGTGTCCAAGCTGTTTGTGCTTAGTGGCATATTATAAAAATCATGAGGTTTTGTTTTGACCACAACAAACCAATCCTTATTTGCAAGATCTTCAACATAAAAAATTTGTTCCGCTTGACATGCTAATACAAAAGGCTCATTGCTGCTCAAAGACCCATTAATATTCACGGTTGTAAATACATATTTATCAACCTTATATCATCTTCCCAGGTGGGCTACATCCCACCAATGACACTTGAAAAGAGTGACCTTTTTACCTCCAATATATGATAACTCAACAATATCTTCTAAAACCCCATAATATTCCTTTTCAGGAGATGAATCATCCCCTCTAACAACCACGCCACTATTTTGAGTTTTCTTTCCTAATGAACGATCTCGTGTGTGAAACCGACAACCATTTACAACATACATCGAATATCGATGACACAACTTTTGTGGACCAATAGCTAAATTAAAAAGATCATCATTTACAAGTCTTTTGGAATGAAGCTTCGATACCTATTGAACAAAGAATATAATGAACCATGTTAAACAACATTTTTATAACTCTTACACAAAATTGATCTATATTCAAAAGGGAATTAAAAATGAATGCCTGCACATTTATAAAACCATGATGGAAACTCTTTAATGTGTCTCTCAGCTCCAGTTCTTGCATTTTTATTTTGCATTTCATTTTTATGCTCGCTGTGAAAGAACAAGTAGAAAAGTTTAATAACAGTAGTTAGAATTATCAACCTGATTATTTTATTTTAAAATATTTTATCTTTACTTACATAATAAATGGCCAAACTTCTTCACAATTTTGGAGTATATACATTTGTGCTTGAATAAATTCCTCGTTATTAAGATAGTGTGACTTGTATGCTCCTTTCGCAGCACCGTTCCTTTCAAAAATAGCTAGCCCCATCTTAATAGTATGATCGTCATCATTTCGTGGAGCTCGATTGAATCTAGTACGAACACCATGAAGATATCTGGAACAAAATGTTAAGCACTCATCCACAATATATTCTTTTGCAATTGATCCTTCAGGGCGAGCTTTATTGCGAACATATGACTTTAGTGTTCGTAGATACCTATAATAAACAAATATAATCAAATAAATTTTTATAATTTAAAGCTAAATAAACCATTTCAAAATCTAATTACGTAAGCAACGATAATTACCTTTTAATTGGATACATCCATCGATATTGTACTGGACCAGCAATCTTTGCCTCTCTTGCTAAGTGAACCGGTAAGTGAATCATCACATCGAAAAAAGAAGGCGGAAATATTATCTCAAGTTTGCATAACGTTAATACAATCTGGCTTTCAAGTTGATCTAAATCATCATGTCGTAATGACTTTGAACATAATATTCTGAAAAAGTTACTCAGCTCAATCAGCGGTTCACAGACATCCTTCGGTAACAATCCACGTATGGCAAGTGGTAAAACTCGTTGTAGCAGAATATGATGATCATCACACTTCAAACCAGATATTGTTTTCCCATCAATATTTACACATCGAGATATGTTCGCTGAGAATCCATCTGGAACTTTTAAATTAGCCAAAAATTTACAAAAAAATTATCTTCTCATCCGATGATAAAGCATAAGAAGGATGAGGTAAACGTACTTGACCTTTATCATCAAAATAAGGATGAAGTTTCTTTCTAATTCACATATCAATAAGATCATACCGACTTTTTAAAGTGTCTTTGGTCTTCCCTTTAATATTCATCACCGTTCCTATAATATTATCAGAAATATTTCTTTCAGTATGCATTACATCAATATTGTGGCGCAATCTGAGATTTTTCCAATAAGGCAAATTAAAAAATATACTTTTTTTCTTCCAATTATATACAATATTTGACTCACTCCGTTTTCTTTTAAGTCCTTTTCCAAAAATACTATTTTTGAAAGGACGTAGTTGATCAAGTACGCCTTCTCCTGTTAACATCCACTACAAGAAAATGGGGTATTTTGCGATGGTTGGTAAGCGTTGCCTTAGATATCTAAACCGTTGCTAAATTTATTTGCAACGGTTTTGAAATCCGTTGTGCTTGTCAGCGTTGCAAATAATAATAGCAACGGTTTCGATTAAATATTGCTACGGTTGTTAGAACTGTTCTGTAAGAGTATATTTACAACGGTTACATATAGCCGTTGCGATCTTCAATACAACGGTTATTATAACTGTAGCATTAAACCGTTGCAACTCAATAGTAACGGTTGTAGATAAATGTTACAATATTCTTGCAACGTTTATCAGAAATTGTTGCATTTCATACTAACCTTTTACAATGTTTATGTAAACCGTTGCCAATTAAATATGTCTATTACAATGGTTTAAAAAACCGTTGCTAGTTATGCATATTTTTAACAATGGTTATAGAAACATGTTGCCAATTGAACTTGTCTATTACATTGGTTGAAAAAACCGTCGCTATTTATACTTTGTTATTACAATTGTTTTAGAAACCGTTGCAGTAGATTATATTAATTTGCAATAGTTTAAAACCGTTACTAATTTATTGATAACTGTTAGCAAAACAATGTTGCATACTGAATAACAATACTTACTAGTAACCGTTGCTAACTTTTTTGCAACGTTTATGGGCTATCACAAGTAACAAATTGTAACATTTACATAACCGTTGCGATTATAAATACATATCTCACTGCACACATTATATTATTCCCTGTACACAAATATAATTCCCTGTACACAAATATAATTACCAAATATTCAACAAATGTACATCAACAACAATAACACACCAATATAATTACCAAATATTCATCAAATGTACATCAACAACAACAACATGAGTCATTTTAAATGTCCCCAACTTGCTGGACTAGGCATTCATATATGAAATAGATATTAGTAATTTAAATAGAATACTAAAGACACAAATAAAGTTAACGATCGTAACATATATAATAACGTTCAAAAAAATTAAGTACAAACAATTGCTCTAAATCAAAAACTACAAATTGAACTTAAAATCATAACTATGGATGTTCCTTTGTTCTAAATCAAAAACTACAAATTGAACTCAAAATCATAACTATGGATGTTCTTACAATAATAACAAAATGTAGTTAATAAGTTTTACTAGATGAAATTAAATAAAAGCTTCATGCATTGTCACTTTCCATGTCGTTAGTATCTTTGCCTCTTTCTATATTAGGATTATCATCATCTTGGCCCACCTACAAAACAAATTTATAAGAATAATTAGAATAATAAAACTTGAAACTATATATACACATACTATATGAATTCATAAAAAATATAAATTCCAGAATTAATAACTTGAATGAAACTGAGATTTACAAAAATAACTAAGCTGGTCAGAATTATCTGTGTCAGTAGATGTATATTGTTTGAGTTTCTGAAAGGCACTTTCTCCTTGAAGATGTTGTGAGACAGTAGGTAGAGGACTAGTAAATGAATCAGATATTTGGATATTTGGATTAACTTGCTTTATTTGAGCTAATAGGTCTTGCAATCCATTCATCATCATTTCATACTTTCTCTCCATTTCAGCTTCTCTCTGTTCTTTAGAAAGTAGTTCTGTGATGGCATCATTAGATAGAGAGGTCGTTGTTGGTTTTCCTAAATTTGATTGTGTAACACCCTTTCCATATTGTGGTACTTGGCCAGGATGATATTTGAATACTTTCTCTATAAATTTGTCCCTGGCTATTTTGTTTTCGGATGTTTCTGATGACTGTGCAGTTTTCTGGTCTAACTCAGACTTCAAATAACATAGAAAAATTATATTAATATTTTTAAATTTAACATTCCATATATATATTTGGAAATGAAAAAAATAATTCAAAGATACCTTAGTTTGGAAGTGAAGGATACATTGGACCATCCATGAAGACACTTTATAAGGAACATTCTAACAATAAAGGTAAGTTTTGTTAATGGAGCTCCAGGATATAATTCATGTTCACAATCTTTTAGCAGGCTCTGAAGCTTCTCCAAATCATTATCCAACTCATGATCAATGCCATCAGAATTATTTCTATCTTCGCCTCTCTCAAGATGTTCATAGATGTAAGGATATGCATCATATAACATCTCCTCAATATTATTATCCAAGAGGGATCTTTTTTTTTGTATGATCTTCTCTACCATCTGAAAATTCAGTATTATAAGATCCTATACCCTCTCCATGGAAACGCCAATTCTTATATGTTGGATCAATACCTTTAATTATTAAATGACTATACACATCCTTTTCATTTTGCCATGCACAATTGTTGCACTCTTTACATGGGCATAAAATGTATCCCTCTTGAGTTGTATTAGTCAGAGCAAAATTCAGAAAACTTAAAACTCTATCAATATATTTTTGGTTGGTTCTATCACAATGCATCCAATTTTTGTCCATTTCTTGTTAGACTTTTTATCTGTAAATTAAAAATAATGAAAATTAGCAATATGTCAGTGATTACATTAAGTAGGACAAAGTGATACATTAAAAAAAAACTTATTACATTATGATTTAAAAATACTTAATTATTTAGTAAAAAAACTAGAAGTAAACTAACATTTCTAAAATATCTAGTATTATAATTGATCATAAAACTACTTATTTTTCATAAACCTATTACAGGAAGTAGCATTAAACTTGGCTTATAATTTTCTTTAGAATATGCATTATAGGGATTTATAAACAAAAAAAATTATGTGTATGTGTGAACCCCTTGCCATATGTTATTACAAGGCCAGGTTCTGTAAGCAGGTTTCTAACACAACAAGGTTCTCGCACTATCACCTTACTTCTTACCTTCAAAACTAGTACAATTACAATATACTAGATAATTAAATCACTGCTATTAGAGGGAACCAAAGAATAATAACACACCGCATTAAATAAATAAAAATTGGTTTCAACACCCATGTTACTACCTACAACCACTGCAATCCATTAAATAGTTGGTACTTTAACCTTGACTTCACTGAAGTTAGTTATCAAAGGAGATGGTAATCATGATATTCTAAAGGCAAATAGTTATGAAAGCAATCATGGTTTCAATTTAATCTACTATTTGATATTTATAAGAACTACAAACTATTTGTTTGGGAAACAAAAAAGAATTTCAAATAAATTGTACCTAATTCAGTTAAATGATATTATGCTCAAAGGAAAAAAAGTCTTTTTTTATTCTTTCTGCTTGTGCCAAAAATATGAAATAAATTGAATCAACTAGAATATATTCTTTAATTTGAAAAGAAAATAGTTCACATAAACTAAAATTTTTATGTAAGAAGAAATAGTATACATATGGAATAAATTGAATCAACTAGAATATATTTTTTAATTTGAAACGAAAATAGTTCACATAAACTTAATCGTTTCTTTAAACCATACTGCCACTCGCCCATGATAATTATGGAGTATTACCCTAGGTCTTGCTACTATACATATGTTTGTCGAGTTTGCGCTGTACATTAGCTGCTATAGCAATAAGTTTTCTTTTCATGACTTATGTTTTCTTTTTTTTTTCCTTTTTTCTTTTTTCTGCATATTTTCATGCCTGTAATTAGAATTGGAGGTGAGGCGAGGCTATAATCAAATTAAAATATTTTCGTGCCTATATTTTCGTGACTGTAATCAAATTAAAATAGTATACATATGAAAATAGTATACATACCGGAGTGGAGGCGAGGCGGCAGGGCAATGCAGACTGAGCGGAGGCGGGCCGGAGGCAGGCGGAGGCGGGCCGGAGGCAGGCGGAGGCGGGCCGGAGGAGGGCGGAGGCGGGCCGGAGGCGGACTACAGTGGAGGCGGGGCGGCGGGGCGATGCAAACGGAGCGGAGGAGGGGCGGAGGGGGGCCGGAGGCGGACCGCAGTGGAGGCGGGGCGATGCAGATGGAGCGGAGGCGGGGTGGAGGGGGGCCGGAGGCGGACTGCAGTGGAGGGGGGCCGGAGGCGGGGCGATGCAAATGGAGCGGAGGCGGGCGGAGGCTGACTGCAGTGGAGGCGGGGCGATGCAGACGGAGCGGAGGCGGGGCGAAGGGGGGGCGGAGGCGGACTGCAGTGGAGGTGGGCCGGAGGCGGGGCGATGCAGACGGAGCGGAGGCGGCGGAGGCGGACCGGAGGCGGAGCGGAGGCGGGGCGGCGGGGAGATGCAGACGGAGCGGAGGCGGGCGGAGGCGGGGCTGGACACTGAGCGGAGGCGGGGCAGTTTGGATGCACGGAATTTTCAGGGGGAGAGATAAAACGGGAATTAGGGTTTGGGAGATAAAACGTCGTGGGGGAGATAAACCTAGTATTTATAATAAATAAGTTTTTTAAATTTTAAATAATATTAAAAGTTTAGTTTTTAAATACTAATATCTCATGTTAAAATATAAGTTAATTAGCTTATATAGAAATTAAGTTAACTTATTTATGTTTAAAAATATTTCTTAAAAAACAAAATTAATATTATATATTTATAAAACATATATAACATATTTGAAGAATTGAAACCTACATCTATTTAAAATAATATATATATATATATATATATATATAAACATATAGATTTATACTTCATCTTGAAGATGTTGAGTAAGTTTTGTTTAATATTGAGTGAAAATTCCTACAGATTAAAAAGTATCTGGAAAAAATAATTCGTATTTTATGTTTGAAACCGAGTAAATTCTTATATTCAACCACATGCATGGGAGCATAGTTTTTAATTAGAGTTGTGATATTAGTAATGTGAATTAGATATATTTTTTGCACAAATAGTGCATTCTCAGTTCGTGAGAAAACTTAATTATTTTAAAATATATATATAATATTTTTAATTTTAATATTTTTTTCTCTTTTAAAAATGATGCACAAGAAAAATAAAAAAGTGAAAAAAATACAAAATGAGGGAATAATTTATGTTAAATATTTTTTTATTTCACAATTTTTTTATTTCTAATTATAAGGTTAAATGGATAAGCTAACGACTAAATTTTATGTATATGTAAAGTTATCGTAAATATCACTACATGTTATATTAGGGATATATGATTCTAAATTAAACTTCAATAGTACAAGAATTATATATATATATATATATATATATATATATATATATATATATATATATATATGCTTAATTAATAAATAATTATTTTTTTTGGGATAATCAAATTATTTCCGAATATTTTATTTAGCAACACTTTTTGAACCCGTTGTATATGAAACGTTGCAGATGATTGAATTTATTGTTACAGTTATGTTGACCATCATTAAATTTTAATATTTAGAAACGATTCTTAAAACGTTGCATCAAAATTGTTACAAAAAAATGATACTTTGTAACAATTCTTTAAGCCGTTACAAAATAATTATTTAGTAACAACTAAATATGCGTTGCAACATAAACGTGACAAATAAGTTATCTTTTGCAACATTTTCTAAAAACATTGTAAAATATAATATATCGAAACGATTTTAGAAGAGTTACATAGTAACCATTGCAAAATAAAGATCTATTGTAATGGTTAATTTAAGTATTACTAAATATATTATATTACAATAATTTTAAAACTGTTGCAAAAAAACCATTGCCAAAAACCCCTTTTCTTGTAACAATTGTTTAAACCGTTACAAAATAATTATTTAGTAACAGCTAAAAAAGCGTTGCAACATAAACGTGACAAATAAGCTATCTTTTGCAACATTTGTTTAAACACATTGTAAAATATAATATATCGAAACGGTTTAAGAAGTATTACATAGTAACCATTGCAAAATAAAGATCTATTGTAACGGTTAATTTAAGCATTACTAAATGTATTATATTACAATGGTTTTAAAACTGTTGTACGATAACCTTTGCAAAATACCCCATTTTCTTGTAGTGATCTCTGGAGCAACTCTATCCTCCTTTTTCCATTAAATATTTTTGTATTATTTCTCCTCGGATGATTCCATGGCAAAAAACGACGATGATCCATATAACATAATTTGCTACGAATCGAGAGTAAAGAAGTATCTTTGTGACAGCAAGGACAAGCTAGTTTTCTCTTTTGTAGACCATCCAGATAAATTAGTATACGCAGAAAAATCATTAATAGTCCTCATAATAGCAGCATGTAATTTAAAATTTTGCTGATTGTGTGCATCATATGTATATACTCCATCTTCACATAGGTCTTTTAACTCCTCAACAAGTGGCTCTAAATAAACATCAATATCATTTTCTGGAGACTTTGGGCTGGGAATAAGAAGTGACATCATGAAGTACGATTGCTTCATGCATAACCATGGAGGCAGATTATACGGTACAAGAACCACTGGCCAAATACTATGTGAAGAGCTCATATTACCGTAAGGTTGAAAACCGTCACTTGCTAAGCCGAGCCTGACATTCCTCGAATCTGCAGCAAATACCTTATACTGCTCATCAAATGATTTCCAAGCAATTGAATCCACTGGATGCCTCATTATGCCATCATCGATACGTTTCTCTTTATGCCATTTCATTTGTTTAGCTACATCTTTGCACATAAATAACCTTTGTAGTCTTGTTTTCAATGGAAAGTAACGAAGTACTTTATGTGGAATTTTTGAACGTTTATTTGAATCTCTCCATCGAGAAAGTCTACAAGTAGGACATGACTGTGTATCTGCATGCTCTCTCCAATATAAGATGCAATCATTCTTACATGCATCTATTTTGATGTAATCGAGAGCTAAATTGCGAATAATTTTTCTTGCCTCGTAATAAGAATCCGGTATCAAAACATCATTTGGAAGAGCTTCTTTAAAAAGTTTTAACAAATCATCAATTGTTATATCACTCAAATTATTAAGACATTTAATGTGTAGTAACTTAACAATAAATGATAACTTTGACAATTTTTCATAAGTGGGGTATAATTTGACATCAGCATCTTCAAGTAACCGATAGAATTTTTTGGCTTCCTCATTGGGCTCTTGTGGATCGCTACTGTTACCTTCTTTTTCAACTGATACATTTTTGTAGCCGACTGTATCATGTATTACTCCTATCATATCACTTGATCCATATGATTTTCTGCATTCTGATGACTAACATCTATAATATTTGATGAATCAACATGCTCCCCATACTTTTCTCCGTGAAGCACCCATACTTTATAATTGTTCACGATACATTTCTTAAATAAGTCAAGTCTCACTTCCTTGCGAAATTTATAAACAGTATTTCTGCATTTGTTACATAGACAACGTACTCTATCTGTGACTCCAGGCTGTGAAAAAGCATAATCAAGGAAATCATCAACTCCTTTTATATATTCAATGCTTGCTCTATTGGGAATTTCCACCCATTTCTTGTCTACCATCCTTACCTACATGAGTTGTAACATAACAATTGATAGGTTGTATTAGGAATAGAAGAATGAACGTTAATAAAGATTTGTAATTTTTTTCTTCCATTTTTATTTACTCTCTAAGAGAAGAACCATGCAGACCCAGGGTAGCTACATCTTTCACAGGTGCGTGCGCCCTCGCACCGTGGATGCGGGCGCCTGTGCACCATGGTGCGTGCACGCCCTTGGCAACGTGTGAAAAACAAATAAAATTAATTCCTTTTTTATTACTTTTAACTTAATAATACGATATCTTTCCAATAAGCTATTACTTATGTTCAATGCTTCCACAATATTAAAAATTAATCCTAAGATTAAAAAAAACATTCCTTATACTAGATTTTGTTCTTCTCTCTACATGCTCTTATCTGATGTAATTTCATCATTAGTGTTTAAGGTATTCAGAATGTCTTTTTGTTTAATTCATTATTATCTGTATCTAATCTAACTTTTATTTTCTATATCATTAGTACTCGAGATATTCACTATTCCTTCTACAACCATTACATAGTAATTATATATATAGCTATGCCCATATATGGAGTATGCCCATATATGGAGAATGCTACAACACAACCAAGAGATACAGTATGATTAGTGTTGAGGTGGCAACGAGTAAGTGCAGGTGTTGATCTTTCATTGTATTGGGACGATACTAATTGTTTTTATTTGTTTTAACTTTTGTTATTTTCTATATGTATTTCTATCTACTCCTTAGTGAGGGACTAGTATATGTAAACTCTATATAATTTATTTCATTAATTTTCTTACTAGTATAACATTGGAGATCCTAGCCCACTGCTTTGCTAATTAAAAACGATTTAATTGGGTATTTTTATCGCCATACCGTATGTCTTGGAAACAAAAATAGTAGAAATGCATTGAAAATGACAAGGTTTATTGTTTTGTTTTTAAATTAGTTTAATTTTGATATTCTACCATTTATTCCATTATATTTTTAGTTATAACTATTTATCTTGTTGTATCTACAAATAACTATTGAGAAGTGATGAACTCAGAAAAGTCCCCTATTACTTACTGATCTCCTTGTAGTCGTTAAACACAATACAACAAAAGAACTCTAATGGAGTTTTAAATAGAAATAAAAATTTAGTAGAGAAAATATCTAGCCTGTGTTTGGATTCTTGACGAGAAAAACTTAATTTTCAACATACCACAGAGTAGAAAGTTGCTGGGTTTTCAAGACTCTTAATATTAATTGATTGTTTGATTTTAAATATTATAGAGCTAAAGTTGGATAAACTAAATAATGTAAGCTGAAAATTGTGAATGTGAGTTGGATAAACTAAATAATGTAAACTGGACGTCTAGATATTCTTAATCCTTTGAGTTAAAAAACTATCAGCTTATAAATTGTGAATTTGAGTTAACATTAACACCAAAAAAAAATTCGTGTGACTTCATACCTAGCAATTCTTCGCAAATCTGTTGGAGAGCAGCCGAACCTAGATAGTTGCTCCTTGCGGATCGAGAGTGTGCGGGCGCTGTTCCTTGCAGATATGAGGGAGAGAGGGCACTGCTCTTCGTGAGGGAGATCGTGTGCTGCTTCGGAGAGGGCGCGCGGGTGCAGGTCACTACGGATTGGATGCAGAGCGGGCGCTCGTGTGCTGCTTCGAAGAGTGGGTGCGCTCGTGTGATTGCAGATCGGAGGGACTGCGGAGATCAAGCAGTTGCTTGTGGATCGGAGGGAAGGAGGAGGGAGAGCGGCGCGCAGGCGAGCGGGCGACTGCGATCCGGGCGACAGGGCTGTTGATCTCGGCCGAGCGGGCGAGCGGGCGATCAACAGCCGCAGGCGAGCCGGCGATCAACAGCCGTGGGCGAGCGGGCGATCAACAGCCGCGGGCAAGCGGGTGATCGTGTGCTGCAGGCGAGCGGGCTAGAGTGCGGCGCTCGTTGGAGAGGTTACGAACGGGGTTTAAGTGATCGATCAGCGGCCGAACGTGGGAGTATAGGTTTTATATATTATTAATAAGAAGATTTGTATTATAATTAGGATTCTATTTGTATTATAAATATAATTAGATTGAGGGTTTATTTTATCATAGAATCTGGATTGACGGCTAAGATAGAGTTTAGGTTAAATAAATAGATTAGGTTAAGAATTATAATTCTATTTGTATTCCAATTACAATAGATTGAAGAGTTATTTTATCATATAGTATTTGGATAGACGGTCGAGATAAAGTTAGGTTAAATATATATATATATTAGGTTAAACATTGTAATTCTATTTGTATTATTTTTGTAATAGTTCAAGGAGTTATTATATCATAAGATATGGATAGACGATCGAGATTAGATGTAAAAAAATAAATAAATAATTGAAGTTTCATGATTGTTATAAGTTGATAATTTTATAGAAGTATTTTAAAATAAAAAAATTGTAACTTATAATTCCTCAAAAAAAAAATGTTTGTGACCATTAAAAATATATGTAATTGATTTTCATATTTTACCTGCAAATTTTTTTCGTTGTAACTCAAAATTTTGTGTTTTAGTAACAATATTTAATTTTCGTCACTGAAAACTCAATTTTAGTGACTAGTTTATTACTTGCTACTAAAACAATTTAAACTTTAATGACAATATTTAGTTTTCATCACTGAACAATTAGTAGTGACAAGTTTGTAATTTGTCACAACAATATTTATGTTTTAGTGACGGTATTTATTTTTCTTCACTGAACACTTCGTTTTAGTGACAATTATTCAATCTGTCACAGGAAAAATTCTGTTTTTAGTAACGAACTACATTTTTCTTCACTGAATATTCAGTTTTAGTGATGCGTTATTTCATTGTCACAAAAGATAGTTATGTTTTAGTGACGACATAAAGTTTCTGTTACTGAATACTCAGTATTAGTGGCAATTTTTTAGTTGTCACAGAAAAAATTACTTTTCAGTGACGATTTGTAGCCTTCGTTACTGAAAATTAATTTTAGTGACATTTTTCCTTCGTTGTCACTGAAATATTTAAGTTTTAGCAACAAGTTTTAGTTAGCGTCATTGAAAACTATTTTTTAGTGACAAATTTTAGTCGTCATTACTAAAAAATTTATATTTTAGTAGCGATACTTCTTTCACATCACTGTAAACTGTGTTTTTGTGACAAGTTTTTATCTGTTGTCACAAAAAAATTTGTTCTTATGACAATTATTTGTATCCATCACAAAAAACAAAATATTTGTGACCACATTAAATTTTTGTTACAAATGGTCATTTTCAGTGACAATTTTAATACTCGTCACTAGGATATCGTCACTAAAAACTCATTTTCTTGTAGTGACGTGATTCTTTTTTTGATTCATGTAGCCTACTCCAACTACTTGGGATAAAAAACTTAGTTGTTGTTGTTGTAAGAAATATTTATTCAATTAGTAGAATATTTTTGCACTTATTTCTTGTATAGAAAATTTTCTTGCCCTTTTCAATACACCATTGAAGCTCTCACTCAAAATTAATGTCATATGCCAATAATATCTTCCTCGATCAAAACATAAGGACCAGTATTGTTCCTAATTCTTGAGTTTGCTTTCAATCTAGGCACATGCAGCTTCAATGATGCTTCTTATAGTATCCCTTAGTGCAAGGTAATCAATTTATTAGTAACAATGCTAGCATACAAGAACAACTTTTGAAGTTCGACATCTTTATGAAGTTTCCTAAAATTTGATCTAATGTATCGCAAACAGTAATGATGTTGATGAGGGAAAGGTCATCTTTAAGTTGCGAATAAAATAATGGATGTAACTCAATAACAATGTCCATGTCTCTGAACTTTCATTCTCATAATAGCATACACCAAAGAGTAAAGACCACCGTCGGCATTAATACACCCATATTTACCATACAAGCGTATGCCATATATACTAAGAAGCGGACAACAATGACAAAAGCCTTCAATTGATAGATTGCAGGTCCAAAATAATCGTTCGAATATAACTTTTTCTAAAGCTGAGATGAACTCCTAATGATACCGGCCAATGGTAAGTTCCTTAGGAAATATTATCCCTGACTTTTCAATAAGTCAACATAGAATTCACCCCGATTACATTAAATGATACCTCTAACTATCAATGGGAAAATTTGTGCCTCCAAACAACAATTTTACGATTGTAATATGTTTCAACTACTACTATTACCTCATCATATTCGTAGCTGAGTTTTATAAGATACTATTGAGATCTAACACTTCAACAACTATGGATAGAGTATAGTTTTGGCTTGTAAGTCTAAATAAATTTTCTCAAAAATTCTCTATGGAGTCTCGTTTCTTTCCAAACTTCTCCGTCAAAATTCTTCCGACTCCATTTATCACGTTAAATTCTTATCTCTAACATATGGTTCCTCTTCATCATTCTTATCTCTAGTGGATCAATGATATTCCATTACTTCTCATATTTAATTTTTGTCTCTAGCAATAAAATTAAAATCATCTCAATATCTCCCAGCTAGGTTATGCACTCTTTTCTCTCCAGTAAGATTTCATATCATGTTAACATCACAGTTTAAATAACTTTCCCTTTTCGTCATGTTAACATTATACTTCTGACAGTGTAATCTCCTTAGTTTCATTGTATACAATTTTGCAAGTACCTCTGATGATCAGTCTTTCTTATTACCGTTTAGTACCATTTGATATCCCTTAATAGTCAAGTTTCGTTCATCAAAATGTAAACGTTACACCTCTATCAAACCAACTTTTTTTTGCTATATTAACATTACATTTCTAAAAAAATCTCCCATAACGTCTAGCTCTGTCGCCTTTGCTAAACCCCATTTCATCAAGTTCAATAATATATTTTTGTTGACTCAACCTCCTTTGCAACATTTAATAGTATATCTCTTGCAAATTGTTTGATATGTTCAATAGTATACTGCTATCAAATCAAGCCAAATCAGTAATCATATTTATTGTTACATATATAATAAATGCCTTATCAATTTGGTTTGTTTAACAGTACATCTCTATTGAAGCAATTTCGCTTTACTTTGTTAACATTACACCTCTAGTAAATTCTTTGATACGCTTAATAGTACACCTTCGTCAAGTTATTCTAATTTCATTGAATGTTTAACAATATATCTCTTATAAATGATCGATATGTTCAATAGTATACCTTTATCGAAAATGAATTCATCCATAGAATCAATGACGGATACTGTTATGATAATAAACCAAATGGTCACATCGCATGTTACCAATGACGCTTGGTGCATGTTACCAATGATGCATATTGCAGCTTGTATACCAACACCATTTTGGTGTATTTTAAGTCTCATTTGAGATAAGTAAATGCAATATCATTGCAATCCAAATAGTTCAAACACCATATGAGAGGTTTAAAGTATTGAAAAACTAATTACAAATCATTTCGAAAACTATGAATGAGTTCTTGTAGGTACTAAAAAATGATGATTAGAATTCATTGATGGGTTTTATGGTTGAAGAATCAAGTATAGCTGAAGGTTGTGCAGCAAAGTCAATTTCAACTCCAATTTTGACCATAATATAAATTAAATTGGAAAATCTCTACTTCGGAGAAGTTGAAGAGCTCTAAATTGTCTTTCCAATAATGGTTGAATTATCTCAATTGGGCTCCATAATCAAAAGTTATGATTAGAAGCGCTAGCACAGGTTCTAGAGCCATCGATAACCAACACATTGATGAGCTCACTGGTGGCTCGCCACACTCTACCAGACATAGCACAGTAATAGGTAGAGCCACCGGTAGTTGACTGCGCTATAACAACTCGATGGCATTCACCATTGGAGCCATAGGTGAACCCAATAGTGACCTCACTGGTGGCTCTACCGATATAGGCATTCCAAAGCCTTTTTTAGTTAGTTTTCTACTATAGTTTCTACCATGGATTCCTTTTCCCATCATATCAAAGGGAAGGGATTAATTGAGGTATTTGAAAATCCATTGAGATTCTATAAATGCCGGATTATCTCCAACTTCAAAACGGTTCCGTAGATTGATCTATTGTAGAAAACCTAAAGGGAGCCATCAAGAGCAAGAACTTTGTGCCAACAAGATGTATGTTTTCTTCTCAAATCTCTATTGATGTATTCAAAGGAGGTAGATTTCTAGTCATGCTCAACAAGGAGGACGTTAAAATCGCCACGAAGGACTATTTGCCACATTTTCAAAGTATACCTCTAGGAACTAAGCTCTTCTCTCCTCTCTTTTGTGATCTACCTCACAACCCCATCAAAGGAGTCTCATCATATTGTTAACGAGGTTAAAGTGCCTCTTTGATCATGTTCCTATTACCATATGTTTCCAGATTTATATAAGAAAGTTGTAATTTTTATTGAATAGTTGTAATAGTAAATTGAGTTTTTATTTGCTTTGTAATCCTCAATTATATAAAGTTAAATATTTCCTTATTTTTTTCTTAGTTTTGTTACCGCACATCTAATGAAGCATACTCATATCTATTAGACTCATCTTCTACATAGTGTCTCTTTATAATCCAACATTTTGTATCATTAATAAAATTGGCCTAGTTAATAGCAGCCTGATAAAATTTTCTTCTTAGCTTTAACAGAATGTTATTGGCCACATAAAACTTCGGTTGCATTTATTCATTTCAACCAGTTAATTGGATTGTATGATTAACATCACTATCGGTCTCTCCAATTCTTTTGGATAACTGATTTTATTAATATCTCTCTTCTGTCCAGTGTTACAATAATATAGTCTTAGATCTATTATTTAATGAATTTGGACTTCATATACTCTATTTTGGAGATACTTAATATAAAACCTTAAGATTCTAAATTTTGCCTCCAAAAACTCTAATTTGTCATTTATCCTTGTTCTCGTCTCATCAACTGGGACAATATCATTAGAAGGTAGCACACACTTAAAGCAAAAAATATGTTGACTACTTGATGCAACATAAACTTGTTAAACAATCAAATCTATATCTTGAAAAGTTTTGAAGAAATAATATGTATACCATAGTCAGCAATGAAGCTTTTTCCGAGAAACTTTGGTCTATTTTGTTGGGATTCATAATAGAAATAATTTACCAATTGATAAATCCGAAATAAAAGAAATAATTTTGTATATTATTGAATCTCCTTATTAATACCATAAGTACAAAATTAAAAGCGGAAGCATACCTGAATCCATTGATGTAGAAATCTTGCGGGAAGAGAACCCTTGCGTTATGGTCTTCCAATTCTAGCCACCAGATCCTTCCTTAGAATTCTCTCTGAGAGGATTTTGAGAAATCAGAATATGTCGTGGTAGAACAGGGACCATAACCCTAATTATAAACTGTTAGGGCAGTTATAATTTTTACCATAATTACCCTTCTGCCCCTCATAGATGTAATAATTATCTAATAGTATCTACACAATAATCTCATGACTATTATACCCTTTAAGCCAATTAATCAATTATTAATTAGACCACAAAATTTAGACTTAGCTTAATTAAATGATAGCACACACATTTTAATTGTCTACATGTGTAGCCCCAAATTATAGATTAATTACAAAATTTAATCTAACAATCTCCCACTGGGCCACATATGTAATCCAATAAAAGTGTTTAACCGTATAAGCTCAAAATTTGCTATCATGTTCTTAGGGTATATCCGAAACAATCTTGTCCATTTACTATGCTAACATGATCAAAGCGACCTTTGTTACATCAATTATTACTAGACCGATCAATAGTCACATATATCAGCACAGCTAAATGACATAGATCAATCATGAGTGCATAGCATGGAAATTACATGCTATGTGATCTATTCATGCCTATTTCCAACTGGTCCTACTTAACTTTATTGAGATCAATTCTTTAGCATAATTTTAACAGAGTGTAATAAGCTGAATACTTTATTTTCTGCAGAACATAATCCAAATGTATAGATAAAATCTAAACATAACATAGAGCAATAACAATAAATAATACAAACTCCCACTAAATTTGAATATCCTCAAATAAGATAATACCCATATGAGCAGTGTGCTCATGAAAGACCTTGGGTGGTAATCTCTTTGTAAGCGGATCCGCTATCATGGAGTTTGTTCCAATGTGCTCTATGGATATCTGTCCACTCTGTATTCTTTCTTTTACAACTAGAAACTTGATATCAATGTGTTTTGACTTTGTGGAGCTCCTGTTGTTATTGGAATATAAAACTGCTGATTTATTGTCACAAAATATTTTCAGTGGTCTTTCAATACCATCCAGAACACGTAGCCCAGTGACAAAATTTCGCAGCCATATTCCTTGATTGGATGTCTCATAACATGCTACAAACTCTGCTGCCATGGTGGATGAAGGTATGAGTGTCTGTTTCACAGACGTCCAAGAAATTGCTCCACCAGCCAACAAATAATTATAGCCCGATGTGGATCTTCTACTGTCTTGGCATCCAGCAAAATCGGAGTCAGAGTACCCAATGATCTCTAACTGATCTGATCTCGTATATGTAAGCATGTACTCTTTTGTTCTCTGTAAATATCTCATAACCCGCTTGGCTGCTTTCCAATGATCAATTCAGGAGTTATTTAGATATCTGCCTAACATGCCAACAATGTACGCAATATCCAGACGCGTACATACCTGAGTATACATTAGACTCCCTACAGCCGAAGCGTAAGGAATCTTATGCATTTCTTGAATTTCTAAATTATTTTTAGGGCATTGACTGAGACTGAATTTGTCTCCTTTAGCGACAGGGGTATCACCTGGTTTGCTATTTTGCATGCCATACCTTTGGAGGACTTTATCGATATAGTTCCTTTGTGACAATCCTAGAACACCCCTAGAACGATCTCGGTATATCAGGATTCCTAAAACAAAGGAGGCGTCACCAAGATCTTTCATCTCAAAATGTTTTGACAAAAAAATCTTGGTGTCGTGCAATATCCTTTTATCATTTGTGGCTAGCAATATGTCATCGACATATAAAACCAAGAAAATATACTTACTCCTACTGAATTTGTGATACACACATTCATCTATAAAATTTGCCTCAAAACCATAGAGATAATGATTCGATGAAACTTGAAGTACCACTGACGAAAAGCTTGCTTGAGCCCATAAATGGATTTAGTTAATTTACAAACCATATTTTTTTAGTCTTCCGACACAAAGTTTTCTGGTTGTACTATATAAATTGTTTCGTCAATATCGCCATTGAGAAACGTTGTCTTAACATCCATCTGATATAACTCAAGATCATAATGTGCAACTAGTGCCATGATTATCCTGAAGGAGTCCTTCGTAGAAACTGGAGAGAATGTCTCTTTGAAGTCGATTCCTTCCTACTAGTGCCATGATTATCCTGAAGGAGTCCGTAGAAACTGGAGAGAATGTCTCTTTAAAGTCAATTCCTTCCTTTTGAGTAAAACTTTTAGCTACAAGATGTGCTTTATACCTTTCCACATTACCATTTGAATCCCATTTGGTTTTAAATATCCATTTACAACTAATGGGTTTCGCATCAGCTGGTAATGGGACAAGTTCCCAAACTTTATTGTCTTGTATTGATTTGTACTCTTCATTCATGGCTTCAAACCATTTCTGAGAGTTGAAACTTTTCATAACTTGATGGAAGTTGATTGGATCATCTTCCATCATTCCACTTTCTTCCTCATGTTCCTGAAGATATACGATATAATCGTCCGGAATTGCACTTCTCCTCTCTCTAGTAGATCGCCTTAATGGCGTATTATTTTGAGGTTGTTGAGTTTGTTCTTCAGGAATAATTTCATCATTTGGATTTAAGGGTTGAACAATATTGTCTATTGGTTGAGGATCCAAATTTACTTCTTGATCAATGATAGGTATTGACACATGTACATTGTCAAAAGCAACAGCAGATCCCTCTTCTTCCTTAAAGACAATATTTCTAGCATGATTTCTCCCCCAAACTCAACATCCTCAAAAATGTTGCAGTTCCCGTCTCAAAACATTACCCTTACCTTTATACTTCATTGATATCAAGCTTGCTAAAAGCGTGCTTGTTCAGCCTTATCGTTTTTAGCAAAACGTTTCTGAATTTCTGCAAGGAACTCACTGGTGTTGGTAACCTCATCAGTTACTGCACCCCTAAAAGCTTCTGGAATGCCGCGCTTGATAATCATAAGACTTAGCCTATTTGAACGCTCCCACTTATCCCAATAAAGCTCATCCTGCTGAGTACTTTCCTCATTGAGTTCATTGGGTTTGGGCATTCTCAAGGCTAAATCTAGATCCATACAGCCCAAGAGAATCATCATATTCTCTTTCCAGTCCTTAAAATTAGTCCCATTTAATATAGAGACATTGCTCATGTTGGCAGATACAGAAGTAGCAGACATAAAAGCTGAATAGAGAACAAAAATAAAATAAATCGAATAAACCATTATGCTCACATAAAACAAGTAATTAAACACTTAATCTTTAAATTTAAAAGCAAATTATGACATTTCAAGATACCTAGTACAACATTAATATCAAGTCTTTGGACAGTAATATTAACTGTAAGTGGTACTCTTGTTGTAATGATTAAATATTGATGATAAGTTATGTCAAATAAAAAACCTATCTTTGAATTGGTTTATTATTCACATTAGGTTACATTTATAATCATCACATATTTATCACCACTGGTGTGCGTGTAATTCGGCCAAATATTAACTTTCCTTCGGGCCAGTCAATATCCGCATGAATCACATAAACATTAATATCATTAACCAAATAATAATAATAATTTCAAATAAATGTAAACCACATCTCAAGATATCTGGATTTTATTAATATTTTATCTTTGGACAACAATATTAACTTCTTAGTGATATCTTGGTGTAGCAATCAAATACTGATGATAAATAACATATCAAACAATAAATCTTCATTTGGGCCGAGTCATTGTTCACATGTAAACCAAATAATCACCACGCATTTATTAACACAGGTGCACATGCAATTCTATTAAATATTAACCTTCGTTTGGGCCGATTAATATTCATATAAGTTACATGCACACAACTTTTTATATTTCAAGATAAAATCAATTTCAACAAGAGAGATCACTTTGGCGACATGTTGCTTCAATCAATCTATCTCAAAATATATATCCAAATAAAAATATTTGAAATTAAAATTATACCGAATCAACCCTTAAAAATTATCAAAAATTGACCTTAAGAGAAAATTCCTTTTAAAAAAAAAATATGTGTATAAAACAGTAATAGCCTTAAATTTTTTTTTATGAACAGTAATCCTTTTTTTGAAACAGTATCGGATGAACAGTAATCCAATTTTTTTTTAAAAAAAATTGGATGAACAGTAATCCGATGAACAGTAATCGGGTGAACAGTAAAATCCGAATTCTTTACAGTAAATTTTTTTTAAAAAAATAAACAGTAAAATCCGAATTCTGTATAATAAAAAAAATTTCTTTTTTTATTATATAAACAGTACAAAACTTTAAATTCAATTGATTACTCAAGGAATTAATCAAGGAGTAGGTTCTGATACCAATTGTTGGGATTCGTAATAGAAATAATTTACCAATTGATAAATCCGAAATAAAAGAAATAATTTTGTATATTATTGAATCTCCTGATTAATATCATGAGTACAAAATTAAAAGCGGAAGCATACATGAATCCATTGATGTAGAAATCTTGCGGGAAGAGAACCCTTGCGTTATGGTCTTCCAATTCTAGCCACCAGATCCTTCCTTAGAATTCTCTCTGAGAGGATTTTGGAAATCAGAATACGTCGTGGTAGAACGGGGACCATAACCCTAATTATAAAATGTTAGGGCAGTTATAATTTTTACCATAATTACCCTTCTGCCCCTCATAGAAGTAATAATTATCTAATGGTATCTACACAATAATCTCATGACTATTATACCCTTTAAGCCAATTAATCAATTATTAATTAGACCACAAAATTTAGACTTAGCTTAATTAAATGATAGCACACACATTTTAATTGTCTACATGTGTGGCCCCAAATTATGGATTAATTACAAAAATTAATCTAACATATTTTTGATGGCTAAGGGTAGTCAGAGAACAAGTAGGAGCCCCAACTCTAAGTTGTTTAATTATATACAAGTATGGATGACAACTTAAATCCTTTTATAAAGCAAAACCAAAGCAAAGAGGAAAGAATATGACTGATACTCAGCTTGTGAAGATGTTAAAAATAGAAAAGTTTTATGTTGCTTTTCTGGTGCTCATATTTAAGAAACTTTCACAATAAGTATAGCCCAGTGCTCTCACCCTCCTCAAATCATGAAATGTCTTTAGTTATGATTTCTCCTCTCATCTCTCCTCATGGTACATAATCCTAGTTAGTGTCTGTAGAATAAGATATCGGCTTTATGGCAATATATCAGTAAGTCCTCAGCCCATGAATCTTCGTTTATTGTCTTATCAATAGTCAACTCTTACTCAATAATATAGTTTAGAATTGACTTATGTTTTGCTTGGAACTTGTTCTTTTTCACTTTTCGACTAAGCAAACTTACTTTTTTGTCTGAAAAAGGAAAAAGTTTAGTCTTGGTTTGATCATTATCTAAAGCCAGTCCATATCAGTTTATGTTTGATGGTTATTGTCCATATCCTCTTTGCATCCAAAAATGGATATGGATACCTCTTTCTGGATATTATTTGTATCCAAATTCGTATTTATAAATGATTACGGGGTGAGGATATGTTAGAACCTATATCCAATCTGTATTCGTTCCTTTTACATCCCTACTTCATAGAAAGATGTTATGTGCCCTTCGTTATGAGAGACCCTTGTGCACTACTGTTAGGAGTTCATATGTGAGTATAAACAAGTTAAAATTCAAATTTGAGGCCTCTGTCTATTAGCTTAAGTTTTTGGGTCAAATTGGTGCTCGGCTTTGTATTTAGAGCCCATTATTCTTCCGGGAGGCCTCCACGTGGATATGTTTATATCAAAGTTGAGATCCTAGAGATGGTGGTTCTTGTAGATGATTATTGAGATCCTACGGATGGTGGTTCCCGTAGATGATTGCGGTATACTCACAATAAAGGGGAAGACTGTTAGGAGTTCATATGTAAGTATAGTCTCACATCGGATAGAACAAAAAAAGTTCATATGGTGGTTCCCACAGATGATTGCGGTATACTCACAATAAAGGGGAAGACTGTTAGGAGTTCATATGTAAGTATAGTCCCACGTCGGATAGAACAAGAAAAGTTCATGGTTTAAATACAAAGTTTGGACCTCTATCTATTAGCTTAAGATTTTGGATCAGATTGGTTATCGGTTCTGTGTTTAGAGCCCATCATGGTAGTCGCTTAAAGCAAATGCAAGTTGAAGATCAATCTACTGTCTCTAGTTATTTGAATTTCAATCATATATTCATCTCGAATCCTCTTTCTTTTTTGCCTGCTTGTTGACACTTCTAATATCTTTATCCTGTGCAGGCTGTTCCTTCTGATTTTGTATCCTTACATACGAATAATAAAGGGCAGGTAGTTGATTGCTCTCTCTACTCCAAATGGAAAGAAAAGATGGCAAGTGTTGTGCATACCTCAAAGGCTGTCAGTGGGGATCGCAATGGCGTGACTCTGTCCAAGTGAACAACCTGGAAGAAGGCGACACGAGAATCTTTGAGCTTATCAGCACTGGGATGTTCACATCTTCAGAGTCGTGGAAGAAATCACTCCTCCTGAGTTTGTAAATTACACACTGAAGAAAATAAAGACGTGTTAATAGATCACCATGATGTTTTGTAAATACTAAAGTTTTAGACCTTGTCCTTTATATCATGGAGTTTACCTGGTAGAAATTAATATGAAGTTGCGTTCTATAAAAACTTGCTGCATGCTGAGGGGAGTAGAAGCAAGTGTGGTGGTCCTGTGAAATCTGATCCATAAACATCCATATCAAAAGAAATTAGAATCAACCTGCTCTTTGGTTACTGATCTTAAACGTATTGTCATTGAAACCGATAGTTTCAAATGTATGTATCATTTTCTTCATCGGAGTAAGAATGTTACATTCTCCTCTTTCAGAAGAAAGAAAGTGAACACTTGAGGAAAATTGCAGAGAGAATGACTCACTAGTATCTTGTCATCAAAGAAGTAGATCCATCAAATCATTCGTGTAATATGACCCTCACTATTATTCTATGTCAAGCAAGAAGACATGTATGGCATTTATGGAAGCAAAAAATCTAGAGCAGTCATACTCTCAGACAGAACTATTTCAATCGTAAGGAGATAACTTGCTATAAAATTGGGTTAATTACTGTCAGACCCCTTGTAGTATTGTGGGTGTGTAACTTAACACTCCTAAAGTTTAAAACTCTCAAAAAATCCTCTGAACTTAGTTATTTTCACTCTCCTTTTTTTATTAAAGTGCATTCTTTGTCCTTCAAATTTCTATTATACCCTTATCTCTTCCTTTAACTAGCACACTTTCTCTCTCTCTCTCCTCTCTCTCTCTCTCCTCTCTCTCCCTCCCTCTCAGTCACTCACGCTCCTTCTCTGACTGAGAGAGAGAGAGATAGAGAGAGAGTGACTGAGAGAGAGGGATAGAGAGGGAGGGAGAGAAAGAGTGTGTGTGCTGGTTAAAAAGAGAAATGATGTTAGAATAGGAATTTGAGGGTCAAGAGTGCATTTTAATAAAAAAAAAAGTGAAAATAACTAAGTCCAGTGGTTTTTTTTAGAGTTTTAAACTTCATGGGTGTTAAGTTACACACTCCCAGTACTACATAGGGTCTAACTATTATTAACCCTATAAAATTTAAATCACAGATGTTTGATAGGATTTTGTTACTGTATTTGGTTTTTACAAAAAAAAATGGCTTGCCTGAAGATAACGTATTAAGCACGTAAATGATTACATGAATGAAATGCATACATAAATCTCTTAGTTCTGCTTTGGCCTCACTTGTTGCATGATTGTAAGATGGTAGATCTATGAAAAACAATAGATAAGTTGTTTCAAGTTTTACAACTACCAACTGAACTTATGAAAGTAGAAACTAGAAGGTGAGCATCAACTGATCTATTTATTTGTAAGGTGCATAAATTTGCAAACTATATTCTATAACATAAAAGTGCAAGAAAACTCAATGATATTTCCTATAATCACTTCAATACCCCCATCCATTCATGAGCTGGCTCTTTTGCTAGGGAGTCCATGTTCACTAGCAAAAAAAAAAAATTATAGATGAACAGTTGAATGTCATCATATCAATTGATTAAAGAAGAGCGCAATATTTCTCCACGCATGGTAGTAAATTTAGTGACTGAAAAAATTAGTGGTGGGCATCGTTCGGTTCGGTTTTGAAGAAAAAAATTCCTATCGAAAACCAAACCGAACTAGTAAAACCGAAACCGACCGATTTTCCAAAAAAACCAAAACCAAAACCGAATTTTCAGTTCGGTTCGATTCGGTCGGTTTTCGGTTATTTGGGTTTGAAACTAAATATGTGATAAACACTAATAGAAAAGATAATAATTTTTCTTTCTATTTTTTTTCTACCTATTAAAATAACAATAACATCATCAAAGATTTAAAAGAAAAACATATTGAAAATAAATTAAAAAAAAAAGAATAAACTACAATTGTAAAATTTCGGTTTTTTCGGTCTATTTCGGTTGGAGCTAAAACCACTAAAATCCGACCTAAAATCCGAAATTAGTTTCGGTTTTTAAACCGAACCAAATTGAAAACCGAATAAACCGAACCGATCGGTTCAGTTCGGTTTTGTGGTTCGGTTCGGTTTTCTCGATTTTCTACTCAGCCCTAATTAGAGCATAACTCATTATGATAAAGGTCAAAAAAATGTATGCAGACTTTATAGGCAATTTCTGATCATCATCAACATCCTGAAGTAAATTGTAAGGCGCATATATTTTGCAAACAGAGAACTCAACAGTATTCAACTATCAAAAATTCAAAACTTGTATTTCTGTAATCTTCTGTCTAGACTAATGTCACTTATAGTTACGTTAGCTTAAATCGTATGGCAAACGAGGCAAGAAACTATACAACCCTCTAAGGCCAAGAATTTTCATCCAGTCAACAAATATTTTGGTGCCCTTTAGCATTAAATCATCAAATATTCTCAAACAGTAACAAGTGCTGAATCGCAAGGACACTAGTCTACAGACTACAAGCATTATCATGCAAACATCACGACCGTAATAAGAGACAAATGTTCAAGAGACCCAAAAGCACAAAGAACATAAGAAGAAAGAGGTCAGATGAACTGCAACATTGAATTTATGTAACTGAATTGTGGTAGAAAACTGTCCGTCAAGCAAGATAAACAATCAGAACCCAAATGTAGATGCATGCATGATGATACGTGCGATGCACCAAATTTCGAACCATATGAGAAAAGAAATAGGTTGATTAAAATATCAACAGTGATCAAGAAACGGATGAATAAAGCACTGAACATTTCAAAAGAAAAACACCGACTGAAAAATAAGAGTAACATATCATTTGGACAGACATTCTAAAAGTTTCACTATATTTATGAATATAACATTAAAAAGAAGAAAGTAGTGACAGATCAAGAGAAAGAGAAGTCAAGGTATTTGTTCTCCTAACCATCAAATACCTTGCTCATCTGTCTTTGCTTTAGGGGGTCACCCTCGACGCTTGGGTACCTTACGAGGCCTTCCACGATGTTCAAGCACTTGATCAGATTCCTTTTGTTCATGTGGCATCTCAGAATTGTCTTTAGGATCCATCGACAAATGATCTCCACCACTCTCTTGATTATAGCTCTTCTTCGATTTACGCCCTCTTTTGGTCAGCTTGGCTTCTCCATCTTGTGCTATTGCATCACTAGAGCCATCCGTAGGTTCTTTATTCCTTTTAGGTGGCCTTCCGAGTCTCTTAGGCATTTGCTCCGATCCATCATCTTTGCTTCTTTTAACTTTTCTAGACAGCACAAGCTTAGCATTGTCATCTGCTGACTGCAGTGGCTCAGTATCTCCATCGCTCCTTTTTTTAGGTAGCTTGTCACCTCTCTTACACACTGGTTCTGATCCATCATCTGTGTTTCTTGTAGCATTTCTGGAGTTGAGGAACTTAGCATTGCTATTGGCACCTAACGAGGAAGGAACCACCAACTGCAGTGGCTCGACATCTCCCTCATTCTCTCTCTTTGGCGGTCTCCCACGTCTCTTGTTCGATATTTTTGATCCATCACTGCTTTCTTCAGCCATTGGGGGCTTGATATTGCCATTGGTGCCCAATAGGGAAGGATTCGGCTCGATATCTCCAGCTTGATCCACAACCGCCTCAGGATTATCCATAATGGGATTTCTTTTAGGTGGCCTACCACGCCTCTTCGGGGTTGGTGTGGACCCAGTAACCTGATTCTCATCGCAAACTTTAGGCTTGATTACGTTACTATTGATGACCAATGTGGAAGGATCTACTAACTGTGTCGTCTCCGGACACTTTTGTGGCATTTCACGCCTCACAGGCACCAATTTCTGAGCATGGTGCTTTCGTTGGGTCAATGTCATTTCCAACTCTGTCAGCTCGACATCTCCAGCTTGAACCACAGTCGCCTCAGAGATATCCATGAACTCAGGATTTCTTTTAGGTGGCCCCCCACGTCTCTTTGGGGTTAGTGTCGAGCAAGTAACTTGGTTCTCGTCAGAAACTCTGGTCTCGACTCCATTACTAGTTATGATCAATGTGGAAGGATCTACTAACTGTGTCAGCTCCGTACACTTTCTCCTTGGTGGCCTTTCACGCCTCTGGGGCAATATCTTTTTCTGCACCACTTTCGCACCATCTTGAACCTCGGTTACTATATTTCCTGCCGAGTCACGCTTGCATCTCCGTTTCGGTGGCCTCCCCCACCTCTTAGACATCAGTTCAGAATCAGTAGGAGGTAAGGGCATACGATCCATCACACGATCACCTTCGCAGGACAAAGGCACCCCTTCATCATCCTCATCCTCCTCCCTTTCGTCCAGATTAGCAACCGAGGTAAGTTCAACATTTTCTGCCCCTTCAGTTTCTCCCTCACTTGGCATCACCAACGCTATGTTCTGCACAAGCTCGGTAGCATTCAGATTAGGAACTGCCATGTTCTGCATAAGCTCAGTAGCACTCAAATTAGGATTCATCCTTTTGAACTCAACCCATAAGTTTTGCTTCTGAGCTGAATCTTCCTCGTTGTTTAGATTAACCAAACCATCTTCAAAACTCTGCGACAGAGTAAGCTCTTTCATAGGACTATCATCATCCACATTGGCAGCAACATGATGCAGTGTATGCTCAATAGCATCACCATCAACATTTATTGATGCACTCGGCAACTCCAGAGGACCAGCAACATCCATCTTATTATTGTTCGAACCATCTATGGGACACTCGTGTAAAGGCTCAGTCTCTTGTGCTGCATTATCATAATGATCAGTGGCATCCAAACTGGCAACAACTTCATCAGTCCCTGCCCCTTTGCTTTCTCCCTCACTTGGCTTATCTGGTGCTACGTTCACTGCAGCATCCTCATCATCATGAGGGGATACACTTTGCGGCTGCAGAGGATCAACAAAGATTTCCTCATTGTTTCGATTGTTCATCAAAACATCCTGACAATTCTGCTTTTGTGTTGTTGTTGTTGCATTATCTTCAATATTGGCAGTCATCCCCTCATTGTCATTGTTCACTTCTTTTTCTGGAGATACAATCATCAGTGACTGGATAGCAGCATCTTCAGAACTGTCCACAATAACCCTTTTTGCTCCATCATCATCATCATCCATCTCTTTGCGTTCGCACAAGGGTGTTTCAGCAACATCCATATTGTTCTCATAGCCGTCTTCTTTTGCTTCTGCTACATACCCTGGGGAATTGTGGCCACCATCTTGGGCTTGGTCTTGAGCTTGGGCCATATGGTAGCAGCCGTTCGGTCCCATAACAAACTCTGCCATGTCATTATCGATAAGCTTTCGGAGATAGTAAGGAAGAAGTCGATCATGACCCGATGGAAGCCCACTGAAGTTGGCCTTTATGTAATTCGATATCGACTCCATTGTCGACCCCTCAGGTTCATCCAGCTTTTGGATTGCTTCCTCAATCATCTACCACCAATCAAATCAAAATCAATCACAGATTCATTGGGTTACTATTTTTTAAATAAATTAAGTAAGAACAAAAATAGGATAGAAACTTACAAGAGCATAAATAGGATGATCAGGGTTAGGCCTGCGCTTATCATCATTCTTTGATGTTGTTGCTGCTGCTTCTGTTACTGCCATTGTCTTCAGAGATTTTGGAGATGACAATAAGAGAGCATATATAAGAAGAGAATCAACACAAAAACAACTTTTTGCTCAAAGTTGAATGTTATTAGGAATAGGCTGAGAATCTACTAGAATAGGGGAAACAGATGGAAATATGTAGGATTTGAAAAAAAAATTATCATAAATAATAGTAATAATAATAATAATGATATTGTGATTTGATTTTAACAGACAAATTTAGTGACAATAAAAATTGTGAGTAAAAGTCTAAAACTCGTCATTGAAACTTTTCGATGACAGTTTCAGTGATGACTAACTACTATTGTTCTAAAGCCTATGACTGGCATCTTTTGTAACGACTTTATGTCCTCATCATTGTTAACTCGATGTTTATTACAAAATCATATCCTTTTGAGTCGACATTCATCTTCATTGAAACTGTAATTTTTTTAATTATTATTGTCAGTATCTAATATGTGATAAGATTTCTCAACACAAAAAGAAATTATATGTTACATAATACCAATATTTTGTGACATTTGTTGTTAGGGTTAGGGTGGACATTCATCTTCATTGAAACTGTATTTTTTTAATTATCATTGTCAATATCTAATATGTGATAAGATTTCTCAACACAAAAAGAAATTAGATGTTACATAATACCAATATTTTGTGATGGCATTTGTTGTTAGGGTTAGGGTTAGGGTCGACATTCATCTTCATTGAAACTGTATTTTTTTAATTATCATTATCAATATCTAATATGTGATAAGATTTCTCAACACAAAAAGAAATTAGATGTTACATAATACCAATATTTTGTGATGACATTTGTTGTTAGGGTTAGGATCGACGTCCATCTTCATTGAAACTGTATTTTTTAAATTATCATTATCAATATCTAATATGTGATGAGATTTCTCAACACAAAAAGAAATTAGATGTTACATATTAGATTAGAATACTATTTTATATTTGGAGTCTCATATCCAAATCAAGTCAATCCACGTAGTACGTTTCCATTTGAGTTAGTCCATCTGATATTTAGGGTCCATGTCGTTTTCCCTCTTTTAAAGGTTTTAAGTATTTTCTTATATTTGTGGATGGTTTCTCTCGCATGACATGAATGTATTTGTTAAGCAAAAGGTTTGCTATCTCTAGTATAATTGAACTATTTTATAAAGAAATAAAAAAAAATTCTACATATATTCGTATTTTGCACGCTGAAAATGTTATGGAGTATATGAAATATGATGTTTCCTTATTTTTGTGCTAATAATGGAATTATTCATCAAATTTCTTGTTCTCACACATCCTAGAAAAACGGTGTTGCTGAAATAAAATATAGACATATTCTTAATGTTACATGACAATAATGATTCACATGCATATTCCCATATATCTATGGTATGAGACTGTTCTATGTACTTGTCATTTAATAAATAGGATGTGATCATCTGTCTTGCATGGTAAAACCCCTTTTCCTGTCTTTATCCAAATAAATACATGTTTCTTCTTATATCTCGAGTATTTGGTTATACGTGTTTTGTTCAAGATTTGTCTCATGGTTTGGACAAGCTATCCCTCGTGCTATCAAGTGTGTATTTGTTGGATACTTTAGGACACAAAAATGATATAGGTGTTATGATCCAATGTATAGAAAGTATTTTGTTTATGCTGATGTTATTTTTTTGAGTATATTCCCTACTTCATTTCCACATCAAAATGTCAGTTAGATACTTTTCTTCCTTTACCCCTACCTGTCTCTACTGCTGAGGTTGGAAAAGTATCGATGCCTCATAAAGGGGATGAATAGGTGACTCACAAGAAACCACTATTGGTTTTTTTCTCGTCATCAGAAAGTGCCACCTCGCAGCTCACTACATGTTGCTCCGCCATCTCCAGTTGCAGGTTCTAAGCAAGCACAGCACTTCTGTTTTTGTCTTTGATCTTCCCATTACTTTTCGGAAAGGTAGGCGCTCTACTACTGCTCATCCTATTTCTCAATTTGTTTCCTATAATCACATTTATCCAATGTTCCGCCAGTTTGCCATTTCTCTTTCTTTAGTCTCTATACTCAGATTATTTCAGGAAGCAGTATTAGTCTCTGCCTCGCAGTTGGCCATGCATGAGGAGATGCAAACCCTTATCTCTTGTGGAATCTGGTATTTGGTTCCGTCTCTGCCAGATGCCTGTACTGTTAGTTGTCGCTAAGTTTACTATATTAAATATAAGCTGGACGGCTCCATTGATCGTTATAAAACCCATTTTGTTGCAAAAAACTTTTTCCAAACTTATAGTGTTAATTACTTTGAGACTCTCTCCTATAGCATGTCTCAACTATTCGCATTTTCTTTTCTCTTGTTGTGAATCTTGGTTGGTCATTATTCCAATTGGATATTAAAAATACTTTCTTATATGGTAATCTGTAAAAAAAGGTATATATATATATATATATATATATATATATATATATATATATATATATATATATATATATATATATATATAAAACAAACTCTAAAGTATGTTGTTCAAAGGGAGAATATAGTCTACAAACTCAAAAAAACAATTTATGATCTTAAACAGAGTTCTCGAGTTTGGTTTGAGAAGTTTTCTACTGTAATTGCTGGTATTAGATATCAGCATTGCCACTATGATCATTCTGTTTTTGTCCAGCATACTCGTTCTGATATTGTCCTTTTTGCTGTGTATGCAGATGATATTCTACTAATTGGGAGTGATACAACAGGTCTGACTGAGATAAAGAATTATCTCAGATAATATTTTGCAACTAAAAGTATGGGAAAGCCGAGATATTTTCTTGGAATTGTGATACCTTATCATAAATATGAGTTATTCATCTCTAAAAAAAAGTATGCGTTAGATATCTTGGAAGAGACTGGTCACCTTGAGTATAAACCTGTTAATATTCCAATGAGGTCAGATTTAGACATGTGCAGTGAAGATAGTATTTTGTATGAGAATGTCAAACAGTATAGAAGAATGATTGGCAAACTTATCTATCTCACAGTTACTAGACCTTACATTTCTTTTGTTGTTAGGCTACTAAGTCAATTCATGCATAAACTGAGAGATATACACTGGAAAGCTGTTCTGAGAGTTTTGCCATATATTAAGAGCTCTCCTGAAAAAGAATTATTTTATAAAAAAATATGGACATGTTAAAATCTCTGCTTTTTCAAATATTGAATATGCAAGAGATAAAAGAGATAGATCACTGGATATCTTATATTTATTGGAGGTATTTTAGTCACATGGAGAAGTAAGAAATATGATGTAGTGTTTAGATCTTCATGTGAGGCAGAATATCGGGCAATGGCACATACTACGTACGAAATGTTATGGTTAAAGAATTTGCTGACTGAATTTGAATTCAACTCAAAACATCCTATGTCTATATACTGTGATAATCAATCAGCCATCTATATTGCTCAAAATTCAGTGTTTCATGATCGTACTAAACATATAGAGGTAAATTGTCATCTAGTTCGAGATAATTTGATATGTACTCCATCTACTACTTTGTCAGAGCAATTGGCCGATATTCTAACTAAAACTACATCACCAACTGTGTTTGATAATCTATGTAACAAGTTGGGTATAATTGATATTTATATCCCAACTTGAGGGGGAATGTTAGATTAGAATAATATTTTGTACTTGGGTTTAGTTTGAATTTAGTACTACATCGCTATTGAGTGGTTTATGTGGAACTGAGAGGTTTATAAATATATGTAATTTTCTGACTTATGAATTTTGAGATTGAGTTTTGGTTCTCAATACTTTCTGACATTACATAATACCATGACGATATTTGTTGTTACTGAAAGTTACACTATTTATGACAATATTTGTTGTTATCGTAATTCGAAAATATTAACATGTGACATCCAGTTACATATTTATGGAGTATTTATTGTCACAAAGAATACTTATTAATATAATTTTAATATATTATCATTATAATATAATATTGATCAATTAAAAAGTTAGAAATCATTTTTATGTTGAAAATCTATTTATTAAAATTATATATAATAAACTAGTACCTAATCAATCGTTTTGCTTACAGCGAGTAAATAAAATTGTTTTGCGTGTATAAATAAAAATCATTAAAAAATAATTAAACAAAATCAATAAAATTTGTAATGGCATGGTCCCACGAGTATCTGATTGCAATTTTTTGTGCACAATTTGAACTGTTCAATTTGATATTTTAAATATCGAATGCAAAGTTGTATTTATTTGTGTTAAGATTCGAAAAGAGTACCTGATCTGAAATCGATTGCATTTGTTGGTCGGGGGCGCTGGCGGCTAGGGCTGGCGGCGGCGGCGATCAGGCGGCGCTGGCCGGCCGGGGCGAGGTCTGGCGGCGTGGCCGAGAAGGGCTAGGCGTGAAAATATCGCAGGGCTTGGTAATTGCGTGCGGCTGAATAATTTGGGGATACATTTTTTGGGAAAATTTTCTCTTTTATTTTTTCTTTTTATTAATATTAATTGGCTGCTCTCTTGCTATTTAATTACTCAAGGGACAAAATAATTTTCAACATCGCAACGTAATTAATAAAGGAGCAAGCACACTTCGAATTGGGCTTGGATTTGGACTTTAAGTCCGATCCAAATTTGAAAGCCAACCATGTCCTGATTAAATCATAGAGCCTGTAAAGACCATCTTCTAAGAGCAACCATTTAAAAATTTAAAAAACTTTGATTATATTCATCAAGGGCGCCCATTATTCTCTAAAAACTACTTTCAAAGTTCCAACTCTTAACTTTATTACTTGCTAAGGGAACCCACCTCCTCTCTTTTCGTTCGCCTCCGCCCACACCCCACCAAACCTAACCCTCCTTGTCCACCGTTCGACTCTTGCGAGCCAAACAGAAGTCGAAGCTCTCATCAAATTATAATCTCGCTGGTAAATTTTATTATTAAAGCAGTAACTAAATTTTTATAAATTATTGGAGAGACCGTAATCGTAGTCATTTGTCGAATTTTTCACAAACTCTCTTCTGAATCCTTCGAAACCCAATCTACATTGAGAAACAAAAGTTTTGAAAGATAGATTAAAAAAAAAAAAAAAAAGAGAAAGAATTGAAAATTGATACTTAGATTAGATAGAAAGAGTGGATTTACGTTAAAAAAATTTGTTAGGGTAAGAAGAACAAGAGAGTAATGATTAGGATTAAAAAAATAAAATAAAAAACTCAAATATGTGAAATAGAAATGGTGCCCTTAGAAGAAAAGGGAATTTCCAAAAGAGCACACCTTTTTTCCTCATGAGCCCACCATCTCTTTTCAAAACATAGGGTTTTTCCTAGTGAGCATACTTAAAATTTTAAAAAATATTATTATCTATTTTTCTCCCAACAATGCAGCAAGTTCCGAGCTAGACAGCTCGGATTTTCTATGGTGGATCCGAGCTTACAGTCCCGGATCTATCTTATCGAATCCGGACTGTCTAGTTCGGATCAAAAATATCGTTTGGATTTTTCCGGAATAGAGAGGTTGAAGATTTGGGTGTTTAACGGTGGAGGAGATGAGAGAGGAGATGAGCTGAGAGAGAGAGAATAGAGACGAGAAGAGAGAGGAGATTTGGGCATTATAGCGGTAGGGGAGATGAGAGAGGAGATGAGATGAGAGAGAGAAAAAGAATAGAGAGGTTGAAAATGAGAGCATTTTTGTCCTAAAATTTAAATGACCAAGTTGTAAATAAAAATAAAATTTTAAATGGGCTCACTAGGAAAAACGGTGTGCCCTTCTAGAAACTCTCGAAGAAAATTGAAAACTTGTCCATAAAACATAGTTTCACTTGTAATATTTTTGAAGTTTTGAGATTGAGTGCTTTTAGTAATTTGGTGGGTGTCGTTAGAAGTAATCTAGATTATCAGATCCGACTTAATGCCTACTGTTGAACATATATACTCAATTACTATTTTCAAAAACAATAATTCTAGTTTTTATCAACAAAAATATCATTTCGTAATACTAGGAGTGATTTAGAATCATATTTGAAAAGAAATTTAGACTTGCATTCAAATTAAAATTCGAATAATGAATTTCTATTTAGTGCCAGATATGAATTCGAAATCAGAATTCGATTTCAAAACCGTATTTGAATTCGGAAAATATAATTTTCATATACCTATTTAGTTAAACATATATAATTATATGCATGATATTATTTCTTATAAATATATATAGTATATGGGAATGGTGTGTTTATGGTGTCACGGTAGAAAGTAGCATAGTAAGTGCCTTTAGATTTCAACACTGAGACTGTGTATGGATAATCCAAATAGTTAATTATGATCTCCATGTTCTAAATATGTGCATATAAAAAATTATATAATTTTGATATTCCTTTCATAATAATCAAGAGACCTTATTTGTTATAATGATTAAAAACTCTTCATCGTCTTCCTATCCAATATAAGATAAAAATATGTCATAAATATATGACTTTTTAACCACCATAATTTTTTAACTTGGAAGATCACAATTACCACTTCGGTTCATCCCATAGACTTTCCATATTCAAATCTAAGGGCACCTTCACATACGGCTTCTTATTAAAACACTTTAAGTATATTTTTTACACACACGCATATGCACATGCATATGCACACATCCACATGCTCACCCACATGCACAAATATATATGAGAATAATAGCAATAAGCTGACAACTCATATAAACTATCTGAACTATAGTCCATTTCTATTGCCTCTAATAAATTTTTTTTTTCAAATTGGTTTTTTGGATTATAATGTCAACCTCCTCGGACTTACTCATATATAATTTCTTCGGATTTAGTTTTGATTTGGACTTCCATCAATTAAATACAAAATTAATGGTTTTCGATAATTATAACATCTTGTGTTCACTTGATGGAATAAAACACAAACTCCAAATCCACGAAATTTAATCATAAAGATGCTAGGTACTGTAGAAACCATGATCTAAAAAATAATTTGGAAAAAATCAATGAGATTACTTTTTTTCCCGCTAACTCACACAACTTATATGAAATTTTCTCTAATCCCCATGTGTGTGTATTTTACTGTAAATGAGCTGTCAGCTAAGAAAGCGGCAAAAAATAATGAACATATTAATTTTTTTTAATTTTTTCAGGATTATGATCTCCGCCTTCTTAATTTTTTAAGCATTAAATTTCATGGGTTTTGTAGTTCATATAACCTTCTAACACGTGGATATAAAATGATGTATTAACCAAAAACCATTAAATTTATATCAACTTGATGGAAAATCAAATTAAAACTAAAATCCAAGAGATTTGATATGAGTGACCCCAAGATGATTGTGAACATAAATTCTAAAGAAATTTTGAAAAAAAATAAGGGGATCACTATTTCTTCACTGCTACCTCATATAACTTATTGAGACAATAGCTCATTTCCATCATTCTTATTTATATAAGTGTGTTATAAATGAGCCACCAGTTAAGTTAGTCAGCAGCTGAAAACTAATAATTCTATTTTTTTTTTTCTAGGATCATGATCTCCACCTCAGAAGCTCTTAGAATCAATTTTCATAGGTTTTGGAGTTAATTTGTCATTCTATTAAGTAGATACACGATGTTATATTTGTTGAAAACCATTAATTTTACATCTACTTAATAGTCTAAATTAGAACTAAAATCCGAGAAACTAGGTATGATTGAACCTAGGGGCTCAAAATTATAATTCAAAAGAAATTTTTTAAAAAATTATTGAAAATTATTGCAGCTCAAAGCGTGTGTGCGTATGAGAAAATGCTAAAACCTATATCGCAGGAGAGTGGTCCAACAAGAAACTCACATGGGGCGGTGGACCCGAGTTCACACGTCATACTATATTTTTAAGGGGTTTTTACATATCTTTCCCTTAAAAATTAGAATTTAGTCTCCCAAATTTTCATATTTATAATTTAGTTCTTCAAATCCTTTAAGTTACCACAATTTAGTCCTCTAGCCATATTTTTAGACCGAATTTTCCGTTACACCCTTGAGTTACTTTGCTTTAGTCCTCTCTTCCCTCTTCTTTCTCTCTCTCTTCTTATTGGGTTCCTCTGAGTTACTTCATTTTAGAGCTTAATTGGGAGGGAAGAGACAGAGAAAAAGAATGGAGATGGGAACCCAATATGAAGAGGAAGATGGAAGAGATGACTAAACTGAAGTAACGCAGGGGTATAATGGAAAATTCGGGCCAAAAATATGTCTGAGGGACTAAATTGTGGTAACTTAAAAGATTTGGGAATTAAATTATAAATATGAAGATTTGAGGGACTAAATTTTAATTTTTAAAGATTAAGGTACAGATATGTAAAAACCCTATTTTTTAAACAAACCCTCCAGGCGATCCATCTGTGCGAGCCCCACCCATGACTTGAATGGAAAATATTCTCTGCTCTTTCTCTCGGATGATCACTCTTTCAATTTGGGATGAAAACCAAAGAGACATGTGTGAACTTAGCAACCGACTAACGATAGATAGTTTCATGAAGAATTTAGCAAGAAATCCTAAGATGGAGACAAAGTTTGGAAGATCAAGAGAGAGAAGGAGGGCTTGTGCGAAATGGTGTGGATTTGAGAGGTGAAGAGAGAGAATTTGAAGGATATATAAACATGATCCACATCTAGGTATTAGTTAGGTTTGAATTCTCTTGTTAAATCTAGAATTGCCAATCCAAAGTTCAAAACTAAAACTTAAACTTGGAGATTAGGGTTGGTCAAAATTCTTCAAAGAATGAAATCGAGTTAAAAATTATTTTTAAAAAATGAAATGAGTTTGGCAATCCCTATTTTCAATTTCAATACTCCGAATTATCAATTACGGATCTAAAAAATTTGAAAAAAAAGCACATGGAATTGTGAACTTTAATTCTAAATGAGCACACCACTGATTATAATGAGCATACTTTTTTGAGCCAGACAAACTGTTTAGGAAATAGTTCTCGAATGGTTTTAATAGGATATAGTTCTCGAATGGTTTTAATAGGGGAGTTTTCAAAGGAGCACATCATTTTCCTTGTGAGGCCACTTTTCAACTTTCAGTCCGATCAAAATTTCACTATCAAGTGGGCTCACTAGGAAAATTGGTGTGCTCCTTTGGAAACTCTTTTTTAATAGGGTTCGGAATTAATCCTATGGCAAAAAAACAAAATCATGAAATAAATAACAAATTTGTAATCTTTTACAATTTTAGAATTTTAGGACAAAACTAAGAATTGTGGCGTGCTCATTTAGACACTCCTGAATTATTTCTGAAAATAAAAAGGGGGTTTTACATATATATCCCTTACATCTTTAAAAATTTGAATTTAGTCCTCTAATTCTTCATATTTTGTTTAGTCTCCAAATTCTTTAAGTTATTTCACTTTAGTCCCTTGGTCATATTTTTTGTCCAAATTTTCCGTTATACCCATGAGTTACTTTATTTTAGTCCTCCCTTCTCTTTTCTTCCTCTCTTTCTCTTCTTATTGAGTTTCCCTCTTCAATCTTCTCTTCTCTCTCTTTCCTCTTCTTATTTGGATTCCCGAATTACTTTGCTTTAGAGATTAACCGAGAGGAAAGAGAGTGGGAGAGAATAGAGAGGAGAATCTAATAAGATGAGGAGAGAAGAAGAGCGAAGGGAGGACTAAAGTGATGTAACTTAAGGGTATAATGGGAAATTTGGGACTATATGGCTGGGACTAAAGTGGGGTAACTTAAAGTATTTAGGGACTAAATCAAAATATAAAGGGAAATTAAATTCAAATTCTTAAAATGTAAGGGACAGATATGTAAAAACTCCAAATAAGAAATAAATCTTTTACTTTAAATTAAGTTTGTGCCCTTTTTAAATGATATCATTTAAATAATCCTGCTGCAGCCACGCCTCCCAGCTCCAGTTCTATACTCCCTCCCCCATGGGAAATTCTAAATGCGCACCATATGTTTCTAGTGAGCACCATTTTACCAAATGTTGTAAATCACTTTACAATATAGTATGTGGTGCTCACTAGTAAACTGTGGTGCCCATTTAGAATTCCCCTCCCCCATATAGATTTGTCCTCTCCTCCTCCTCCTCCTCCTTCACCCCCCTCATCTCATTTTTTTTGTTTTCTGAGGCTCAGAATTTCCCCTGAGCTCCCAAAAACGCAGATAGCAAAGCAAAGCAAAATGCAAAATTTCCTCCCAATTTCCCTTTAGAAGAAATTAATTAATCAACAACAACAATCATCTTCTCTCAATGGCCTTGTTCTCTCCTCCCACTTCCCTCTTCACCCCATCATCAAAAGCCAACTTCTGTCGCAAACTCTTCCTCAAGAAATCTCCTTCACCCTCACTTCTTCTTGCAAGAAGGTCTGCTGCTGATAATGGAACTGGGGTTACTGTAGTTAAAGAATCCCAAGTCCCTGATAATGTGGAAGCAGCAGAGGAGGCTCCCCCTCATCCTGTTGCTGCTTTCAAGGACCCAAGATGGGTAAAGGGGACTTGGGATCTGACCCAATTTGAGAAAAATGGGAGCACTGATTGGGATACTGTCATTGATGCTGGTTAGTCTCCCTTAATTTTAGTCCCCCCATTTTAGGTTAATTTGGTTTGATTTTAGTGGTTGCCGAGATATATGTCGATTACTCCATCTGGGTTGTCTTTCTTTTGTCTAAAGATTGCTTCTTGCATCATTTTCTCTTTGCAAATCTAATAAGTTGAACTTTATGTTAGAGCACAACTTTGTTTAGCTGTTCATATAGCTTCCCCTAATTAGTAGTTTTTGTCATTTGAGTTTGTTATGAGGGGTCTTTGGGGTTAAAGGTTGCTCCTTGCGTTGTTTTAATTGAATTTTGGTTTCTATACCATCATTTAAATGCTGTCTTTGAGACTGCAAATATGAAGCAACTGAAGCTTTGATTAACATTCTGTTGTTGTCAGTGAGGTGAGGTTGCATGGCGTCTGTGTTAAATCTTAGCATCAAGCTTTTATGAAAGGAGTTGTTGAATATCTAGAGCTGATTTAATGGATTTTTTGTTCTGGTTTTTCCCTGTTTGGTGAACCGCAGGTAAATGCTAGCTGTGCTAAGAGAATGTGGAACTGTAACGGTCTAGTATCACTACTTTAAACTTTGCTCTTGCAGTAATAGCAGTCAGAATTCGAATTTTTCATCTTTGGTTTGCTGATAGATTTTCTTATTAGCTGCACCTATAGTTACATTTTACTCTGTTAACATTTCTTTTCTTGAAAAGGAGCTAGAGTATATTGTCTATTGAGTTTTGTGGAGCCTGAAGTAACGAACACTAATCCCAATCTGAATTTTTTTTTTGTTGGGGTATTTAGGTAGTTTCACATGATAGTAGGGTTGCGGACCAGCTATATGTATATATATTCTCATCCTTTACTTGTAACCCAATTTCTTAAATAGTGAAAAAATCCTTTGGCAGCCGTGGATGTAGTCCAATTTGGAACGAACCGCGTAAATATTTGTGTTCTTGTAATATGTGTTCTTTATTCTTCTGTGATTGCTATTTGGATCTGTCATAATCGCTACACTGTCCTCAGTTCACTTTTATAGAGGTAAATCTAAGCCTGTTAATTGGGCCGGGCGGCCCGTTGGGCTCGCCCGGCCCGGCACGTGCCGGGCACGTGCCCCGCACCTCGGTCCGGGCCGAGGCCGGCGGCATGTTCCGGCCCGGCTGTGCCAGGCCGTGCCTGGCACGTGCCAGGCACGGCCCGACGCGGCCGCCAAATTTTTTTTTAAGTAGCCGTTAGGGGTATTTAGGGGGGGTTTTGCAATTTTTTTTTGCAAATAGCAACCCAACGGCTATAAAAATAGCCGTTGGGGGGCTATTTGCAAAAAAAAATTGCTGATTTCTCCCCCAACGGTCAAAATAGCCGTTGGAGGGGGTTTTTGTAATTTTTTTTGCAAATTAAAACCTTTCTTTCTCTATAAATACCTCAATATCTCTTCTATTGCCATTCATCATTCTTATACACTAAATTTTTTTTTAAAAAATCTCCTAAAATTTTTAATTTTCAAGAAGTCTCAAGCAAAGCAAGTAGTAAATTTCAATCAAGTGATCAAGAAGTCTCAAGCAAACAAGTCTCCCAAACAAGATCCAAGAAAGTTTTCTCATTGAAGCAATCGCTATTTCGGTTTCCAGTTTCATCTCTCTAACTAGATATTTCACTCTCTCTCTCTCTTAAATAGTTCAGCGATTAACAGGCATTTATAATTTAAACTTTTTTGAGAATTTTAATTTGTTTTTTTGGTATTTTATTAAAATGGATCCACACTTGTCTGGCGCTTCTTGCTCTCAAGCCACGGGTTCTTTTATTCCATTTTTAACTGATGAAGAATATCAAAATCTATGTCAACCTTTAGAACATCCTCTTCAAGTACCATTTTCTGTATTTCAGGAAGAAACAACTGATACAACCATACCCGAAATACAAACTACCGCATCTACTAGGGCGGTTAGATCGGACATATGAAAATATTTTGAAAAAATAATAGAAAACAATGTTAGGAAAGCTAAGTGTAAACACTGTCATAAAATTTATTCGTTTCTTTTAGGTAGCGGAACGGGTCATCTTAAAAGACACGTAGAAAAAAATCACCCACCAAATGTACCACATCAAATATAAATAAGCACATTTGATGGATCATTAGGTATACGTAAATATGATCCAATTAAAACAAGAGAAAATTTAGCAAGATTTATAATACATGACGAACAATTATTTACTTTTTCGGAAAATCGCAAATTTGAAAGATTTTGCAAATCAACATTTACTGACGAATTTAAAAAAGTCCCACGTTCAACATGTACATCCGATATGTTCAAACTATATAAACAGTAGAGGAACACTTTAATAGTTATTTTTACTTCTTTAATTTTTAAAGTTGTTATAACTGCAGATTCTTGGGAATCTAAAAATATGACTCATTATTTATGCGTGATGGCACACTATATAGATCAAGAATGGTGCATACAGAAAAGAATAATAAGGTTTAGTGTATTTGAATTTCCTCACAATGCACATAATTTATCACAAACCATGCTAAGTGTTTTTTCAGCTTTTGGAATAGTCAATAAAATATTTACCATTTCTTTGGATAATACTTCTGAAAATACGGCCGCAATTAGAATTCTTAAAAATTATACAAAACCAATTCTCGATGGAAAATTATTCCACGTTAGGTGTATTTGCCACATACTAAACATATGTATTCAAGATGGATTAAAAATAGTAAATAATTCACTAATAAAACTTAGATATACATTACTTTTTATTAAAGATAGTGGGTCAAGAAGGCAAGCATTTAAATAAATATGTAAAAATATGAAAATATCACCTAGAATTGTACCTATAGATGTTAGAACAAGATGGAATTCTACATATAAAATATTAAATATAGCTATTCAGTATAAAAATATAATAAATACTTTTAATGAAATGGAGTCACCAATGTATAGTTTAGATAATAATGAATGACACCAGTTGCATTGCATTTCTAAGTTTTTAGGCAAATTTGAAAATGCATCTAGAGCACTGTCAGGAACTTATTACCCAACTACACACATTGCATTATATTATCTAACCGAAATTACTTTGGTTTTTAATGAATGTATAAATCACTCTCTACTTGAAAGTATTGTTCAACCTATGGAAATTAAATTTAATAAATATTTTAAAGATTTTCCATACTTATTATATTTTGCAACTGTTGTTGATCCCCGTTGCAAATTAGATGGACTTGAAATATTAATAGATTTATTTTATACAAATATGTCTTATGGAAATAATGTGAGGGATTTACTTAATGATATTAAAACATGTTTAGATATTATGTATAAAACTTATGAAGATATGTATGGTGTGCCAACACAAACTACAAAAGAACAATCTCCTAGGGAAATTCGTAATCCAATAATATCATCTCTATTTCATAGAAAAAAGCCAAAACAAACTAGTACATATTTTAATGAATTACATTATTATTTAGAGAGAGCTAACTATGAAGATAATAATGCATCTCCTGAAAAGTATGAATCCTTTGATATTTTGGCATTGTGGAAATCACAGGAAAAAACATATCCCGTGCTTTCCAACATGGTCCGTGATCTACTAACTCCTCCAGTGTATACTGTAGTATCGGAGTTTACTTTTAGCGCAGGTGGTAGAGTGCTCACGGACTTAAGAACCTCAATGGCGGCGAACACATTGGAGATGTGTGTCTGCTTGAAGGATTGGTACGACGCAGAAGACAGGGAACAAGACTTGACTAATGAAGATGTACTAGAGACCCTAGGCTTACCAGAAGAAAATGAAGTTTGATTAAAAGTATATAAATTTGTAAGGATATTCATGTATTTTCAGTTTTTTTTTTTTTTTTTAACTTATAAATCTCTTAGAAAATATATTAAAAACAAGTTGAGAGTGACGGTTAGGGTCCTCTCCCCTCTCTTCAGACATTGTATAATTTCTAGAGAGATTTATAGAGTAATTACATAAATGTAATGAGATTATATATAATATAACATTTATTTTTATTGTTGTTGTAATGTCTAAACTCCCTCTCTTCTTTTTTTTTTCCCCTCTTAAAAAAAACCGGGCCGGCCCGGCCCCGGCACGGCACGGGCCTGCCGTGCCGGCGGGCCGATCCCGGGCCTAGGCCCGGGCCCGGGCCGGGCCGGGCCGGGCACGGCCCGGTAGTCAGCCCTAGGTAAATCATGGGCAGTTTTGATTGAGCCATGGGTTTGCATATTATAATTTAGACATTATCATGTTAATTTCAATGGTTGTATGATTGACTTCCAAAGTACACCCTGTGCATTTGGGGCCAAAAACTTGTTAGAGCTTAGTAAATTCACGTATCTGTATTTTGTTAATTTGTTAATATTTTGGTTCATATTAATCTATTTGTGATTGTTTAGTGCTAGTAATAAGAGCAGTAGTTGTCTTGATTTGTTTCTTCTTTCTTATCTGTTTTTCAATACGAGTTTGCTTGCTTATTAATTTCAAGAAGCGTATACTAGAAAATGAATAAATCAATTGGTGGAAAAATGAGGAACGTTTACAGTATTTATGGCAATCCTGTGCAGGCCATACAGTGGAAAATAGGCTATTGTTGTTGATGTTCAATACTGTTATGGGTGACAATGAGCCAAGTAATAGAGGTGCTAATATGGTTAGAATCCATATAACCCAAAAGGGAAATTCCCAATTGGAATCTTGAGTAATAGACCAAGGGTTTATACATCCATCGATACCGAATTTAATTTTGAAGTACGCAATACATAATATACCATATAATATCAGTCTGATATTGCCGATACAATATGCCCGATAATGTTGATTCGCATACCGTAAGTGAGCTGTTGATATTGATACTGGTTCTGGTTCCGGTTCCGGTTCCTATAGTTTTTATAAACATAACTACTTTTGTTTAGCTTATGGTTAGACTGTCAAAGTGAGTGGCACTCAACTGACAAACTGATATGAGCTGACCTATCTGGTTGGGCTTGAAATGATTTGGAAACCTCTGGTTGTTTCTGGGTTTGGGATTTGTGAAGGCTTGGAGGATTCTGGTATATGTGGGCCATTAATAGCTATTGTTTTGGGCAATTATGAACAGAAACTTGAAGAATTCCATTGAGAGAGATCGAGTGATATGAAGGAAATCATGTTCAAAAAAGAGAGGGTTGGAGAGGTTGAGAGAGAGTTCTATCTTTTAATTTCGTGAAAATGGAGAGATTGTGTAATGTTAAGCAAATTGGACTTATGCTAGAGCTATATGTTGCAGGATAGGGTGTCATCTCTGTAGTCTCTTCTTTTTGCAGGGGTCATATGCTATGATAGACCACGGTAGAGCGACCAATAGCAGAATGGCCTTATACAGATGGACACATTACCACCCTTCCCATGTGCATGTTGTGCATACTACTAAACCCCTATAGTCATGGTTCTGTTCCTTCTTTTTTGCTTTTTGTTGGTTTTTCTTCTTCTGTGTAATGGATACCTATTAAACTATCAATATCTAACGTGGCAAGAGTATAGAATGTTAGCATCCTAGAACCATTAGACACTGTAAGAAGATTTAATGGGCCTGGGAAGGTGGATAACAAGATCTAGACGTCCTTGAGGTAAAGGAAAGCAACTTGAATGAAAAGGACGAAATAATGCTGTCAAGCAGTTGGACCTCTTCCACAGAAAGTTCATGACTACAGTCCTGTCCAATTATGCAGATTCTATCACATTATCTAATTACTCCATAATTCATTCGGTTGCATGATATGATGGTCATGGGTGCAAACAAAGTTTAAGAGCAGGTCAAGTGTTGGAGAATATAATAATGCTTACCGAATTATTTCCCTTGAAGTCTGTCCTTTGTTTACGAAATCAATGAAAAAATGAATGAAACTTGATCCATGCATAGTACACTGATACACATATCAAGCATAGTTGCAAATTTGACATTAGGGAATAATTTGGCGAGGCTCACCCCCAGTTTGGGTACAAAATTTATGAAACTATGGTTTCATTTAAGTTGAAATTTTGTATATATACAAACTCTAGTTTCAGAAAACAGGAGTTTCACTTAAGTTTGGTCTAGTTTGGTTATAAGGTTTAAAATAAAGAGTGGTAGAACTTTGGAAAAATCTACTGAGTGTTTTTTTTTTTTTTTTTTTTTTTTTTTGAGTTTACATGGTCTTAAACTCTATAAAACTGGAGTTTAGCTCCATTTTAGGTACTCAAACATAGTGTAGTTTCAAAAACGGAGTTTTATGTGAAAACTATTTAAAACTCTGATTTCACTAAATGAAATCTTGTAGCCGAATTAGACCTCAAAAGTTTGGAAGTCGGGAAAGCAATGGTAAATTTAGGAACTATTTAGCCATAATTCTAGATGCACTATAGACTAAAATAAGTATGGGTAACCATCATTGCAATATAAGTAAAAGAAAAAACTAATTTTAAGGATAGAAACAAAATATTCTCTCAAAAAAAGAAAAACAAGAAGACCATATAGCTTATTTGTCTCTAAATGATAGTGTACACTAAATGGTCCCTGATTCAATCCCTGCACGTGGAAAATAATTTGAGCTTTTGGGGGGGAACGTAAAAATTTGTGATCACAACATGAATGTTATGAACTATTCATTTATAACTCGCGAATTATTCAATAAAAGAATTCCATCCACCATGTTATAAACAAATTAATTTGGATCCCGTAGAATTTATGAATTATTAAATAATTTTGCTAACTTTGTTAATATGATATCAAGCATCAACATCCCTAAATTATAGATATTTGTTACTGGTAAAATTAGAGGAGAGAGAGATAAGGTGAAGACTTCATATATTGCATTATATAAATAATGAATCAAAGGGTCTATATATAGATCTCAAGAAAGTCATTACATGGAAAGTAGCCAGATCGAAAGCACTATATAGAAAGTAGTCATATGGAAATCCACTACATAGAAAATACCCATATGGAAAGCCACTGCATGGAAAGTAGCAATATGAAAAGCCACTAACACTATACCTCTATGTACAGTCATCTAATTATTTAATCATATGTACAATACATATGAACACCCATCACAAACTCAAGGTGGATCAAGGGTTGAGTTCGGAGAGATGAAAGCATGGCTGAATATGCTAGAAGACGAATGCACGGCGGAAGTAGTACTCGAAGGCATGGAAAACATGCTGGTAGAAGATCTAGAACTTGAGTTACTTGATGCATAACTAAGGCTTGAGTTGCTTAGTGCTATGAAAAATTAAGTTGCTTGGTGTATAACCAAGGCTTAAGTTGCGTGGTGCGTGGGGAGAGGCATGAGAGGTTGGCAGGGAACGACTGCGAGTAGGAGAGGTCATTGGTCCATGTGAGCAAAAGAGGCAATCGTGGATATGTTCTGGTTGTTTGCAAGTAGGAGAGATCTGGTGCTAGTGATTGCAGTTACGAGCAGGATTTGTCGTGCAAGCAAAGATAGTAGAGGCAATCATAGGTCTGATCTGGTCGATTGTGAGCAACATCCACGAGGAGGACTCGAACCATAGAGTGGTATCTGTGTCTCCCAACCACTCCCTTGGGAGGAGGAAGCATGTGAGCGTAGAGATCAGGCCCTGAATGATTCCTGTGTGTGATCAAGAGGAGACATAGATCTGGACAGAACGACCGGAGAGATAGGCAGATCTACGATAAAGTGAGAAGCAGATCTGCAGGTCACTTGGATCTGCGACAAGAGCGCAAGCAACTGGATTCCGATGAAGAGGCAAGCTAGCTGAGCAGGAGAATCCACACTTGGTAGTGTGAGCAAGAGGAGGCTATATGGGATTGCGAGTAGGAGGAGACAAAAGAGGACTAGGAGCAAGAAAAGGAGAAGTGGGGTCACAAGTAAGCGTAAGCACCAAAAGAATGCAAGTAGGAGGCAACACGAGACGACAAGCAGAAAAGGTGGGAGAGAAATCAAAGCGTCGTGCTTCGAACTAAATCGATGGCTTGCGCTTGGCATTTGCGCAGAGGCAACCTAACATCGGTCATCGGTTTGATGCCTTATTCATGAGGCCTAGCACCTTGGTAGCGCTGAATAACATGTTAAGATTAGAGGCGAGAGATATTAGGTGAATACCTTATGTCTAAATACGGGTCACTGCATGGAAAGCCACTACATGGAAAGTAGCCAAATCAAGAGTATTATATCATGAAATGTAATATTATGAAAGTCACTACATGGAACGTAGCTATGTGGAAAGGCACCAACACAGGACCCCTATGCACAGTCATATGATCATATGTACAATTCAACTAACTGTCCCTATCAAGCATCAAAATCCCTAAAATACATATGTGTTGCTATATGGTATCATGGTTTTTGCATAATATTATTTAATTTTTTGGAGAGGAAATCGAATTTGAGATACAAGTAATATGTAAACTTTTTTATGCCAACAGGCTGTTTAATAGGTTAAATTATCTAATAATCTAGCATTACATATCTTCAAGTGGAAGAACATCTACATACATCATTATGACCTATCATGAAGTTATAAGGAAAAAATCTATAGCTTGAGTACTTGATCGTTGTGTAAATGAGTATCCGATCATATGACTCGAGCATTTTCCTCTTCAGTGATTGTATCTTATCATTTAATTTAGCAGTGCTTGTTTGTTGCTGTTTTATCTTCATGTTTGGACAAAGCACTGTAGTGACTTCATGATATGCAGGAATTTTTGACACACAAGCAATGTGCTAATACTCTCTCCTTTTTTTTTTTTTTTTTTAATCTATTGGAAATTCATGTCTTTGCCTATTACTGTTAGTACTTGAAATTCTTTCTAGTAGATATAAACTTTCAACTTGAAGAGATCAGTTCTGATTGGCAACATTCATTTCATTTCAGAAGCTAGGAGAAGGAAATGGCTACAAGATAATCCTGAAGCATCCAGTAATGATGAGCCTGTAGTCTTTGACTCGTCAATGATTCCCTGGTGGGCATGGATCAAAAGGTTTCATCTGCCTGAAGCAGAAAAACTCAATGGTTGGTTTCCGCATCTTATCGTAATGTTGAATTTTATTGCATATAATGCATACTGATGACAAAATATTAAAGAGCGAAATATTTATGCATGCGACATATATAATGCACATCAAAACTCATAATTGTTAAAGATATCTTTTCTTTATAGTAGAAAGAAAAGAAAATTAATTTTAATAATTTAAAACATAAGTTCAATAAAGTAATTATATTAAAAACAAATTTAATTTCAATTTAATGGACTAGTAACTTAAATAAAATATTTAAAAACTCTATCTTTGCAAAGTATTTGGAGCTTATTAGCTTAGTATCTATTTTATATCAAAAGATTTTTTTTTTTTTTTATCATTTTAGGTAATGTATGAAAACATGATTATATCTTATGACTTCTTGAAAGCGATAGTAATGATTTCTTGAAAGCGGATAGGCTTGGACACACAAGTTCTTGGGCAAGTGTCATATGAGTGTTGGCGTCTAACACGTATCAAAAATGGGTTAGGCACACACTTTGAAGTGTCCATGTTTCATAACCATTTACTACTGCCCAAAATAAGTAAAGTTTCAGTAATCTCTGAAAAGAAAAGTTAATTCCAATTTACTTATTTTCCTTGTACTAGATACCTAGAATGAGGGTGCTCAACTTTCTTTTACCTCATCTTCCTTAACCTGAGCAATATTGTTGCTTCTTAATAAATCTACCGCACTTATGCAGGGCGCGCTGCAATGATCGGCTTCTTCATGGCTTACTTTGTGGATAGCTTGACGGGCGTAGGTCTTGTTGATCAGATGGGGAATTTCTTCTGCAAGACCCTGTTATTTGTCGCCGTAGCTGGAGTCATGCTAATCAGAAAGAACGATGATATTGAAACTCTGAAGAAACTCTTTGATGAGACGACTTTCTACGACAAGCAGTGGCGGGCAACTTGGCTGGAGGATGACTCCAGCATCCCTTAGGACAAATACAAGCTCAAATATGGATCACGAGATTATGTTTTCCTTTCGTTCCTGTGACTGTCGTACTTGTATTTTCGTTTGTGAGAGATTTGCTCTTCTAGAGTCCAAATGGCTATGGCAGTGGTTTCAGGTGCGCTAGCATATTGTGTTCTTGTAAAATTAGTAGCTACCTGAGTTTTATAATTGTATTCGTTTGCCAACAGAATCAAATCGCTCATTAAGGAACGTAACAGGGATGGTAATAGATAGGTGTATGAACGGATCAAATTTTGACTCATTTTATATAAAATTTTAGATTTTAAAAAAAATTATTTTTAATTCAAAGTTTTGTATAGGACGAGTCAAAATTTAGTCTGTATACGTGTCTATTACCATTCCTACATGTAAAGCATCTTTCTTCATCGTAGGCCAATAGTAGAGGCCCTGTTGAGGGTTTTGAGTGACATGCTAGTCACTTGTCATCTACCTCGTAATTCTCTTCTATCTTGTAATTAGGAATGATATTCTCTTCTATCTTGTAATTAGGAATGATAATATCTCGCAATTCTCTTCTATCTTGTAATTAGGAATGATATTCTCTTCTATCTTGTAATTAGGAATGATAATATGTGCATTGATGGACTAATTTTGGTTCGTTCCATCTAAAATTTTGAATTGAAAATGAAAATTTAATTTTTCTAGTTTATTTATTGTAAGCATAAAGTGTGTAGTTGTACCACTTTGCAGATTGATTGATCTTACAAGAAAGAAAACTCTCTTGATTCTAGATATATTCAAATAGACTAATAGAAGAGAGCTCGGAAGAATTCGTTGTTTAACAAATTAAATTATCTAGAATGCACTATGTTTTTAAATATGTCTAATCAATTATGTCTCTTTCTGTGAATTTAACATTCAAGTACGGTTAGAGTTAATAACTCGAAAGATAATCTTCAATCTCTAATTAATCAATTAACAATACAAAATATAGATTGTTAAAATTTAACAAACCAAGTATAATGTATCAATCTAGAGAATTCAATTAATAAGAAATTAATATGCAAACAAGTTAGCTAAATTCCAACAATCAATAATCTCTAAGTTATTATATCTAAGTATAAATTATCAAACCTACTTACCAAGCATAATTTATCAAGAAAACTAAAGTTTATTAGCTAAATATAACCTATCAACTATTAAGTCTTAGAATTATGATGATTAGTTTCTAACTAATTAACAATCCCCAAGCTATAATTTCTAATCGTAGATAATCAAAGTAGCTAACTAAGCATTTGAAGTTTCTGGATCATGTGAAATAAGATTAGTACCAAAAGTTCATAATCAAATTTGGACCCGTCCTATCTAATTAAAGGGTTTTATCCTGCTCAGCTTATGAAATCGAGGGAGAAAGAACTTGCAGAGTGAAATGTCATTCCTCAGACTTAGCGGAACCTACTTTGATGAACTTTGCTTGCATCCGGAGGCCGATGCACCCACCACTAGTAAGAGTACCTAGAGTTTGAGAAGTATAGTGGAGCCGGATGCCTAATGTCTCATTTGAATCCCTATTACAGGGCCATGTGTCAGTATGGCCAGTCTGACTAAAAAAAAAAAACCCTGCCTTTCAAATCCGCCCTGTTAGCAAAAAATAGCGGAATATACTAATGCAACAACCAGCGGAATCAAATAGTTAACCGAAGAGAAAAATAGTTGAGACAGAGAACACACAGATTTGCCTACGTCAATATACCTACGTCCACGGGGACACGATCGAAAAACTTCCACTATATCAAAAGAGGATTACAATACTCTAGTTCTCAACCACAAGAGAAATCACAAAGAAATCACACAAGATTTTGAGATGAAACCCTAACTTTTTGTTGCAGTGATTTACCTATTTGCTTCGGCCGAAAAAAAATTGCAGCAGTAGCAGCTAATTTTTCTTCTTTCGGCCGCCACCACAAAATAAATAACCCAGTCGCCTTCTTCTCTTTTGTCTAGCCGAAACCAATAACAGCAGCCACAGTAGCCTCTAAATTATTTCACCAAAAATAATTTCAACACCACAAGCCGCCACAAAGAGAAAAACCCTTGGTTATTTGTTTTTTTTTTCGGCTTCTTTTTCGGCTACAAAAATCCTAGCACCACAACCCCATATTTATATTATATCATAATGGGTTTGGACCGGTTTTGAACCCGTTTCGGTGTACCGAAACCCGTTACGGCAATGGGCTCTATTAGCAACAATCTCCCACTTGGAGACCTATTGCTAAAAATGTAATCTCTATACATGATAATCCCAGTGTCCAAAGTTTTTTACCTTGATCGTTCAAAGTCCCAATTTCAGCATTCAACACAAATGCACCAAAGTTGAGCAATAGCTCAACTTTTTCCCATCAACCGGCTTTGTCAACATATCTGCAGGATTCGTGCTGCCCTCAATCTTCTCCAACTTCAATTGGCCATCCTCTAACAAGGATCTAATAAAATGATATCTCAAGTGAATATGTTTAGTCCGTAAATGATACACCGAGTTCTTAGCAAGATGAATTGCACTCTGACTGTCACTGAACAATCTGCAATCCACTCCATCAAAACCCAACTCACTCAACAATCGCTGCAACAAAATAAACTCCTTACTTGCTTCTGCAGCTGCAACATACTCAGTTTCTGTCGAAGATAAAGCAACAATTGATTGTAATATTAAAACCCGGCTTACCGTTGTCCCTCCTACAGTAAAAACATAACCAGTAGTGCTCCTGTCATTGTTTCTATCACCCGCATAGTCCGAATTCACAAAACCTTGCACATCAATGTTATCACCCCCAAAACATAAACAATACTTTGAACTACCTTTCAAATACCTGAAAATCCACTTCACCGCTTGCCAATGTTCCTTCCCAAGGTTCTTCATGAATCTACTCACTACTCCCACTGCATGTGCAATATCTGGTCTTATACTCATCATTGCATACATGAGACTCCCAACGGCCGATGAATAAGGCACATTCTCCATGTGTCTCGTCTCCTTATCTGTCTTATCACCTTACTCTTTTAACAATTTAAAGTGACCACCAAGAGCTGTAGTTACCGGTTTTGCATTCTCCATATTAAATCTCTCCAACATCTTCTTGATATACCCCTCCTAAGATAACCACAATTTCTTACTTTTCTTATCTCGGGTAATTTGCATTCCAAGAAGTTGTTTAGCCTCACCCATGTCCTTCATAGAGAATCTCCCTGCCAACTTTCTTTTCAGATCATTAATTTTCTTCATGCATGTACCTGCCACAAGCATATCATCTACATACAAAGTAAGTATAATAAAGTTACAATCCTTAAACTTTTGTAGATATACACAATAATCTGAATTGCATCTGGCAAAACCCGAATCCAACATAAACTTGTCGAACTTCAAGTACCATTGCCTCGGCGCCTGTTTCAACTCATACAAGCACATTTTCAGTCGACATACCCAATTCTCTTTTCCTTTAACTTCATATCCCTCCGGCTGTTCCATGTATATTTTCTCCTCCAAATCACCATGAAGGAAAGCAGTCTTTACATCAAGCTGCTTTAGATACAGTCCTTTCACAGCCACAACACTTAGTATTGCTCTGATAGAAGTCATCTTGACAACAGGTGCAAATATTTCATTGAAGTCAATACCTTTTCTCTGACCGTATCCCTTCACCACAAGTCTAGCCTTGAACCTTTGTGTCCCTCCTGCCTCATGTTTTACCCTGTATACCCACTTGTTATGCAATACTTTCATCTTTTTCGGTCGCTTCACCAATTCCCATGTGTGATTCTCCTCCAAAAAAGACATCTCATCACGCATAGTTTGCTCCCACTTAAGACGAAATTTATCCTGCATAGCCTCTTGGTAACTCTCTGGTTTACCTGCATCAGTATACAAAATATGATATAATGGAAGACAAAGTTTTTGGGTTGGCTTCCTTATCCCCGTGCTCCTTCTCAAAGTACTCTGATGAAGTACTGGAACCATCTTCTTCAGTCAATGGCTCTCTTTCCTGTTCGGTCTCATCTGAAACTTGTGTATTCTCAAGTGTAGCCATTTCTTCTCTTTCAGATGTAGGTATTTCTTCATTTCTTTTATCCATGAGATCTATTCCATCCTGTGGCTCATCTAGCTCCAAGTGCTCTTTTTCCACTGCTTTCTCACTCTTACTTTCCATCCGGTCTTTATACATACAATCCTTATTAAATACTACATCTTTGCTACGAATTATCTTGTTATGCTCATAATCCCATAAGCGATAACCATATTCGTCGCCACCGTATCCAATGAATGCACACTTCTGAGATTTAGAATCAAGCTTCTTTCTCATCTCATGATCCATATGTGCATATGCTATACAACCGAACACTTTTAAGAATGAATAATTCACAGTCTTACCAGACCACACCTCCTCTGAAATTCCTCCATCTAAAGCACTAGCTGGACTCCTGTTGATCAAGTAGACTGCCGTATCTATAGCGGCTCCCCAAAGTTGCAAAGGCAATCCTGCATGTAGTCTCATACTCCGAGCTCGCTCCAAAATGGTTCTATTCATCATCTCAGCCACGCCATTTTACTGCGGTGTTCTCGGTACAGTCTTTACTCTCCTGATCCCGTGGGTAGAGCAATAGTCATCGAATTCCCTATTGCAAAATTCCCCACTATTGTCTGACAACAGACATTTCACCTTCAAACCTGTTTCATTCTCAACAAGAGCTTTCCATACCTTGAAGATCTTGAAGACATCGGATTTCTGCTTAAGTGCGAACACCCATATTTTCCTACTTGCATTATCTATGAAAGTGATAAAATAAGAATTACCTCCAAGAGACTTCGCCGAAGAAGGCCCCCATACATCTGTATATACCAACTCCAATCTCTCGGTTTTCTTCTCCTTGCCATCCTTCATAAAGCCAACTCTTTTCTGCTTTCCAAACACACAATTCTCACAGAAATCAAAGTTAGCATCTTTCATATCTGTCAACATACCTCTGGATTGTAACACCCTCATGCCGCTTTCGCTCAAGTGACCGAGCCTCTGATGCCATAAGGTAGCCTTCTCATTCTTCACGGTGGCCAAAGAAACAATATGATCCACTGAGCTTGAGAGTAAATATAGAGTTCCCACTCTCTCACCCTTGACCACTACCATTGCTCCTTTACTAATCTTCCACTATTTCCTCTCAAATGAGATTTGATAGCATTCGCCATCCAGCTTGCTAATAGATATTAAATTCTTCTTCAAATCCGGTATGTGCCTGACCTCTTGTAAAAGCAATTTTCCTCCATTGTGTAACTTTAAATGAATTATCCCCTTACCGACAATCTTGCATTCCTGCCCATTACCAACAGTCACATGGCCAAAATCACCTTGGACATAATTCTCAAACCATTCTCTGCGAGCAGTGCAATGGAACGAAGCCCCTGAATCCACAAACCACGAATCTGACATTGATTCTGTATGAGCAGACAAACACAAGTCATCATACTCTTCACTTGGATTCATCACATTCGCTCCTTTCTTGTCTTTATTTGGACAATCCTTCTTCATATGACCCTCTGTCTTACATTTCCAACACACTAACTTTTTCTTGAACTTCCCCTTAGATTTTGATCTCCCTCTTTACTTCGACTCTCTGCTTAAACTTCTACCCCTTTCCTTCCTTCTGTCATTATCAATCGATAGAGCAGTACTTGTAGAAACTGTGCTCTCACCCATGCTCTTTTTCATTAATTCATCATTCATGATTGTACTCACAACATCATCAAATTTGAGAGCAGTATTGGAAGAATTGCTGATGGCCATAACAACATTACTCCAACTATCCTGTAACGAACACATAAACATCAAAACTTTAATTTCATCAGCAAAAACAAAATCTAAGAATTCAAGTTGTGCCCATAATGTGTTAAATTCGTTCAAATGATTAACAACTGAACTATCAGAAAGTATCCTCAACTTGAACAATTTTTTCATTAGAGACAGTCTATTTGAAGCAGACGGCTTCTCATAAAATTTAGCCAACGCTGATATCAAACCTGAAGTGGTCTTCTCCTTGGAGACGTTGAACACAACCTACTTTGTCAGGCACAATCGAATATGTGCCAAAGCCCTCCTGTCCAATAATTCTCACTCCCCATCTGTCATCTTTTCTGGTTTTTCTCCAAACAGTGGTTGATGTAAATTCTTTTGATATAAATAATCTTCCATCTGCAACTTCCATCATTGAAAATCTGTCCCATCAAATTTTTCAATTTTTCCCTTCCTATCTTCCGCCATAACTCCCACTCAAAATCAACACCGATCTGAGTGAAATCTGACCCGAACCAGGGCTCTGATACCAATTGTTAGCAAAAGATAGCGGAATAATACTAATGCAACAACCAGCGGAGTCAAATAGTTAACCGAAGAGAAAAATAGTTGAGATAGAGAACACGCAAATTTAACGTGGTTCGATAATATGCCTACGTCCACGGGGACACGATCGAAAAACTTCCACTATATCAAAAGAGGATTACAATACTCTAGTTCTCAACCACAAGAGAAATCACAAAGAAATCACACAAGATTTTGAGATGAAACCCTAACCTCTTGTTGCAGTGATTTACCTCTTTACTTCGGCCGAAAAATAATTGCAGCAGTAGCAGCTAATTTTTCTTCTTCTGGCCGCCACCACAAAATAAATAACCCAGCTGCCTTCTTCTCTTTTGTCTAGCCGAAACCAATAACAGCAGCCACAGTAGCCTCTAAATTATTTCACCAAAAATAATTTCAACACCACAAGCCGCCACAAAGAGAAAAACCCTTGGTTATTTTTTTTTTTTGACTTCTTTTTCGGCTACAAAAACCCTAGCACTACAACCCCATATTTATATTGTATCATAATGGGTTTAGACCGATTTTGGACCCTTTTCGGTGTACTGAAATCCGTTACGGCAATGGGCTCCATTAGCAACACGCCCGTCTTCCAAATAGATGAAAAATGGGCTCATTAGGAACAAAGATTGAGTACGGCCTGTAGAGCACATGTAAGACACATGAGTTTAGAGAATTTGTCTCTCATTATGGGCTAGAAAAAATGGATTGCATCCTAGTTATATCTAGTGTAAGAACCGATGGAGGTATGGCCAGATTATAGCTTCTGTTGGATATGAGCCTTTGCAATGACAAATGGCTTATTTCCAATGTTCCTAGAGGCTCTACCATCGACGCATTTGGTGCCTATTGGCTCAGACCATTGTCCCCTCTTCCTCTCTCCCGAGGCATCAGGACGTCACTTCAATGCATTCGTTCATTTCTTCTTCCTTCGAAATAGGATCCAGACACCTTGAAGAATTTGTCTTCTACTAGTTCATTCGCTCGAACTTCATTATCCTTTGAACACATAGTCGATGCTCTATGCTAGCTTGTCCTGTACCGACTCTCATTTCCGGGTCAGAAAACTACGAAAGAAATGCTGGAAAATGGTCCACTAGTTGTGACTGTAGAATCAGAAAGAGGAGTTTCGGGCTAGCGTTCAGCTCAGAGAGAAAAGCAGCATGTAGGTGGAACTCGTCGTGTCGTAGTCGGACATGCGGGCGGACTTGTCGGATCGAAACCACTTCCTCAAGATTAATACATCACTGATCAGACGTTTCGGGCTGCAAACATTTATGGGAAAGACATCCCCATTTCGAAAGGTAAAAGCGCTAATGCTGCTATTTAAGCTGCCTGAGATAACTCAATAGCAGGCCGAGCATCCCGAGATGCAGAGCTATTTACAATGTTGTTGCCGAGCATCAACATGTGGAAAAGAACTTCCTGAGCAAGTGGAGGCAACCTATTAAGTTTCTTAGTTTGCGGATTATTATCTTAATTAGTCTAATAAATCAAATTATAAAAATAAAGTATACGAGAGAGATTTTATTGATTAAAGTATAATCAATATTGGATAATCTTGTTGCATTGCCTCAGTGTTTTTAGATAAGAAGACTAGTAATCCGATTAGTTTTGAATTAGTTAAGATTAGTTCAGTTTGTTATTGTTATTAGTAATCCGATTAGTTTTGAATTAGTCAAGATTAGTTCAGTTTGTTATTGTTATTAGTAATCCGATTGGATTGGTTTGTTTTGTACTCCCTATATATATAGATGAAATAATCAAGAGGAAGTGTAAGCCCTCTTCTAAAGAAAATCTTCTTCTTCTATTGCTGCTTTATCCTCTCTCTACATTTGGTATCAGAGCTCGTGTTATATGCCAAAGATCATGCCGCGAAGCATCATCACCAGCGGAGTTGACGGGGCTGCCTCGGGTGCGCTGGCGAAGAAAAGCACCGGCGTCTCCCTCCACTACTCGATGCTGACGAATTCGAACTACGCAACTTGGGCTATCAAGATGCGCGTATACCTACAAGCACAAGGTGTGTGGGACGCCATCCAGCCTGGGACCGACGTGGAGACAAGGAAGGACAAGATGGCACTCGCCGCCATGTATGAAGCTATCCCCGAGGAAAACCTTCTTCTCATAGCGGAGAAGGAGACGGCTAAGGAGGCTTGGGAGACGCTCAAGACAACGTACGTGGGTGCTGATCGAGTAAAGCAGGCGAAGCTCCAAACTCTAAGGAGTGAGTTTGAAACCCTCCGCATGAATGAAGCAGAGACGATAGATGACTTCGCCGGAAGGCTGACAGCCATAGTCAGCAAGACCGCCGGCCTCGGCGGCAAGATCGAAGAAAGCACCGCCGTCAGGAAGTTCTTGGTCGCCGTCCCCAACAAATTCCTACCCATTGTCACATCGATCGAGCAGTTTGCCGATTTGACGACGATGACATTGGAGGAGGCGATTGGTCGCCTCAAGACTTTCGAGGAAAGGATTCGCGGTGCCGATGGCAAGGACGATGAACATCTTCTACTCACGAAAGCAGAGTGGAAGGCTCGCTGGAAGCAGTCCGATGAGGGTTCATCATCGAACGCGTCAAAGGGGCGCGACAAAGGAGCCGGGCGCGGCCAAGGGCGCAGCCAGGGGCGCGGTTCTGGACGCGGCCGCAGCACTGGGCCTGGAGAGGAGAACCGTAATGAAGAGCAAGGTGAGGAGAAGAAGAAGTTCGACCGGAAGAAGGTCAAGTGCTTCAACTGCGGCATTCTCGGGCACTACGCAAGAGAGTGCCGCAAGCCGCGGTAAGAGCGCAAGGAGCAGGTGAATCTTACACAGGCTCAGGACGATGAGCCCACGCTGCTAATGACGCAGGTCTACGCGTTCACGGAAGCCCCGATCGTTGACATCATGCTCAACGAGGTTCACGCGCAAGTGCACCTTGGCCGGGAGAAAGAGTACCACGACGACATCTGATACTTGGACACCGGGGCTAGCAACCACATGTTTGGGTGCAAAGCGAGCTTTGCTGAGCTGGACTCCAATATAAAGGGCTCGGTGAAGTTTGGAGATGGCTCCGTCATCGACATTTGTGGACGGGGAACGGTGCTTTTCACTTGTCACAATGGCGAGCACCGTGCGCTGACGGACGTCTACTACATCCCAAGGCTCCGCAGCAACATAGTGAGTCTTGGGCAGCTCGACGAACACGGCTACCAGATGCTCATCAAGGACGGTATGCTGTGGATCCGCGATCGGCAACGACAGCTACTTGCCAAGGTAAAAAGGACCAAGAACCGCTTGTATGTACTTAACCTTGATTTATCACAGCCTGTGTGCTTGGCGGCAAGGTGCAGTGAAGATGCGTGGCGGTGGCACGCGCGCTACGGACACCTGAATTTTCAGTCCCTCCATAGGCTGGCGCAACATGGCATGGTTCGTGGGCTGCCACAGATTGATCAGGTGGACCAAATCTGTGATGGCTGCCTTGTGGGCAAGCAACGGCGGACCCCGTTCCTGAAGGAGGCGAACTATCGAGCGGAGAACATGCTGGACCTGGTACATGTCGACTTGTGCGGGCCTATCACGCCGACCACACCAGGAGGCAAGAAGTATTTCCTACTCTTGGTGGATGATTTCAGCCGCTATATGTGGCTGACACTCTTGGAGTCAAAGGACAAGGCAGCGGCAACCATCAAGCAGTTCCAGGCGGGAGTTGAGCTGGAAGCTGGCCGCAAGTTGAGGGCCCTCCGCACCAATCGTGGCGGCGAGTTCACGTCCGCGGAGTTCAGCAATTACTGCGCAGACCGCGGCATCAAGTGCTTCCTCATAGCGCCATACTCGCCGCAGCAGAACGGCGTCGTTGAGCGGCGAAATCAGACAGTGGTCGCAATGGCCAGGAGCCTGCTCAAGTCCAAAGGGATGCCAGGAAGGTTTTGGGGTGAGGCTGTCACAACGGCAGTACATATCCTCAACCGCGCGCCAACCCGCAGTGTCGACGGCAAGACGCCTTACGAGGCGTGGTACGGGAGACGTCCGAACGTACACTACTTTCGTACATTTGGGTGTGTTGGACACGTGAAGGTTGTGAAGCCAAACGTAAAGAAGCTGGACGACAGAAGCACGCCCATGGTGCTTATTGGCTACAAGTCCGGCTCCAAAGCCTATCGTATGTATGATCCAGTCGGCAGAAGGGTACATGTGACCCGGGACGTCGTGTTCGACGAGGAGGCAAAATGGGAGTGGGGTGCGTCAGGGGGTGACGAAGAGGGAACTGCTCCTGGTGAGATATTCACCGTAGAGTATACTACCCGTTCTGTCACAGATGATGGTCGTGACGATATGCCGGCACATGGGAGTGGCAAAGTGTCGGTACCAGCTTCGCCGAGTCGCGCACCTGACAACGGGCTGTTGACCCTCTCTCCAAGCATGCCCACACCGTTGACAACCCCAGCCGCACCCGATAGCGTGGAATTTGCAACCCCGCCAAGCAATGCTTCGCCCACCTCGGACGGTGCAGTGCCTCGGTACCGCACATTGACGAACATCTACCAGAACACATTCGAGGATGAGCACGAGTACAGCGGGCTGTGTCTCATGGCGGCCGAAGAACCTGGGAATTTTGTAGAAGCCTCAAAGCACAAGTGCTGGCAGCAGGCGATGCAAGAGGAGATAAAATCCATCGAGGAAAATGAGACTTGGCATCTCACCGATCTGCCGAGCGGGTGTCGACCCATAGGCCTGAAATGGGTCTACAAGATCAAGAAGGACTCGCATGGTGTTGTGGTGAAGCACAAGGCACGGCTCGTCACCAAAGGGTACGTGCAACGGCAGGGCGTAGATTTTGAGGAAGTGTTTGCTCCGGTTGCTCGTCTCGAAACGGTGCGGTTGCTCATAGCATTGGCAGCACATGAAGGTTGGGAAGTACATCACATGGATGTCAAATCGGCATTTCTCAACGGTGATCTTGAAGAGGAGGTCTACGTAACCCAGCCGCCCGGTTTCATGGATGAGGAAATGAGCAGAAGGTGTTGAAGCTCAAGAAAGCGCTCTATGGCCTGCGCCAAGCGCCTAGAGCATGGAACTCGAAGCTTGACAGCAGGCTTATGTCACTCGGTTTTGAGAGGTGTCCATCGGAGTATGCTGTGTACAAAAGAGGTATTGGCTCATTAAGTTTGCTTGTGGGTGTGTACGTTGATGATCTTATTATCACAGGACCACATCCGCAAGAAATCAGCAGGTTCAAGGAGGAGATGAAGAAATTGTTCAGCATGAGCGACCTGGGTTTATTGAGCTACTACCTGGGCATAGAGGTGCAACAGACCGGCGATGGTATCACTCTGAACCAGTCGGCCTATGCACTAAAGATCCTGGAGAAGTGTGGCATGGACGGCTGCAACCCGTGCCAAGTTCCCATGGAAGCAAGGCTCAAGTTGAGCAAGAAGAGCACCAGTCCTCCTACTGATGCCACGTTCTATAGAAGTGTCGTGGGGAGCCTGAGATACCTGGTGCATACGCGACCGGACATTGCCTACTCGGTAGGGTACGTAAGTCGTTTTATGGAGGCTCCAACCACTGAGCACCTAGCAGCCGTGAAACATATTCTGCGGTACATCTGTGGTACTCACAATATGGGTTGCTACTATGAAAGGAGGAGACAAGAAGGGCTACATTTGATCGGGTATAGCGACAGCGACATGGCAGGAGATGTAGATGACCGCAAAAGCACAACGGGTGTGCTATATCTGCTCGGGAAGAGCCTTATCAGCTGGCAATCTCAGAAGCAGAAGGTGGTGGCACTGTCGTCTTGCGAGGCAGAGTACATTGCTGCCACAACGGCGGCATGCCAAGGAATTTGGTTAGGGCGCCTATTTGGTGATTTAACCAAAAAGGAGCCCAGCAGCGTCACACTCAGAGTAGACAACAAATCAGCTATATCCTTGTGCAAGAACCCTGTTTTCCATGATCGAAGCAAGCACATCGATACCCGCTATCATTTTATTAGGGAGTGTGTTGAAGGTGGAAAGATTGCGGTTGAATACATTAGCTCGGATGATCAGCTAGCCAACATCCTAACGAAGCCTCTCGGACGCATCAAGTTCCTGGAGATGCGCAAGAAGATTGGGTTGATTGAGGTCAAGAAAGTGCAACAAGATTAGGGAGTGATTGTTGGATAATCTTGTTGCATTGCCTCAGCGTTTTTAGATAAGAAGACTAGTAATCCGATTAGTTTTGAATTAGTCAAGATTAATTCAGTTTGTTATTGTTATTAGTAATCCGATTAGTTTTGAATTAGTCAAGATTAGTTCAGTTTGTTATTGTTATTAGTAATCCGATTGGATTGGTTTGTTTTGTACTCCTTATATATATAGATGAAATAATCAAGAGGAAGTGTAAGCCCTCTTCTAAAGAAAATCTTCTTCTTCTATTGCCGCTTTATCCTCTCTCTACAATCAATCTAGTGGCACTTACTGACTCCATTATAAATTAAGTATGGGCAGGAAATGGGGAGAATCAAAAGAGCACATGAGGTTGGTGTTTCTACGTAGGTTGTAATCTGGTTGCATGGATAGCAAGAACAAACTGTTGCATCATTGTCTAGAGCTGAGGTCAAGTATATCACATGAGGTACATGCTGTACACAACTGTTTTGGATGAAACAAGTGTTAAGTGATTACGATATTGGCCAGAGCGTGATGACTTTCTGCTATGATAATATGAGTGTGATAAATAAATCAAAAAAACACTTTAGGACAGAAAATATCGACCTGCATCATTTTATACAGGTGCTGTTGAAAAGATATTGCTTTTCTTGAATATGTTCCAATTGAAGGGAAATTCTAAACGAGCAGACCACTTGACTTACTAAGTACCATTTGCTTAGCGAGCGCCAACTCTCTTTTAAAAAGAGAGTGTTTTTCTTAGTGAGCATACATTTTCTTCCAATTTTAACTATCTCAAGCCCACGTCCTCTATTTTCTCACCCATCGCTCAGTCCAGATGAAGGAAAATAGGAAATCCTCACTCGCATCCTCTCAAATCCATCGCTCTTTCCTGCTTGCTCTCCCCCACGCAGACCCTCCCTCGCTCAGTTCAACTGTCGGCCCCTCCTCGGATCCTCCTGCTCGTCCACCTAGCAGGTTAGTCATTCCCTCCACAGGTCAGCTTCTCACCTAAACCTATAACCCACAACCGCCAGCTCCACTGTTCCCTCACCAATTGCAACATCCACTTCTTCCTGCCACCGTCCCCAACACCCTCATCACAATATATGCTAAGTATGGGGACCTCACTAATGCACTCAACGTGTTCAACAAAATGTTCGAACGAGACTACATCTCTTGAATTCCATCACTGCCGCACTCTAAGTATTCGATAAAATGCCTAAGTAAGACCAGGATGAAATGTAACTTTGTCAAAAATGGAGTGGCAAAATTATAATTCTTTACAAGTTTGGTTGTAGTGCTCACTAAGTTAAGCTGTGTGCTCGTTTAGAATTTTCTCAATTGAAACTAAACTTGTTGATATTTTTCAGAACCTCTGAACACCCAAATATATTCATCTTAAGAGTACTATAGTGGTTTGCATAGTTGAGTAATCACATAGGATCATAGAGCCGAGGACATATACTTAATACATATTCTTTTCTTATAACTATATGTATAATATTTTATTGTTTATTTATGTTGATGATGATTCTTTCTGTAATAGTTAATATTGTTTTATTCTTATTAATATCATATATAAATAACTCCCATACTTGATATAAAGAGTAAAGAAACTAAGTTTATTGTGCACATTCAATTTCAAGTATGATTTTACTTTGTTATAAAAAAAAAAATGATAAAAACATTTAAAGAGAATGTATGTTCCTAATGCTAGGAAAGGACTACCAATATTGAGAGTAATTGGTTCTTAAATTCATAATTATATTACTTCTCATAAGAATGAAAGTTACCATCACAAAAAAAAAAAAAAAGTATATAAGCTCAATGAAGATGAGGTGAGGAACTAAAAAGAAAAATTATATGGAAGTATAAACTCATCGAAGAAGAGAATTGTTGAAAAACAAAACAATAAAACATCTTGAATATTATATTATTAAGGGAAGCGTTACTCAGATTCATTATCATATTTTGAAACTTGTTATATATTGCATAATAACTATGATATGTATCTTTATGATTTGATTATGTTCCTTTATTTTGAAAATTTCTAATACATGAGACTTGAGCATAACTTAAAATTCTTAACACTTGTATGTCAATATGTATATTTAGGCAATTACTTGGGGTTTGATTACTACATGTAAATTCTATATGTGACTCCTTTGTATTTCTAATGTGGATTATATATATATATATATATATATATATATATATATATATATATATATATATATATATATATATATATATATATATATATATATATATATAGGGATTACCGTAGGTGAGCCGCCAACTTAGGAAAAATTACGTGAGTTACGGCAAAATTAAAATAATCCAATAATTTTTCTTCAATTTTTCTTTATAATTACTATCTCTACCTGCTTAACTTCTATCGGATTAAATTTCATAAATTTTAGAGTTTATTTACCATTTCATCAAGTGCATACAAAATATTATATTAATTGAAAACCGTTAATTTTGTGTTAACTTGATGGAGAACCAAATCGAAACTAAAACCCAAGAAATTGGGTATGAGCGAACTCTACGGGGTTGAGATCATAATCCAAAAGAAATTTTTTACAAAAAATTATTAGATATAGTGAAAATGAACTGCAGCTCAGGTAAATTATTACAGTTCATTTTCACTATCTCCAATAATGTTTTTTTTTAAAAAAAAAATTTGAATTATGATCTCGACCCCCTAGGGTTCATTCATACCTAATTTTTTGGGTTTTAGTTTTGATTTGATGCTCCATCAAGTTAACACATAATTAACGATTTTCAATAAATAAAATATTTTATATGCACTTGATGAACGGGCAAATGAACTCCAAAATTTATAAAATTTAATCCAAAAAAAGTTAAGGAGATAGAAATAGTAATTATAAAAAAAAATTGAAGAAAAATCATTGAATCATTATAGTTTTCCCGCTAACTCACGTAACTTTTCCTGAGCTGGCGGCTCACCTACAGTAATCCCATACACACACACACAATTATACCATATAAATGCATATTTGTGTCCAGACCCATTTTCAATGGGCACCAACCTGATACCAAATAGAAATCAAGCCCCCCATCACAAAATTTGTTGTTGATTCAATAAACCCTAATTTCATCTCTATTAAAAAAAAATTAAAGGTGTAATTATGGATTTACATATTCAAAATTTCAAATATTATTCATACTATTATCTTCTTCTCCCTCACACTCTTTAATAGATTTTTTAAATAAAATATATAGTTGAAAAAAATTCTTTTCGGTTTTCTTTTCTTTATTTAATTTTTTTATTCCATATGATGGATTAGATTGTATGTTAAAATTTTTATTTGTTTTTTCTATGCAACTCTATATCAATCACTAAAAAAAAAAAAAATCCTTTTCGAAATATTAATATTTTTTCATATCATATTTATACTTATAAGAATTCATATCATATATGTAATTGTTAACAACAAATATGGTTTACGAAAATCGTAGCTGTGTCCTTATTCAGTGGCTATGAATATAAATTTATTATCCATAACATATGGATATTCGTATTCCATAAAAAAAAAAACACAAATACGAATATAGAAAGGGAAATTCTAAGTGGTGTGACTTAGTGAGCATCATGTGCTAAGTGAACACACCTTCTCTTTTAAAAAGAGATGGTTTTTCTTAGTGAGCACCCCATTATTACCATTCACTACTCACCCATCCCCTCTCAAGCCCTAACCTCCTCTGAGTGAAGTTTCAATATAATTTTCAAATCCTAATTTCTCTTTTATTTGATTATTTTTAAGTAATGGAAAGAAATTTGACACTAATGTAGAGTTATGTTAGTAGTTAAATTTTTTTCTTATGGTATTTTTCATGTATTTATTACTTTTTATTGACGAATTGTTTAAATTAATTTATATATAAAAATATTTTAATGAATGGATTTAGAGTTTAGGATTTAGAAGTACAAAAAATTTGAGAATTTATAGGTTTTGGCGTGTGCTTAAAGAGAGTGTGTGTGATTGTGTTGAGGAAGATGATAACAAGATGAAGAGTAATTTTGTGAAAAAATGTGTAAAACTAAATGGTGGGGTTCACAAAGTCTAAGTTATGTGCCCATTTAGAATTCATTTTTTTTACAAGTTAAGGTGTGGTGTGGTGCTCACTTCATTGTGTGCCCATTTAGAATTTCCCATAAAGAATTAATACCCTCATGAAAAGACTGGATGTATTTTTTTTTTTTTTTACTACATACGTTAAATGCCTCCTCTCAAATATAGATGTCCTCTTAACTAGGGGAGTTTCTAAAGGAGCACACCAATTTTCCCAGTGAGCCTAGTGTAGTGTATTTTTGGTCGAGACTGACCTTTTTTAAGTGGGTTCACTAGGAAAAATGGTGTGCTCCTTTCGAAACTCCCTAACTAGCGTCAGTCCTCTCCCTCGGTCCCCACTGTTTTTAAAGAAGCAAGCGCACGTGACATCACACGAGGGCCTCTCCTTCCCCAGTCGGATGACCCGGAGCTCCCCATCTCTCCCGTTTCCATCACCGCCATGCCTCTCCTCTCCGCCGATCCCCATCCCACCAACGCCGCCTCCGAGCGCCGCCTGAGGGAGGCGGAAGAGAGGCTGCGGGATGCGATCCAGGAGCTCCAACACCATTACGCCCGTCGGGGCGGCGGCGGAGGAGCAGGCACGGCCGCCGGCGACGAGCACCCCGCCTGCGACCACGCCGGCGAGTCCTGCCTCGCCCACGCCATCGGCAACCTCTGCCAGAGCTTCCTGCTGTCCTATGGGGTTAGGGTTGGGATCGGGATCCTCCTTCGCGCCTTCAAGCTCGCCAAGCGCAGGTCTTACTCTTCGATCCTCGATCTCAAGGTCAATCACTTCATCCTTTCCCCCTGTGATTGATTTTAATTTATGCGAGATTGAATTGAACTGTTTGGTAAATTCTATTGTAGGTATCATTATTATTCTATTGTATCATGAAATATAATGTATTGTTTTATATTATCCTATTATTTCTTGTTGTATTTTAAATTAATCTTGGGGTGTTCTGATTGTGAACAAGGCACAAGTTGATGGATAATACTTTTGATGTAGTATATGGTTACTTTCTTGTTCGAAATTTGAAATTACAAAATACATGATGTATGCTTCTTGTTTTATATTACCCACTGGCATGGGGATTGGGAGCATGCCTATATATGAATTTTTAAATATTAGGAAAAAAGGACAGGAAGCCAATTTTCTTGAATCAAGTATAATATATCTGAGGACTCACTCTCACAAGGTTAGAGAATCAGATCACCCGCTCTAAATATGTCGGGAAAAATGGTTTAAAAAGATGGTCAAAGTTCTTCCCTGGCTTTCAGCTGCACAATTGTAATACATAAAAGGCACTGCAATCTTATCATGATGAAACAACTACAAATTACCACGTAGTTGTCATGAATACCTCCTTAATGGGCATTGGATAAACTTGCAACACTCCAGTGCAAACTGATGAATTATGAACCGCACATTTCTTAGGAATTGTTCCTATAAGCATGACTACCTTAGCTAGTGACACTGGAAGTGGTATAAACCGTTGGGAGCTGTGTTCTTAGGCATATGCAATTTAATGCCTTTTTTAACTTGAAAATCATAACATATGACCATGCAAAATTAGGCTGGAAGACCATTTAATGCATCAAATATTAATAGTATTTGCAGTAATATCTTCCATCATCAAATTTTCGTGGAGGGCTTGCATAATGTTATGCCCCAAACCTAGGTTGGGGAATAGGATAGGGTTCATCGTGAATGGTTGCACCTCTCCCTTTATGGGACAAGCTTTAGATTTATCTAATTACAATAATATTTTAAATATTTGATACTAGCGATGTATCGATTAATAAAATTACATAATAGATACTGGATACCTAGCGAGATATCACGATATGATATTAAATATTGGATGTCATATTGGTCAAAAAATATACATGTCTTCCATACATAAAACATATTAAACTACTTAAAGTAGGTTTACAGTTTTAGAGAATACTTATTTTGGCTAGTTTGCTCGAGCAAGGTGATCTACTTGATAGTCGAAAGTGGAGAGGTTCTGTTGAGAGAGAAATAGAGAGTTGAGCTACCTTCAAGAAAATGAGAGAGAGGGGTAGTTGTCGGGGCTCATAGGTTGTCGGTATCAGTAATCAGTGTTAGAAGTGGAGAGAGATACAAGGCTTTCTGTCATGACTTGTTCGATGCAATCGCTTGCTCGAGGGAGAAAGAGAAAGAAATAAGGTGTCGAATCATCAGTGTACTCACGTGTTATTGGGGTAGTCAATGGGGCTCATGGGTCGTCGGAGTCGGGGCTCTTGCTAATTGGTTCTAGGAATGGAGAGAGACAAGTACGAGATTTTGTTGCGGCCTCTTCAGTATAATCACTTGATCGAGTGAGAGAGAGAGAGCAAAGAAGAAGAAGAAGAAGAAGAAGAAGAAAAATATTGAATCGTCGATCGTTTGATTTATGGGAGAATAAAAAATTAGAGATTTGATTATATTTATATAAATGGATTAGCATATTAAAGAGTTTGGATTAATAGATCTAAATCTGAAAAAGTAAAAAAACGTGTAATATGTTAATTTTGTCGATATTTTTCATCTCTTTTACTTGGCAATATATCGTCACATGGTTGATGTATCACCCGATATCTACTCACAACAAGAAACAAAAAGAATTGGTTTTACTAGATTGTTCTAGTCTCAAAACCGGTATATACCGGCTGATATACCGGTATAATGACGGATATTTAAAACACTGAATTGCAGTGTAGCTTACAAACTTTTTAAAAATAAAGTTATGAAGCTAGGACACTTCCTCTGTTAACCTTTTTTTGTATTCGAAATACAAATCAGAAACGGAACTTTATTTTATGATTTGCCATTTTAGTCTAGCACGACATGTGTTGATTTGTTCATATTTGTGTTTTTGAGAGTGAAGTTTTTTTTTTTTTTTTTTCCGTTCCTCATCCATTAAGTGAAATACAACAAATTATGAACTGTAGCTTGCATGTTTTGTCATGCCAGTGTGCCATTTTAATCTTTGTCATTATATTTAGGAATTCAATGGTATTCCATATATCTATGTGAAGGTTTGTCTTCAAGTCTACGTTACAAGCACATTAAAAACAAGAAATATGAATGCTTATACATATGGACAACCAATGTTGTAATGGAGGATAGTAAATCACACTTTTCTTCTGCGCACATCACTGGTCCGTCAAAATGTTGATGAACGAATAATTGCAGTCCTGTCCAACCTACTCAACCAGGAAGTTGTTTTTAAATTTATTTTAGGATTTCTTTTACTTGCCTGGGAAATGTGCACTAAATTCAAAATTTGAACACACTATACCTTACAGTTAAGTCGCTAAACTTGTGGTACAATATGTATACCGTCTGATAGATTGTGTGCACACTCTTTACTTATATATATATATATATATATAATTCCTGCCTCTCTCAAGTTTTTTATTTGTAACAATGGTCTTTTCTCTTAGTAACAGAATTAATAGTTGTAGCTGTGTAAAAACAAACTATGGACAAATACAGTATGAAAAATAAGTTCAAGTATATTATTACACTCTTACAATATTTCTATCATAACCTTATGCCCTTAATGTACAGCAACTTGTTTCAGAGAAAGATTTGATAGTAAGAGAAGAGGCGTGTCGTGTTGGGTTGCTTTTTGGTGGTTTTACTGGATCTTATCATGCTTTGAGATGTCTTCTGAGAAGGCTATGGAAGAAAGAGACACCACTAAATGCGTAAGTTCATAAAAATATGGATTTTCAGCCCTGTTGATTTGGCTATTTTATCGCTTCATTTGATTATAGTTCCATTTCCCGTTCCTTCTTTCTCCTCTCTGCTCTCTGTTTAATTGTGTTAGGGAGTAAAAATTTACAGGTCTTAATTTCTATAGCGCCATGTAATTTTGAGTTATTATTGATGTTTGATTGATTCCTCATCCACATCCATGACTTAGTTGAAGGCCTTGATGAAGCAGAATTTTAGCAGGTTCGATCGCAGGCTTGTCTATATTGGCCTTAGATGACTCTAGCCGAAGGCGGACACTTGCCTTGTATCTTTTAGCTAGGCTTGGTCAGGTATGGAACTTTTGATATTTTCAGTCAGCCGAAAGTATGGTTGTGATTATCTGACACTTGTTTTTTCAGAAGTTATTATCATTTCAACGTTATCATTTTCTCTCTTTGCAGTGTGCATACAATTCAGCAAAGGCCAAGAATAAGTTTCACCTTTGGGGAAGCCATTGGAGGCATGGGGATTCTTTACTCTTTTCTTTCGCATGTGCTCAGGTGGCTAAATTTCTCATTATTATGACCATATATATTGTTGTAAGGAATATAATAGGCTTGTGTTTTCTTTTCATGGATCAAATCAGATCTAACCAGTTCAACTCATGATTAGACCTGTGTTTCCTTCTCAAAACTTAAACAATTCTTTCAATTGTCTATATTTTGTTCTACTTATAGCAACATATCCAAGGGAAAAAGCAGCTCGGTTAGATTTATATAAAAAAAGACAGAACCTTGTTTCTCATCTGATAATATAGACTGGCTAGAGAATGAAAGTGAAGAGGTTCTTTTGGGGTCGGGAGAGGGGGGGCGGATAACATGAGACCAAGGTCTCAAAAATTAATCATTTCATGAAGATCCCATCATAAATTGCCCACAATACTTCTTCATTAGCCCTTTAATAGGCTTTACATGCATATGACTAGATAAGAGTAGATCTAAATCTAAATAATAAACTAACCACATAATTCTAATTAACAAACTAAGTGAAAACAAATCTAACAAATTTTAACTATTCCTAACTTATTCCAAATCCAAATAATTCAACTAGCAATTAACAAGGAAATAAAACAACGCTTAACACATTAATGCCTACTTTTTAATTCAGTTTATGCTGTGCATGTCTCATCCTGAGATTCGTCTGAGGCTCCCTTCTTCTATATTCTATTTCTTTTGAGAATCTTGTACTTGATGGTGAAGGTCAATGAATGAAATTATGATGGAATAGTGGCAATAATAATAAACTTATAAACTCTGCAAGTAAATACAGAAGCTGGTCGCAAACAATAGAAGTGTTTTGGAACTAAGAACTCGCTACAGAAATAGTTGACATTCATTGAAAACATGGAAGTTGAGGGAGTGATCTCTTAAAGCTAGGATGACTAACACAATTGCTCATCCTCAGACTTAGAATCGAATTTGACAATAAGATCATTTTGGAATGTTGGACGAGTGTGCGATAACAGAAATGGAGGTGAGGGTAATGATCAGTTGGCTTTAGTGATAAAAATTGTAGTTGGAATTAGTAATGAAGAAGTAATGGTAACGATTGGTAGTGGTGTCGAGCCATATCACTATTCTTTCTTTTATTGCTCAATTCTTTGGTTTTTGCCTTAGGTTTTGATTGTTTTTTTTTGTCTCTAAAGATTTCTGAATGATCAACGGAGTCAGTAGATCTAATTAAGTTTGGATTTGTTGAAACAGTAGATCTAATTGATTTTGGATTTGTAGAAATTATTTTTGATGTGTTTGAATTTTTGTTTTTTTTGGACTCGGAAGGCATCTTGACATATGGCAGGTGGTTGTGTAAATAAAGGATATGTGTAAGCAATGAGGAATGAAGTGGAAGAAATCACAGGATTAGAGGGGCTCTAACGCCAATTAACGTAGACTAGGTAGAAAAATAAAAAAGTGAAGGGAGAGGGAGGCTATAATATGAGATCGAAAACATAACATCTTTTTCATTAGCATTTTATATATTTTACATGCATATGACTAAATAAGAAGAGATCCAAATCTAAATAATAGACGAACCATGTAACTCTAACACACAAAAACACTAGCTAAAAAATAACCTGACAACTTTTAACTAATCCAAACTCATGAACTCATGCCAAATCCTAACAAATTAACTAGAAATTAACAACTAAAATAAGTAAATTCATAAGATATGGATTACTCGGATGTCTATAACCGTTGTCCAACTTTCTAACTGAGAAGTTATATCAAGTTTCACTGAATAATTAAAAGATCGAATGCAAATGTTGGTGAAGTTTCCACCTCCTTTGAAAATAGTAGGAGCCTTTTAGGTTGATGCCCCTTCCTAACTATGAAGAGGACATTAGACGATTACAAGAGCAACTGAAAGCCTCAAACCAAGGCCACAACCTCTCCAATCAAAAGCTTGATGAAGCTCTCCATAGGTTCATCAACAGTCTGTGAGCTAATTGAAAGGGAAGTTGTCGAAAGATGTTGATCAAATCCAACTGATCCCACAATATAGTTGCTAAGTTAGGACATTGAACATAAAAGAAAGAACAAAACCCTCTTAACAAAGAATAGTCAAGGTTTTGCAAATGGAGATCATAAGGACCTAGCAAGAGGCCAACAATGAAACAGAGAGGTTCATTGGCAGGCTCAAGCGTACTATGGATAACCTAGTATCTAACATCAACAAAACGCGATCTTCCAAACATGATGGTGCCTTAAGCACCAACAGGAGGCTTCAAGTGGAATGTGATACCACCATGGAGTCATGGACAACCTTAGTATCATTTTAGAGGATATCATGGTTGCTCAAGACACTAAGGCCCAGTGTGAAAGTACAATTTTGAAATCCTAAGATCCAAGATATAGAGTTGAATTTGAAAGAGTTGCCTAATGACCTCGAGGAACTTTGGAAAGCCAAGACTACTTTAGATCACGCCCTACATTGGTACTAGTCACTTTTGAAGAGTAGAAGATCGAATCTACTACCTCGGTTGATCCCTCAACTTCACATTCGTCCACAAAGCTGAAAAATAGAAAAATTCATCATGGATGTCTATTATCTCCAAAGTCAAAAGGGTAGAGCTTGTGCAAAGTGCTTATTTCATAAGCAAGAGTAGGAGATCAACCATTTGGAAATGGAAATGGCAAATTTAAAAAGTCAACTCCAAGTCCTAGGTAATAATAGGCGGTCTCTTCCAAAGATAACATCATTGCAAGATACAAAATGAGTGATGAGTTTCAAAATATGCTCCTAGCATACACTAACACTACTCAAAATGACTTCAACTATCTTCAAGAGAATTACCATGACCCAATTGCTTTCATTTCTTTTAGGTGGATCATTACAAATATAATTACTAATTGGAAGAAGGAAAAAGGAGCAATGACTAGGCCCATCCTCTTCAACGAGACTTTCAGTCACCTATTGATCTTCATTTATTCGATGTCACCATCAATTTGGAGCTCATCTTCGTAAAAATTTTCTTGCTTTTTAATATTTGCATATTTCGAGTCATATTTTAATCCTCCATACAAAATGTCTTCTCAATGCTTCGATAGTGTGCAAAGTTTTGTCTTTTCTCTATTTTAGTTGGCCTTCTCAAGTCACAATCTTTCCTTAGTGGACTATGAGGGAAGGCTCCTTATGGGTCTTGAAGTCGCATAACCCATTGGACAGGTTGAGAGGGATGATCTCACATATTTGTCTCATGTCATACCTCCTTGTAGTAGTTCGCGAGGGATGTTCTTAAGGGTTCCTATCACATATCAAATACTTGTAATTATAATAATAACTTCGAGTATTGAGGGCTAGACCATAAAAAGATCTTTCTCATGGTGTAAATTTCTATCCTAGTATGTCACAAGGATGGTTCTTTAATAAATTCTTTCTCGAACCATGTACTATTAGCAAGCCATTAACGAGGGACATTCTACTAAAGCAGATCTCAAATTGTGGTCCCTCTTATGGGTAGACAAGGGATGACTCCAAAAAAAAGTCTTAACTACTTTACAAAATTCCTAATATAGTACTTTATTGAATAATACTTGAACTAATACAACTAACTGTAAAGGAGAATTTGAAGAGTTACTTCTTGTTTGCCTAAGGAGAAGATAAATACTGAAACGTATCCCCACCAAACTCCATTCTACGTCTCAATAATCGAGTTAAACCTGGTTAAAGCCTTATCGTATAAATTTACTAGAGTTTCTTTATGAGACTGAATCAATCTTCAATTGAATAGGTGGGGTAATATGATTGGCCACCACCCAAAAAAGTCGATGTGGCTCTTCTCGGATCGATCGACGACCTTCCCAGCATCTTGGTTCTAAGGTCTACCTTCTCCTTTTCGGGGAGGAGAGGCCTTGTTAGCTTCGACATCCTCTTAGAGGATACTGAATTTTCTTACGTTCTGTGGATCATGATTATCTATCAGTTTTAGCTTAAAGCTTTTACTGTGCAACAACTACTTGCATATCCTTCATCTCCCTATCCCTTCTCTCATTAAAGATTTCTTTGTTATTGAGGTTGGCAAATCCCTCTTCTTTGGAAGGCTGAGTTCCCCTGGAACCACCCAGTCTAGAAGCTTTAGATCCACCACCATTGGTTCTACCATTGGTTTTAGAACCGCTGCCTTCAGATTTGCTTCTCCTCCATCAAACTTGCTTTGAGTGAGACGATCAGTCAATCCCTTATCTTTCGGATCAAACGATTTTCTATGATAATTACAACAGTTTATGTTTCTCGTAGAATAAGAGGTACTTCTAGTGACGATCAACAACTGCATAACCAAGTTCCCTAATATGATGTCAATTTATGCGAAATCGACCTAGTGGATCGGGTCAAAACTAGCACACAATATATTTGTGGAGCAAATATTTGAAGTTAGGCAATCAACAACTTGAAAATTGACTGCAAAACAAAAAAGATCATCGAAGGTGATGGCACGATTGCCCATTTGATGCTCAAGTAAGATCTTTGAAAAATAGAAGTTGAGAGTTATCATTTCATTTTTCTCTAACTAAGGTTTCTGGGCAATTTTGTGTGTACCTTAGACCTTGAAAATGTGAGATATTTGTAAGCAATCTTGGTGACTTTATGATGACGAGATTAAGTGGTAGGATCTATCTACAAGGGTCTTCTTATTCTGTGTTAGATCTCTAACTAAGTCCTTAAGGTTGTTATTTCAGCGGAAGTCTTTATCTTACCGAGTATGACTAGGAGTTTGAATCCAGTTAGAATTTATCTACATAATTCTCACGAGCAATCATAGGATTAGATCATCGATAGGGGCAAGATTGAAGCTTCCTTTAAACCACTTCAGCTAGTCATAAATTGTAGGTTGTAAGGTGTTCATATCTAACCCTGATCCATCTTCGTAGACACTTACTTTGCAAATGATATGTCAGAGTATGTTTTCAACCTTTCCTTAGATTCTCTTTACCCTCTTAGTTTTGTTGACTCTCTCCAAGCTCACGACCTCCTTAATAGGTTGGCTATATATTAAGTCTATAAAGAGGTTTTCCACATATAAAGCTTGTATGGAGCTAGTACTATTGACTAAAGGTCAAAAATTTAATCTCTACTTCAGAGAATCTCTTTTGACATTCTTTTACCACCTTAATTTGGTCGACCTCAATTTTTCAATCTCAGCTTTATTTTTGAGCTCTTCCATTGATGAAGATAATTTGCCTTCATTTCTTTCATCCTTTGTTCGGCTTGGAGTCGATGGTGATCAATTTTCACGACTAGGGCAAATAGCTACACAAAAAGGGGCCAAATGTTAAGAGAAAGAGAAGGAAGGTATAGAGTATATAAAATTATAAGCTATGGAAGAGAAGTTTTTGAAGAAAGAGTGTGTCTCATTTTGCTAGCCAGATCCACATTAGCCTTGTCTAGAATTGACTTCACCCATCTAAACCTGACCATATAGTATTCATTACGCCATGCACTTGCTTCAAGATAGAAGTCGATGTCTGTTGTTAGTGTGAGAACTTATCACCCGTCTCCTCTTAAACAGGTGGTAAAGGGGCTTCGATGATAGGCTCAAATTATGTGGTCGTTATAGGCCCTTCTTTTTCCTTGCCTTCTTCATGATGTCCTCTCCTCCTTCGGACTCTGATTCAAAAAAGGTGGGGCTTCTCTCCTAGCATTTATCATGTATGACCATAAAGTAAGAATTGGTCCAGATTCATCTTCTGAGAGGTTTAGGCAAATATAAGTCTTAAGAAATTAGAGGAGCAATGAGAGGGAGGCATAATGCAAACTGCAATTGTTTTTCGTACACTTTGATACGACTTTTAGGTAGGTCTTTTACTAGGCATTTCTCGTCGATGGTAATCTAAATATAGCCAAAAATATTTATCTATCTTGGAACCCTTGAACTTCTGCCTTCAATATGAGCTCTTATGAAGAACCTAGTCTAAATGGAGTTCAAGCTGTTGTTCATGATAAAAGTAGGCAATTTCTCAGTTAGACCTTAGTTGGCATTAAACACAACCCTTCTTGGAGATGGTTTCTTTTTTTTTTTGGAAAGTCATGGTAATAGTTTGAGAGGAAGAAGATTTAGATGACTTGCAGGAGAAATGTTTTGATGAACTTAAGATAGGGATTCCAAAGTTATTTATTAGCGCGATGAGTCTGATCTGCATACTCTAATGTGATCGAGGATGTTGTGATCTTGCCAGGTGGGTTGTAGCAAGAAGTCATTATGTTTGATGGGTTTCAGCTGATTTTAAGAGATGCGGCTTTACTGATGAAAGATAAGCATCACAAATAAAGCAACGATGAGATGATTTAAGAGGATCCCACAACATCAATGATGATCCACCTCTTCATTCACTATATTTGCATGTATAATGAGGCGTTGGATGATTATACAACTTCATTGTACTCAATCGAGGCAAGATAGGGGGCTCTTGGTGAGGAATAACAACTCCTAAGTTCGACAAGTATAAAATTTGAACTCTACAAACCAACACTAGGATGAAGGAAAAAATTATTGACCCTCTGTCGATAATACTAGCTCCATATGAGCTTTATATGTGAAGACCTCTGAGCATCCTCTAACATATGATTAACTTGTCAAGAGAGGGACAGAGAGTTCTACAAATGGTCCAAAACATGTGCTCGGTACTTGATATGCACAGTGAGGGTCTGCAAAGACGGATCAGGTTAGATATGGACAAATTGCAGGTGATAGAAGTGGCTCAAGAGACGTTTCAATCTATGTGACCTAATCATCATATGATCATGATTGCAGGTGATAGTTGTGTTTGTAAACTCTAGCTAGATTCCAACCTCTAGTTTTCCTCTACACTGTAAAGACTTGTATCTGAAGCAACAACCACCAACTTAACTAGAGAGTTACAAAGGAAAATAAGACCCTCTAGGTCAGGTCTTGTTGCATAATCTCAATCGCATAAGGTTACCAGATTGCTTATAATTGTTCTATGCACTCGAGGTCTAAGGTACAAACGAAATAGCCCAGAAACCATAGGTAGAGAGAAATCCTGGCATGTTGTTTCCTTCTCATATTTTCAAGAGATCTGACTTATTAGAGAGGTGACACCAAGTCATCATCTCAGTGATTCTTCTTTGTCTTGCAAGTCAAGTATTCAGTTTGTCGATTGCCTAGCTCCAAGTTTGCCCTCACAAATATATTGTGTGCTAGTTTTGATCCGAGCAGGTCGGTTCTGCATCAGTTTAGATACTTCTAGAAACTAGTAGTGTGCACATCTAATGTGTTTTGGGGCATTACAAGATAAATAGTTTTCTTTGTGGGTGGCAAATGTGAGAATAAACATAAAATTTTACCTCAGGCTGAGATTAAGAGTCTTGTAGAGTTCCAATTATCATATGTTTCAGCACTTTATGTTTATTATAAAAGTTCGTCATAGAATGTGTTTGTTTGTATGGAAGTAGAATGGAAGTAGTGGAAGTAAGGCTACTTCCACTACTTTATTTATTCGTTTAGCCAAGAAGAGAATTGGAAGTTATTTCCACTTGGATGATATGGATGTTATGTGGCACCCCTTCTTCTCTTTTTCTCTTTCTCTCATTTTTTGTTAGAAGTGCTCTTGAAGCTCAAAGAATAATGGAAAATATTATTTTTTATTAGTTTTTCATCATTACTTTTTAATTCTACTCAAATAACAAATAGATTAATATTATTATTTATTTTATTTGACAATAAAATTAAAATTTTCCTATTATACTTCTTACTTTCAAGAGTGAGCATACAAACACTTAAAATCGATTGGATAATTCTCTTCCTTAACTTCCATTTTAGAAGCTAGTTCTTTTTTTCTTTCTTACTTCACCCACTTCTAAGAACCAAACACACCCTTAATATCATGGATTTTGCCATAAATTTACTTAACTGGCGTCACATGTAGTTTATGACTGGGTTTGTGTAGTCACTGTAGTGATAATGATTTTCATCTGATGCACTATGCGTGTTTTCTAATTAAATTTTGGTATGCTGGTTAACTAATTATAAGACAGGAATGTGTCCTTTTATGCATACGACAATAAGAAATGTAGTTTTTCTGTCATTAAACCGTGAGAAATTATTTGGTTTAAAATTCACTTCTTAAATCAGCAGTGTCCACTGTACAGTGGGCTGATTAGACAGTGCCCAGCTATAGTGGATTCATTAGGGGGATTGCTGAGGTGACTTGGTCTCAAGTCTGGGTGCTGGAGAACCAAAATGAAGGCTTGAAAGGAAATTTAGAAAAGTGGTTGACCTAGGGTGCTGAGCCGCTTTCTGAAGAGAAAAGCCAATATAAGTTATCCAGCATCAGTTGATTTGGTGCATGCTTATTATTTTTTTACAGTTTTTGGAGTGTATAAGAAAAAAGAGAGGTTAAGTATGATGATTTTTTTTTTTGGGAACAAAAGTATGAAATATATTGCTTAAATGCACCCATCTTCACTTTGAACTTGAATGCCGCGGGACTTGTCACCTGGGTCAGGTCTACGCTGTAGATTAGCTTTCAGATCTTGACCTACTCTTCTTTCATATTGTTTATTTCTTTTACCGAACATACAGTGCACCCCCATTCACATGTCAAATTCCAATGTTTATTCAATTATTTCTATTTGAATAGTAATTAACTAATATACTCATTTTCAGGTTATGTATGCTTTTGTCATGCGGCCTGAAAGCTTGCCTAAAGCATATCAAGATTTTATTCAAAAAACTGGACCAGTTGCAGAGCCTGTGTACAAGGCTGTAAGGGACAGTTGTAGAGGCTCGCCTGTGGACATTGCTTGGCTTTCGGCTTACCTATCAAACAAAAAGGGATCAAGCTCAATAAAGTTGACGGAGCATCCCTCCATAATTCCATGTTCTATAATTCACCCCGAGACAAATTCTTGTCTAGTTCATAATGTAGCTGCTGCTTCAGCAACTTTTCGGAAAACTTTTCCTCTATATTTTTCATTGACTTTCGTTCCATTTGTCGTTCTCCACCTGCATAAGGTATTTTGCATCAATTCTTGACTGATTACTTATGCATATTTTCAAACCAGTGACATCTAGTTCTGTTAATCTTTTGACCAAAAACTGTTTACATGCTTATCTCAGTTAATGCTGACCCTTATATGGTTACTCAATTTTCTTCTAGAACCATTTATGTCACTCTCTTAGCCCTGTGTAAGATAATTAGTTTCTTTCACATACAACTACAATATCTACTCACATTTTCAGTTTGCTGGCTTAACACTGGACTTTGTCTTGTTGTAATTGAGGTTTGATACTGTTTAAATTCTTCCAAATTTGAGGAGTAAGATCACTGAGGCAAGACACATACAGGTGCATGTGAGTGCACACACGCACACACGCTGCACAGACCTGTCCAATTAAGCTTCACATTTATGATCTTTACCACATCCCACACCAGCCTTACGATTGTATGATGTTTTGCTACCTACTCTGGAAGCTAAGTTTTCCCCTTTCTCCTTTCTTTTTCCATCTTTTTTATTTTTGATTGAGTGCAGTTGACTAGTCCAACTTATTGTTTTCTTAGGACTTTCAAGATGACATAATGGTGATCAGTCTAAGTCGAGTAACTTTTTCTTTTTTTTGGCATACAATCATGAAGATTCATGGTAATATGTCAAACTTTTCACCTTTTGTTTTGCTCATTTTGCCTGGAGAATGCTTTTCAAAGTATAGCCCTGAATTGGCATAATATGACAAAAATGAGTGCAGCATAGCATAAGCAAGGATATTTAATAATAGAAGGGGAAGGACATGGTGTCATTATTATTAGAATCATGCTAGCTTTATTTTTCTGAAAGAATGATTTAATCATTTATTGTACTATGCTAGTCTTGTTTGCAGGGGTACAATGTAACTTTTACGCAATTTAAGGTGTTTGTGCTTTTAATGGCTTAAGTTTGATCCTCATCTTTTACTAAAAAGAAATATAATATAATATTATTTTCTTTTCTTTTTTCTTGTTTATAATATAATCTGGGACTTAAAAACATCTCTCCATATGTGATTGACAAATGAGTAGTCATGCTTTGTCTAATGGGGTCATTATTCTTTTCTATTGAACTCATAAATTTTCAGCCGTGCTGGATCAAAGACCACAGTAGACTTCTCAAAATGGCTTTGAGATTGTTAGGTTCAAGTCCCACTTAATTATACCATTCATTCATTAGCAAATCCGTCGTCGTAAATGGTCTAGTGAGAAATGGATTTCCTCACATTTGAATAAGGACTTAAGGCCTGGTCTAAGTAGGAACAACAACTCTGATTGAAGTTGACTGGAATATTCTTATACTCTAGTTCTCATTTTTGTTTTAGGATATGGTGCTAGGAATTTCAGGTGATTGTCAAGTCAAGTTTTAATGCAACATTCAATTTTTTTCTTTTTTAAAGAAAGTGAGTGAAACACCACTCACTGGTGGAGAAAGCCTGAAGAGACTGATTGAATATTTAAACTTTTTTATTACCAACTAATTTCGTCGCTATTTTTCTTATTTTTAAATTTGTTATGGAAGTTTATAGCATCAAATAGTATAAGATAGAGTGTTCCATTAGGTATTACAATGCATTCTGATTTTTGGGAATGGCAAATTTTGGCCCATCACATTTTCTTTGCATCCCTTTTGTTCTGGATGATTTGTTTGAAGAAATTTCCTTTTTTCCCTTTAATTTTGTAGGAAAAACTGAGTCTAGATGCCAAGTAAGATAAGTAAGTGGTTTGGTTAGGGATTTCTACCACCCTGCCTTGCCCCAACACCCGACAACAGAGAACTGTAAAAAGCCTTGGCCTGTATCTAGAAAGACTAAGAAGTCTGTAGAGCCTGCTGTACAGTCTTTGCAAAGGATTTTTGTTCGGCTTCTGCTTGAGGCAGAAAAGGTTAACACTGTTATACTGGTCAAAGATTTAGGACGTTGTAGTAAATATTGTTGGAACGAGAAGATGGGATTTTACGAATTACTGCAGGCCTATTTCAACAGCTGTCATTCAGGCTGTATGCCCTTAACTTCTTGTGTTAATTATGGATAGGCTGATAATGTCTTTGCAAATTGCTGCAGGCTTATCTACAATGTCTTTGCATTCTGTATGCCAATTGGTGCTGCTACTGTACTAGTTGATAAGACTGGAAATGGATATAATTTATTGAGTATAAATGTGGAGTAGAGCTTTAGAATCTGTAAAACTTAGAATTATTTGTGGAACAGGATTTACGAAATGTAAGCCACCACAATTGTGTGAAGACATAAAAGAAAAGCTCATATTGGCCCCCAATAAAGACCTGCGTTTGATTATTCATCATGATAGTGAGATATAGAGGGAGGGATGCTGCTAATAGGATTTAAATCGAGTAGTGCTTCTTGTGTTCTAGCCTACCCCAAATACGTGGGATAAAAGGCTTAGTAGTTGTTGTTGTTGTTGTGCTTCTTGTGTTCTATGTGACTGTAGGATACCTGGTCAGGTTAAGGGGAAAAAAGAAAATGGCAATAAGTCTATAAGTTTAGTGGCTAAAAATTTTGGGTACGAAGCAATTGACCACAGAATTACTGTTATTTGATATGAGCATTTTGAAATGGATGTTTGAGAATATGCCAAAAAACGTGGCAAGAAATGAGCACGTGAGAATGTAGAGATAGCTTCAAGCCTTCAACCATGGATAAAATTAGGTAGGTTTGACAAAGTGACCATGTGCAGTGGGGTGGATGAAACATTCACTTTTACGAAAGGGCATCGTTATTTTTTTTTCTTTTCTTTTGTTTTTTTTTTTTTTTGCTAGAACTGCTAGGACAAGGTGTGAGCCATAATGGGATTCGACAGAGAAAGCACGACAGGTATTTGTTGCTATCTAAAGAAATGAAATGGTTTTTAATAGATCTCGAAGGACAAAATGGAGTCGTATGGCTGCACAAGCGTATGGACTATGGACTATAGACTTGGTCACTGCAAATCTTTGCGGCACTAAATTTGAGTCCTAATTGCCCTTATTTCTATTGCTAGATCATCAAGAATAATATACTGTCCAAATCAAGTATGTTTTAGACCCAAAGACTTTTAACTTTCCATTAGTCGGACTAATCTTCCTTGATGCCCAAGCTTATACTTATGTGGAATGTTTTTTGGTGCATGCATTGATAAATAATGCAATGCAATGAATTTTCGAGGATTTGTGCTCATAGACAAGTAACACTAGCAAAGGGTTCCGTATCATGTCTCTTTACCCCACCACACCCCCAACGTGCACACGAGCAAAAAAAAAAAAAAAAAAGAAAAAAAAGAAGGGAAATATAGGGAAAAAAAAGCCACCAGCTATGTGTGCATCTGTGCATGTGTGGCTCTGTTTACGTACTCTGCATGATTACTAAAATTAGCTGTATAGCTAGGTGCGCGTGCAAAGGGATTTTTTGTGCTACCTGTTGCAGTTTCTGCATGATTACTCGATATCATTTATTTCATAGTTAGTGACGGACTATGAGGGTAACACCTGGTTTCTCCAGTATGTGTACAGGTCTCTTTTTGTTTGATCTGTAAGTTTTAATTAAGTCATGATGATTAATTTATATTAATTTAGCTTATTTACAGACAATCACTGTAACTCAAGATTGTCTCTGTGTCATTGCTGCACACCCAATTTGGTCATGCACGTGTCTCATTTTGTACAAAGGAAACACACGAAACTTGTGTTTTTTCTTTGGTTTGAAAATTCTCATTTGGACAAGTAACTACAGGAACATGAAAACATAAAGAAGAAACTACATAATGAATGTTTTCCCTGATTTCTTTTTGACATAAACATTATTTTCCTCTGGGAAACTTAAATTTAAAATTAAATTCAAGATTTTATGAGCCCTTTGTGAGCTCTTGGCAATAATAACCATTAAACTAATTCTCATTCCTTTCTAGTTTTGGAAGTGGATCTAATGAAAATGTCATATTTTGAATATGTAGTACTGTAGTAGGGTGGTAAGCCTATTTAATTATATGAAGCACAAAACAACTGACTTTTCTTAATGCATGAGTCCCCAGTTCCTGGAATCTGCTACTTGGACTTCTTGGCATGCTGTTCTTGGCGCTGTTCGCTCAACAACATTCTTGTCTGCTTTTGTTGGAATATTCCAGGTAAGTATTTTCTATTTGAGTCACTTCCGTATATGACAACTGTAGCTTCTTATATTTTCTTTCTTGATTCTAGGGTGTCATCTGTTTATACCGAAAAGTAGCAACTAAAGATCACAAGTTTTTGTATTGGGTTGCTGGTGGGATATCTGCTCTTTCTATACTGCTTGAAAAGAAGGCTAGACGATCTGAATTAGCCCTTTATGTTCTTCCTCGAGCCGGAGATTCGTGGTGGTATATCTTAGTGAATCGTCATCTACTCCCAGATATAAAAAATGCTGAGGTATAAACTTTTCCACATTTAACTCTAGGTTTCTCTCCTGTAGCTATTTTTGAATTTGCTTGTGTTGTGAGTCATATCTAATCTTGTTGAAATATACTCCACAAAATTCTGGAACAGATGTTGACTTGGACCAGTGTTTGTAAATTCTTGCAAATGAAAAGTAAGTATTTATTAATTAAATATTAGAAAGGGATTTTTAAAAAAAAATTTCCTCAGAATAAATAGATGCATCTGTTTATAGTCAGTTTGCTAAAACTAACGCTTTATGTGCTACGAAATATCTAGATGGAAGTTATTGTCCAGAAACTTGGGGATAATTTCCATGTCAGTTAAAACAGGACTAAGATCAGCATATTGCCTTTCCATACTTCACAAAAAATAGGCTTGATTGGGGTAAGAGTTCCATTTTGGGCTCTTCGAAATTGAAAGTTTTTGAAGGATTTCAAAGATATGATCTTGACATCCATTGTTTGTATTTTTTGATATCAGTCCCTTAATTCTTCCATATTTAGATATCAACCCCTCAAATTTTCATATTTTTAAATTAGTCTCTCAAAACTCTTAATTTACTCCACTTTATGTTAAGTATTGTCCAAAGTCAATGAAATATTTCTTTCAACTTGACTTTTTATCTAATTTTTTTGGTTATACCCTCACCTTCAACCTCTAGCCTGATAACTAAACCCAACTTGCCTCCTTCTCCTCCCTAATTACTACTCCTTTAATCGTAAACCAAACCCAAGAGAGAGGTACAATAGAGGGATTTGGGTTCTATCTCACCATAAATTGAACCTAACTCTCTTTCCCTCCTCTCTAGCAACTCAATCCAACATTCTCTCTCATTCTCTCCTCCCTAATTAATCTCACATCGTAAATGAACTCCCTCTCTCTCCTCCGTAGTGACTCAACCTAACACCCTCTCCCAGCTCATTTCATAAATTAAATCCTACTCCCTCTCCCTCTCCCTCAAACTCATTGTTGGTAAACACCTATCAATTTTCTTCTCCTCAATAATTTCTGTGTGAGTTTAAAATGGTGACTCAAGATTGAGGTAAATAATGAATGAGTTATGTGGATGGTCTTGATGAACAATTGATCCTTACCAGAGGATCCAAAAATGAGGTAGGCGAAGCGAGAGGAATGAGTTTCATTGAGCAAGCAAAAAAGATAGTTTGGTCATTTACATGGTTAGGCTCTAACCTAACTAGCTGAGTGAGGTGGATAGATAAACTAATGGAGAGACTAATGGGGAGTAAGTTAAGGGTTTGTGGGACTATTTTAAAAATATAAAGATTTGAGAGACTGATATCTAAATGTAACATTTCCGTTTTTCAGCTGCTTCCTAAAACAGATGACGCTACTCAAAATTTATACTAGACAACTCAATAGTCACAGGATGTTGGAATAACCGTAACTACTGCCACATTCAGATTAATAAATAATACGTCTAAAACTAAAAATATTTCATTTATATAAAATGTTTATTATATAAGATGACACACTGCTATGAATATTTACATAAAGGAATCAAAAGTACAAAGGAGTAAAGCAGTGCATGCAAAAAAGAAATATAAATAAAATATACAAAGTTTCTCCATAAGGTACTTCGTTGATTACTGTCGTTTGGTCTGATCAATAAAGTACGGGCTTCAGTTGGAGGCTAGTTCTCTTCCCTCATCTTCCAAATCTGGATTCAGAACCAAGAAGATTAAATCTAACAAGTAACACAAAGAACAGAAGTTGTACTATCATAGTACTCAGAATGATCATGAATATAATGTCAATGTTAATTGTGATAGTGTAAGTCAAGAATATTATAAATAAATTTAGAATCATAACTAATTCAAATATTCAGGATGTGCAGATAAATGATAGTTAGCAAATCTTATTCAGGTCTTATGTCATACATAAAAAACTAAACAGATTAATAATTACTCAGATATTTGAAACTACTACTGATGGATAAGATGCGTATTGTTACTTGTATCATATAAGTGTTCGTATATATCCGGGACCCGGTGCAAACCCATGGCGCTGAGCCAAGACGTGCCTAGGTGTTGCTAGACAAACCCTATACTATTAAACAGTAATGGACGTCACTCTTTTGAAGACTTATGCTACATGTATCAGACTATGGCTTAGTACCATACGGTGTTACTGCAGTATAAGTTCTCAGCGCCTAACTAAAATGGGCAACTAGATCCTTAAATGATACGGTTCTTATCTATCATGTAGTTTCCTCCAATCCCCATGTCAATGATACACGATATACATGAGCCCATAGAAACATCATGGTTTATCAAGTCAAACTGGGTACATATCCATTATTACTAGAAATTGGAGTTTAATAATCAATTTAATTCAGGATCATATGCACATGTATCTCTAGGACGCTCTATTTCTATAAAATCAAGGTACATGAACATTGTCATCATGTTCCCATGAACGGTTATACCGTCGTGTATCTTGTATGACAATAATTCATAAAATACGACATATTTAGAAATTATATGATAAAATTATTTTGGGGCAATTCCCTTTGCATGAATAAGCCTGGGTCATGTATATGTAAATAATTAACTTTATAGTATATTTTTGGCTTATTCTGGGCTACAAGCCCATAATTTCTAACAATAAATTCTCGGCTTAGCCCAGAATTTCTAACAATAAATTCTAGGCTTGAGTTTGTAATTAACTCTAAATATTTAGTTCATGATGATATTCTCTGCATGATAATATTATTAAACGTTGTTGTACATATACACCTGCATATAAGTGTATATTTAACTATATTGATATGTGGATTGATATATTTAAATTATATTATTTTAACCAATATTTGTATATATCGAATTTGACCCAACAATCTCGTTCAATTCTTAATATCAATTAATAGTCCAAAATGTGAGCCGATTATATTCATAAAAAATAATAGTCCAAAATGTGAGTCAAGAATATTCTTAAAATAAAATAAATTACGTACGCAAAATATAAATTAAATAAATTTTCTAAGAACAAAGAGTAGCAGTGTTACATTGAATTCTTTTTAATTTTCTTCGATTTCTTGAATCTCATTTTCTTTCCCCTTCATTTTTTTTTTATAAAATCACATGAGCTTTTTCTTCTCTGAAGCTCACGTGCAGAGAAAATTATGAGTGCAGAGAAAATTATGAGGGAGAGATGAGCATGCATTTTCAAGGAAGTAGAGGGGAGGTTAAATTTAATAGTGACACAATCGTAATTTCATAATAAACCATACATTTCTATTTGAGAGTGCACCTGCATGGGCCACCTAATCTCCCAACTTGCCACCCGAAATTCCCTCTCGACAACTCAAACCAACTTAGTTCCTAGGGTGTGCCCTTAGAAATCTATTTTAGGATGAGGTGTGGCGAAATAAAATTTTAATTTATTTAATATTTTATTATTTATGGCTGCGGTAAACGTTTTTCAAATACTACCAAATTTATAGAGGACGTACTACTCAGTAAGAGGAATACTAAAAAATTGTCCGTTTGCCATTTCGATGTTTGGAATAAAATAAATAAAATTTTGAAATAATTAGAAGAATAATTTAATATTATTAAATTAGCAAATTTGGAAATATTTTTCGGGCTCGCAAGGAAAATTTTTAAAAATCATAAATATTAGAAAACTAATAACCGTGAAAACAGAATGTCATTTGGAGTTACGGATTTAAAGTTACGTTCGGTTATTTCGGTGCTCAAAATTGACTTCGATCGTCTTATTCTGCATGACCAGACTCAAAAGAAGAATATGAGTAGCAAGAATTTTGGGATATTACACTAAATATGGAAGAATTAAGGGATTGATATTTAAAAAACCCTTTATTTTATCTGGTATTTTTGGACCTTGTCTCTTGTTTTTCATTTTACGTAATTGGATTTCCATATGTTTTTCTTTAGCATCCTTTTAATTATGTATTCACATATAAAGTCAAATTTATGTTACTTATCGCTACATTTCTTTAGCTAAAGAGAATAAATTCTGATTTCTCAGTTATTGTTTTGCTTGATATTTGACTTCCATTCTTGATAGTTAGTATATGTGATTCAAATACCTTGGTGAGACATGGTGTGAACTTTGAATTGTAGCAACATGTATGTGTTAATTGGATAAACCGTGTACATTTGACATATTCTTACTAGTTACTGCTTATGGAAAAATTTGGATCCTTAAGGATCTGTTAACAACTTTCAATTGCCCCCTTCTCTATATTTTTATATTGTTTTTTTTTTTTTTTTCCGGTTTTGGTTGGTTGGGTGGGGTGGTGGAAGAAGGGAGCGATATGTATGTGTTTAGGTTGGGTTCGCTAATGTCTTTCTTAATAAAGTAAGGCAGCAACATGAAAGGAATGGTGATAATAACTTTGCAAAACATTATGGTGTCAAATACATGGATCTTTTTTCTCCCATTCTCCAGCAAGAGTCAACAAGGATGTCTTCATGTCATGGACATCCCAGTTCCTGAGTAATAAAGTACTCTTTCCAAATCTTCGAGGTCAATTTCATAAAGGATTTCTCTCTATTCAATTCTTTTACAAGCTATGAACATGCCCAAGTGGGTATAATCCATATGGATTGATTGTGTCTTGTTAAAAAAACATTTCAAGTTGGGTCGTTGGGATTATGTGAAACAAGGAGGGATACTATGATCCTTGCTTACGAGTCAACCACTACACTTCAGCTGGGTATTCTTCTGTAATGGCGTGCATCAAGATGATGCTAAGCTAACGAAAATGATAAATGTTACACTTCTGGGGTGTCTGTAAAGGAGCAACTTATGGCCTGTTATTGGAGTGGCTTTCAAAGACTTGCCCCCTTCACCGTTCACGCATATGGAGGCAAAGAAAACACGTGCAGACACAAAATGGAATAGTAAAGAAATCCACTCACAATTTCTGGCCTATTGAAAATTCAGTAAAAACACAGATTCTAATGTAAGGATTTGTTTCTTAGAGATCTGATAAAATTGTGGTTGGCTAAATGATAACAAGAACACCAATTACAATGATTAAGCATTTATCTCTAATCTTTGGGGAAGTGTAGGTGAGTCCTTTTCTATTCAACATTCTGTGCCTCGATTGAGTACTATGGTAGGGATCATTGCCTGTAGATTCACATTTTTCCTCTTTTATCCTGACTTGGAACTGGAAGCAAAAGAATTAATATATCAAGCACTTGCAGAAAAAGAATGAGACCATAGTTTTAAATATTGGTTGATAGTGATATATATCGAATTGGATTATGAGGTACTCGATACACGATAATACTGTATACTATCAGTTTGATATTGCCGTATTTTTGATATTGCTGATATTATATACCAGATTTTACGATTTTTGATATCATTAGTATTCAGTTGATACTGATACTAGTTCCAATATTTTGAGCCTTGAATATGACATTAAGCCCTTGCAATAAAAGAATAAGATACTCACACAGTATGTTGATCTAGCCAAAAATGAGAATCCTTGTGATAGCTTTCTCATAATGGGGAAGTTTCTTTAGCCCAGCCATAGTAATTGACTCACCTCAAATTGTTATGCAGTTATCTGTGAATCGGGGCAAGAGAGAAGGGGTTGAATGAGGACTCTTAATTGTAGGTATTTCCTTGAAATGTAGCACATAAACCGAACATAATAGTCTTTTACCACTTGAGGTGCGTTTAGCATGTGGAATTTAGGAAGAAAAGAAAGAAAGTTAAGATTCTTTTATATTCTTAAATATATATCTGCAATAGTTTGTTTGTTTGGCATGTAGAAACTTATGAAGGAAAATGTGGTGTATGATAGCCTGTAGGCGTGTGCATTGATCAGATATGTTTGGTTTTGGAGCTGCTTTTGGAAACCAAACTGAACCAACGACAGAACAAAACTGAACCAGACAAACCGTTTCAGTTCGGTTTGGCTGGATTGGTTATGAGCCTTGAGTGGTAAATGAACAGACCGTTTTTGGCTATGAAAATTGTATTAATTCCTGCAAATTAGAAGTTAGAAACTGAATTAAGTAAATCAAATCCAAATTAAAAAGCTTGGAACTGAATTATGCTAAATCAAAATCCATGCCGGTTCCAGCAGAAAGATTGGAACTTTATGATATAATAAACATTTAAAAAAGACCTGAAAATAGAAATTGATCAGTAGATCTAAGTATGCAATTTGAATCATGAATTTCCACCACAATGAAAGTTAAAAACATTTGAAACAAAAATTTTCTTGCATAATCTACACAAATCATTAAACTCTGCCAGTGTTGTGCTTAAAGATTTATCCTTTCACTGCCTGTCCAAAGTCAGGATAAAAGAGAAAGGTTGTGGTAGGCCGTTGACAGTCAGCGTAAAACATTGTCACATATTATGATAGCCTACCCTAAATACTTGGGATAAAAGGCTTAGTTGTTGTTGTAGTTGTTGTTGTAATCTACACAAATCATTACCAAATCATGATTATTCCAAAGAAGTTGACAAATGAGTAATCTCAACAGACTAGATCTTCAACAAAATGTGATCTTTACTTGTAAGTGGAAAAACATGTAGGATTTTGATCTTGCTAGGCTTTGATGATAAAGAGCAACCTAGCTGAAAGAATTTCATTCAATTAGATGATGATGGCCTTCAAAGGTAGTGGGGCTTTCATAAAAATGAATTTGAGTTTGATCCTCTGTAGAATGGTAAAAAGTAAAGAAAAACCCTGTATGCGAGGCTAGCCGTTGGATTCACATTAAATAATCTCTAATCTGTTAGAAATTAGATTTGATTTTGATTTGGATATCCAAATCAAATCTAATCATGCTTGGCTCTGATTTTGGGTATTTAAATCATAACTAAACACATCAAATCAGAGATTCTGTTAAATCTTCAGCTAACTAGGTTCTTGATCAAATCAGAGCCAGATACAATGAATCAGAGATTTCCATATCCATCTAAGAGGGAAATAAATATTTGATTCTATCATCTACAAGAAAGGTGAGATTTCCATCCTCATCTACAAGGCAGGTGATTTGAGCACCTCGTGCCTATAAATAGGTATCAAGAGGCATTGTTGAATGTACCTTTGGAAATACCCAAGGTCATTTGACGTGTTCTCGAGCGCGTATAAGCAGAACCTACTGGTTATCCGGTCAATTTTGGGTGCCTGCTGGCGCGTTCAAGAAATCAAGCGAGCTGCTGTCGCCCACTTCATATTGCTTCCTTTCCCAGCTTCTATTGTCGGATCGTCAACGAGACTTACGGGCAAGGCCTTATCGCCACATGAAGAATCCACAATAAAAATAAGGATGATAATGTACGACCCCCTCATGTACATTCTCTTTATTTTTTCTTCTTTTTGGTTGTAATCAATTTATTGTAATTCAATCAATGTAATAAAAAAGGAGTGAAATTTTTGAGAAAACATCCTCGTCACAAATGAAAGGGGTAAGCGATGAGGATGGAGGCGGAGGCAGAGACGAAGAGAGACGCAGAGGCATGAGGGAGAAGGGAGATCTAGGAATTTCATCAGTGGGTTATCTATCTTTAAGAAGATAATAAATAAATAAATAAATAAACATGAATCTAGTAGGTTCAGATAGGGATTATAGGATTAAAATTACCCAACCCTGAAAGTGGACTGCACCTACTAATTCAGTTTGGTAACTTTGGTTCAATCTGATATTCGGGTTCCACTAAATACTGCTCAACCCATTGATATGACATGAGTTGTTTATTTTTAAGAAGATAATAAATAAATAAATAAACATGAATCTAGTAGGTTCAGATAGGGATTATAGGATTAAAATTACCCAACCCTGAAAGTGGACTGCACCTACTAATTCAGTTTGGTAACTTTGGTTCAATCTGATATTCGGGTTCCACTAAATACTGCTCAACCCATTGATATGACATGAGTTGTTTATTATTATTTTTCCTTTTAATTTAGAAAAAATGTGATAAAGAAACTCAAGGAATACTTGAAGAAGATGATATGTTCTCTCTTGATGAGATTTTGAGTCTCCACTGTTACAGGAGGAAAGTTCTTTTGAAGAGTTGTCCTACGTGGTAGGTGGTCCCATAGAATCTAGGAACTTTACTTTCTTTCCTCTGAATTGCTAATTCCTCATGCCAAATATGAAAACTATTAGAAGCAGTGGAAGGAGAGTCCTCAACTTTCTCTGCTTCCCATCCAAATTCCACTTTCCGAAGAAGTCTTTATTCTATTGATCGGATAGTGCACTCTCACTGTGGGATTGCTCTGCCTTTCCTCCTATATAATTTTTTCCTATTGCATGGTTGTCAAGTGAATACCTTCGTCATCACGGTAATCCAAGTATTTCCTATTTAAATGAGCTTCACGAAGGAAATAAGTCTCCATGAAAATTCTGACAAATGATTAGTTAGCAACCTAACTATTATGGAAATCCTGGCCAAGAAAAAATATGGACAAGAGAGGGGATTGCCATAATCCTAAAGACCTTTCAGCATTCCCAAATTCTTCTAGACTGGGAAATAAATGTAGAGGAGGGGAAGTAGGATGGATTTTGCTCTTGCTCCCAAGTCATAACAAATGCCATGCTTTCATTAATCAAGACAAAAAAGTACTTTGTTCTTGTGCTGAATGCCAGTAGAATTCACGTTTTTTCAAATGAGTGAGTCGTGACAACAACAGCATTCTAATTTTTGTTTGTTGATGAATAATTAAGCTTAGATATTGGTAATATTGATTATTATCCATGATTCTGTTCTAATATGATGTATCAAATACTTGGTGGCAGGTTGCTCTGTTCTGTTTGTGCATGGGAGGAATCATGTACTACCTAGAGCGTGAACCGGACACCATGGCTCCGTTTCTCAGGGGTCTCATCCGTAGGTTTCTTGCTTGCAAAATAAGCAATCCAAGCCTGCCTTCCAATCGGAGTGTATCCTACTCGTATTTGAATACTCTTGGTGCCATTGAGACCAGTGAACCACGAAGGAGTGAGGAGACCGAAGCAACTGCATCAGCTAAGTACAATCTTGAGTCCATTCCTGGATTATGAAAAATTCCTAGTAGTTATCTTCGTGATAGCAAATTGTTGTATTGATCATGACATGTCAACAACTTGTTAGCTGCTCGACATGAGCTTGCATGTTGTCAGGGCTCCTTTCTATCTTGCAGTCTAAATTAAATCCGGGGGGAGTTTCGTTGGTCCATTCTTGTATGCTGTAGTAAGCCGAGAGAGGGAGTTGAGGAGTTTGGATCAAATCCTGGGATGACAATAAGTTAGTTTTAACAGAATTTAAAAAACCTCACCGAAAAGTTAGCCATTGAGCATATGTCCTGTCAGCTGCCATTATTTTCATGGAGGTTGATATATTTGTAGTTTTATGCAGCATGAATATGTTTCAAAGGATTAGCATATGATAATTTTAACTAGTGCTCCTCTGGTGTTAATATACGGCATATTTGTGTCTCTGTCGCAATCCGTTTGATGATTCTGGTGATAGTCCGCTGGCCATGGCCATCGGTGGTGAGGATTATCTGTGGCTGTGTGGTGAACGAAGATCACCGGAACATCTTTTGGTACTTGGACAACAATTTTCATTCCATTTGCTGGAATTTATTATTTTATTTTATTTTGTGTTTGGAAAATTTGAAGTGTTTAATTTGTTAATCAGAAGCATTTAATAACGGCACAACTTGATCAAGAACTTTAGAATCTTGCAATTAATTTTGTCCGAGTTCTATACTCAACAGTGAACACGTTTAAATTGTAAATGGTCAGTAACAAACTCTAGCTTTAGAAGAAGTAGAAACATGTCATAAGTACGTTGCAGAGTACAAGTGAATCCTTTTTTTTTTTCTGAAGAAGTACAAATGAAAATTGCCTCGCAATACAAGGAGATATGGAATAAGCATATGTTTATTGTGAAAGAATGGTTCCACATTCGGTTTTTATCGATATTGATTCGAAAATTTATCTAGATAATTAGCATCCTTGTTACCAAAGGAGAAAAAGGACATGTTTGTTCATAATTAATTTAAAATTTTAATTCTCAATTATGTTTTTGAGAGAGAAAGGCAGCTCCTTTTTCTATTATTATATTAGTTTTTTTTTTATTTATAAAAATGCTAGTTTTTTAACTCTTTTATATTTAGATATTAGTCTCTCAAATTTTCATATTTTTGAATTAGGTTAATTTCAAACTATCATTGTATAATTGGAGTGTATGGCTAATATCGATTAAGAAAATTATAGATGACAGATCTCCTGATAGGAGTATAAGCGTAATAATTTTTTATTATTTTTTGTTGCACTTACAACCCTATCATGGGTTCTCTTTAAAAAAAAATTCATGATAGTGTATTAGTAATGCAACCTCAGTACACGAATAGTTGTTACAATTAATCCTTTGAAATTAGTCCCTCAAAATCTGACTCAATCAATCTAAATTAAGGCCTAACCAGTAATAGTAAATGACCAAAATATTCAACCAACCGAGATTAAGGTCTAACAAACGATAGTAAATAAGCGATAGTAATTAGGAAGGAAAGGATGAAAGACGATATGTTGAGTTATTAGGGGTAGAGAGACTGAGAGGGAGTTGAGTCTGATTCATAATAAAAATAATTAGAGAGGTGAGAGAGAAAGAGAGAGATAGAGTTAGGTTTAATTTATGACGAGAGAGGATAATTAGAGAAGAGAGATCAAGAGAGAGTTGGATTGAATTATAGGAAGGGAAAGAGAATAGGAGAGGGAGTTGGCCCTGGTGAAAGAGAGGAATATAGAAGGGAGTTGGGCTTAGTTATTAGAACAGAAGTTTTAAAAAGAGGACATAACTAGAAAATTTTGATAAAAATAAGTTAAAATAAGATAAATTCTAAATAAACCCAGGTATTTTTTAAGTATCCACTTTCTAAGTACACCTATCTAAAGTTCAAAAACAAGGATTTTCCTCAGTATGCTTCCAATATTTTCAAGTTGCCCTTGGTTCTATTCTCTCTTTTTTTTTTCTCTCTCTTCTCTCCATCTTCGAACTTTTCGAATTCTTCTGCATACTTGCAATAATGAATATTAATAGCAAAATATTTAGGTTAGAGTTTGATAAGAGATTTAGAAAATTAAAGGGGATTAGATTTGATTTTGAGAATTTACTTTGAGACAAATAGGAGAAGAGAGAAAGGTGTTTATGTTAGGATTAATTAGTTGGGTTATGTAGGAATAGGTTACATCTAAGAACATAATAATAACTTAATCCATAATTTATAATGTCAAACTAGTAATAACATTAAACTTTTCTGTGGAGTCACTTAGAGAAAAGGCGGTTGCATTTAGAATTTTCCTAAAGTAAATCATTTTTAGGTGATGAATGGAAATTAACCCAAGACTAAATTAAAGTAACTTAAAAGTTTCATAAGACTCTAATATAAATATATATATATATATATATAAGGCTAAATTACAAGAAGAGAGTTGTTAGATGCACCCCATATTTTTCTTAGTGAGCTCCAATTTCTTAGTGAACCAACATGTCCCTTTTTTCTTAGTAAGCTCTATATTTTTTCCAAGTTTGCCTTTGTAACTACAAACCCAAACTGTGAGTGGGAAAATGGGGCTCACTAAGAAAAAAAATTGGGGCTCACTAGGAAAAAAGACTTAGATGCTATGGTTGGAAGGAAGTGATGGGAAAGAGAAGGAAATTTGGGTTTTTTTTTTCTCTCTCTCTCTCTTTTTCTTTTTCTCTTATGTTGCTTCTCTATTCTCTTTTTTTTTTTTTTTTTTCTTTTTATCACTTTTTTAATCTGATTTTTTTCCTCTCTTTCTTCTCTACTCTATTTTATCCCGTTCTCTCAATGAGAAATAGGGAGCGCGATCTCCTCGCTAACCTCTGCCGCTCTACTTTCCCCTTTTTCTTCAACTTCCTTTGCTCAAATCGCCTAGTTATCTCATGCCCGCACCATCTAAAAGACGCCATGTACAAGTCTAACTCCAAAGGTCAGTCGGGGGTGCAACCCCGACCAAAACTTGCACTAGACGGGCTGGCAGTCCCCTCTAGAGAGCAGTTAGGCTAGTGATGAGACATCGGCCAGCCCTATGTTGCAGTCTTGTGCAATCCTGCTGGTCGGGATGTACACCCCGGTGTGGGGTTTTGCTGGACAGCCTATACACCCTGGCCTGGGCTTCTTTTTGGTCGGAGTTGCGATCTCGGCCAGCAAATATTAACTTATAAATACAAGCCTAGATAATTAGTTAATTTGGACTTACAAAATTAGCTAATTTAATAACTAATCGTTATATAAAAACTACATTTGATAATATGCAAACCCATTACTTGTATATGTTACGAGTGGGCCTAAGGCCAAAAATATAACATTTTTTATATATTAATTGTTCAAACTTACAAAATTATCAAACACAAAACTTACTGATGTTACAAAATTGTTAGCACTATGTACAACCTAGTGCTACTGCACATTGCTATACAATACAAATTTTCATTCACAACTCCATTATCTCCTGAATGTGATAAATTGTGAAATGATTTGCTTGAATTCATCGATATGTCCCAAGTATGGTGCGTCCCGCCACTAACATAGTTCATCTCGACTTAATCTCTTATACATCACCGTCTATGGACATAACTCGAATATTTTCTGTAATTGATTCAACCTAAAATAACAAAAAAAATAAAAAATAAAAATAGAAGTCCAGCAGATATGCAACACTAATCTTCTTATGTTTGGTCATCATGAAAAATCTTCTTCTATTTTATCATGAAAAAGATTGTAATATTAGGATAAACTCTATTGCAACCCAATCATCTAACTCAACAAAACAAAAAGAAATGCATGTGAAAACAATCAATACAAGCATTACTGGGTGCCCAAATAAGGAATCAAATAAATTAACTCTCAATGGCGATAAATTGAGATCGAATCAAATGAAAGAGAGGCATTGATTCTGAATCAAACCGAATTTGTACGAATAAAAGGCCAAGAAAAGGAGTCGATCAGATCAACATATTCCTCAAAAAGGCAAACCATACAAGATTATATAAGAAAATAACCATAAAATTAAAAAACAAACGATCAGACAGATTGTGTGACATTATTTTAATTATTATAGTGGAAAATGTTTTTTTTTTTTTTTTTTACTTTACACATGTTCCCATCTGTTGGCCATGATATCCTCTTGTCTGCTTCAATTCTGCCATCCAAAATCCTACCCGAATGATGAAAGGCTAACGGACTCGACGACACTAGAACCAAAACTCTAAACCTAACTGAGTACTTTATTTGATTTAATTTGTGAAAAAAAAGTGAAAGAAGTAGGAGAGAGCCAGCCTATTTCCTTTGCCGTCGAACAACCAAGAAGAAGAAGGGGAGCAAGAAGAAGAAGAAGAAGAAGAAGAAGAAGGGGAGCAACAGCAAAAGAAAAAAAGGGACTTGGGCTCACTAGGAAAGGTATGAGAGCAATTCTATCTAAAATTAAAAATGGTAAATTTGTAAATAAAAGGCCTTTTCACTAAGAAAAGTATGGAGCTCATCCAGAAATTCCCTTACAAGAAATTTCCATTAAGTATCATATTTTTTCTAGAAACCCCTCATATGCTTGTTTATGTTATATAAACCCAATATAGTTTCAAATTTTCTGAAAAACCCCAAATGGTATTAATGAAATAATTATTGAATAAATATAAAAATGCATCAAATATCAATTCATCAATATTTTCAAACTCACATTTTGTTTAGTAAACTACATTAACTCAAGAAGTGAATATTTAGAAAGTTCATGTCGTGGTATTTATTGCATTTTTAAATTGATCCATTATAGATTTTTATGAACTTTGAAACCTTGTGGAAGTTTATATAACATTAAAAAGTTCACAGGGTTCTCAGGAAAAAAACACGATACTTACTTAATAGAGGGTTCTTCTATTTTAGCCAAAATATAAAGAACTAAAACACCTATAACTAAATATGAAACATTAGGTTCTTATATTGAAAAAGCCTCGTATATTATTGCGGACCCAGGCGCGGAAGGATACGTTGCAGGGGGAATTTCATAAGGAGCACACCACTTCTTCTAATGAGCACACCTTGTTTAGTGTGCACGCCCTATCTTTTGAAAAAGAGTGCTGTTTCTAGTGTGCACACTACATTTCCCTGTTTGCTATTTCTTCCTCCTAGTGAGCACATCAAAACTCTCATTCCCAAATCCTACAATCTTATCTCTTTATCTCCTTCGATCCGAGTGCTAAATCTGTCGGCCATACGTGAGTCTGCACCGACGTCACCGCAAGCCCCTCACCCAACGCCATGGCAAACCTCATGCCTTTGCCGTGCTCAGCATATGAAAAGTAATAGCGTCTGAAATCTAATCCTGACGAGAAATAATACTATCTGAAATCTAGCGTTGGACATGAAATAATATTATTCGAGATCTAACCTCGTACAGGAATGTTTTTTTGGAGGGATGGAGGTTGAAGATAAGGGCAATATGGTCCAAAATTTTCAATAGCAAACTTGTAATACAAGGTTCTCAGTAAAATGTGCTCACTAAAACCAGTGGTGTGCTCATTTAGAAATTCCCGTTGCACCATAACACCAAGGAACATTGCAGATTTGCATGTGGCTCAATTGGATTGATCATACACAAACTGTCAAACACCCATTTGGAACCAATTTCGCAGGGAACCCCAAAAAATATTATAAGTTGCTAAGTTTGGAAGCATTTTCTTTACATATACTTGCAACTTGCAAATTCAGGTCAAAAGAAAAACATTTATGCCATAATTCTTTATCCTACAAGTCAAACGTCGATGCACATGCTATCCTACATGTCATGTACGAGTTCTTAATTAATTATTAATAATAAAAAAATAGCAGCTAATTAGAAATACAACTACAACATAATAGATATTGACACCTATATTTCCTATTTTTCCGATAATTTTGTCATAATCTTAACAATTTACATGTTCTTAAATAATAAAACATCCATCTACATCTTGGGGAGCTAGTCAACCCCATATCCTTTTTCTTTAGCGTAAAAAATGTGTGTGTATATATATATATATATATATATATATATATATATATATATATATATATATATATATATATATATATATATATATATATATATATGTCCCCCACATTTTATTAATAAAAAATTAAAGAAACATAGTTGTCAAACTCCATACATATTAAATTATGAAAAACAAAAAACAAGATAACTCGGATCCTACCTTTTCTTCTCTTCGCTCCTCTAGTGATGACAAATCTCCTTCACGATGTACTATTGAAGAAAAGATCTTTAAAATTAAATTTTGTTTCACTGCTTCCTTAGAGCATATATCTAAAGAGATATGGATAATAATAATAATAATACATATTGATTGGTTGATGTGTTTACATACATAAGATAAAACCATAGATTTGGATATGGTCTTCTAATTTAACACTATATAGTCACAATACAACTAATTTAGTTATAACAACTAGTTCTATTAAACGAAAGATAAATGTGTTGATGATAAATATTCTAGTTTTAATAGAAGATAACTATCTAATAAACAGATAAAATTATTCTAACCAGTAGAAGTTATATAGAGTAGTTCTAAATACCCCCACAGAATTTCTAAATACTCTCGAAAAGTTTAATTTTATCACAAGTTTACTGTTAAATATTTACGACGTATTAATCTTGGTTTTCCCCCAAAACTTAAATAATAAATCTCTTTAAAAAATACAAATAAATAATATTTTTTCTTTTTCAATTGATGCGGAATTTAAGAGATGCAAAGGAAAGATTTCGCTATTGAAGTTATAACAAATGTAGAATAAATTATTTTTTTAAACAATGAAATAAATTAAATAATTTAATGAAATAATTTATTTTAAAAAAAATTAAACAAACTTTTGAATTATTTAGTAGATTAGATTTTTTTTTCTTAAATTTTTAGAAGAGGGAAGAGACATAGAAGAGGAGGACTGGAGGCTGGAAGGAAAAATGAAAACAGAAATTTATAAATATAAAAGTGTGTGTGGTGAGAAAAATCAATATATTTTAATTTTGATTGTGGTATACTGAGTGAGAGGGTTACATAGAAATTGGGGATGATATAGAAATTTTCTAGTAGATATCTAACCTAGTTGAATACAAAGTTGTATAACCTGATTTAAAAAAAAAAAAGTCTGTTGTATTACAAATATTAGCAGATAATGATTTTTTATTTGGTTGTATGATAAGGCCTTTTATACTTTTTTTTTTTTATCAATTGTCAAAGTATCTTTAGTTATTCCATTTCAAGCTAATTCATCTAAAATACCCTCAAGGGAGTAACTTAAAGTTCATAGCATGGAGTCTCATACCGTTTAGATTAATACGCCGAAGTTTTAAAAACTTTAAAATTACCGCCTACCTATTAGAATTAAGCTAATAAATCCCAAAAATATTATTTATCTGGTCACGCAAGGGTTAGTAGATCTTACAAAGTGCAAAATCCTTTCGCTCTCTCAGCATGCCTCTCACAATCTCAAGTCAAATCCACTATCCAAGACACACAAGACTCCGTCCAACTACTCTGTAGCTATGGCGAAAAGTTGCGTGAGTGAAGGACCCGTCTTGTAGTCAAGACGAAAGGTTTATTATGGACATGAGGATCCCAATCTATTGAGCCTTCAAGTCAAGTCCACTGTTCAAATCCCCATCTCCTATTCTATTCATGAGCTTTCAAATCAAATCAAGTCGAATCAAATTCACTGTATCCTATTCTATTCAACATTTAAGACATGACAAATCAAGTCCACTATACAAAAGCCACAATGTTCAAGTCCACCGCTCCCATTATATTCATGAGCTTTCAAATCAAATCAAGTCGAATCAAATTTATTGTCTCCTTTTCTATTAAGCATTTAAGGCAAGACAAATCAAGTCTACTGTTCAAAAGCTACAATGTTCAATTCCCCTCTCCCATTCTATTCATGAGCTTTCAAATCAAATCAAGTTGAATCAAATTCACAGTCTCCTATTCTATTCAGCATCTAAGGTATAATAAATCAAGTCCACTACTCAAAAGCCACAATATTCAAGTGCCCATCTCCCATTCTATTCATGAACTTTCAAATCAAATCAAGTGATTCAAATTCACTGTCTCCTATTCTATTCAGCATTTAAGTAATGACAAATCAAGTCCACTGTTCAAAAGCCACAATGTTCAAGTCTCTCGCTAGATATGTTTGTCTTAAAAAAAAATTGAATGGAGAAAAATCATCCATTGCATTCCATTAAAAGAAATTAACACAGCAAAATAGCATAGCAAGAGTAAGGAATATTGAAGCCTATGAAGGTCCGTACATAAATACAGACATAATACAAAGCAAAATAGAAAGCCAAAAGTATCCAACTGAGTCAATGTCTGATGAGAGCAAGTATGATAATCACTCCTCACAGAGCAAGATGTCCCTATCAGATCCATTATCATCATTTGCGGAATCTTCGTGATCCTTGTCTCTCAAGAATGACATGGATAGCCTCTGAATTGCCCAAAGGTGAAGCATGTAGCGTTATCATTGATGTGAGATCCTGACCAATGAGGCATGGTATTATCAATGATCATGTTGTTCCCTTCTTTCTAGCTACAGTCAAAGTATGCATAAATTCCACACAATTGGACCACACACTCATAGCAAAATTACAGGACTTGACCCGAATATCTTCAAAATTAGATATCGATGCTAAATTACTATTCTTCAAATTCTGTCAAGGTGCTGGCTGAGCCTCGCAACATCCATCAAGGAATTGAATACATCAAGGAATTAAACAAAGTAAATTAGTCTATCTAAATACTTGTTGGCTTATCTAGTAATGGAATTTGAATCCTTATGAATCCATATCAACATCCACATCCATTAAGTAACTGAATCAATTTTGGATTCATATCCTACCCACTGAGATATATGAGTATAATCTTAAGATCAAAACTCCAAACCAAGTTAAATTCATATCGTGTTATCGGCCTCCATTGCCACCTCGATATATGATTATGTATCTGTATTTTTTTTTCTCTTTGTGGCTACCAATAACTGCATAAATAATTTCGTTTTAGTTCATTTTTCTGTTCCACTGGAATATCTTACAGTGTACAAGGCTGGTTATTGATTTGTTGTTTTTATTTTATCACTGTATCTATAATAAGTGAAATTTAATTCAACTTTCATTTCCTTATAGCCTTTATAATCTCTGAATTCTTGTAATTTTTTTTTAAAAATAAAAATTAAGATTTTTTTTTTTTGCGATATTTCTCTTCTATAGTAAGTCTCTTCTCCAAGAAGAGTCAACAAGTGATTGGAGGAGGCTTGAATCCTTTTTGTTTCAAAGTAAGGTACAAATGAGAATAAGATCTACAAGGAGAGATCAAATTTACAATGTATAATTTTCTAAGCTCTTCGAATACAAAAAAATCTCAAAGATCGTAAAAGGTAACATTGCCATTGGACAACTTTAAACTCTTTATCTACATACAACCCATGTCATATAATGAGATCAGGCAAAATTAAGATGGAAAACCTCGTTAACGGGTTGTTTCGTTGCTAGTAAGTGATGTTGCAAGTTACCATTTATATTACTATAGTTAAAGTTGAAGCAATAAACATTGCTAAAATAGAAGTTGCTGCAACTTGTATTTTGTATTTGGTTTGGGACTTAAAAGTAGTAAATTAAGTTGCAAAAATTTTAACTATTAGTTTGTTTATTTCCAAGAGGACAGAGAAATACCTTGTTTATTGATAACAAAATAACCGGGTGCACAGGGAAGAGTAGTCTCTTACGTACTATTTTTTCCCCAGCTACAATTACTACGAGTGTAGTTGCAAACCTTTACGGCTACAATTGCAACCAAATAGCAGAAAATTCCACTAGTAGCAAAGTGATTGCAATTTCAACCTCTTTACGCACTTACACAAGCAACTAAACACTCCCTAAGTGTGAAATTGGAGAAGGATGTAATAGAAAACAGTGACAATTAAGGGAAGTACTTTTCGTCAATTTTATTTTGTGAGGATACTTTTGTCAACACCCTTCAAATGCTAGAAGAGACTCATTCTAACGTAGGCAATGGCTTTGGCAAGCCTTTTTTTGAACCATAAAAATATAGATGCCACCATCGCATGATATCACTCATTTACAGCAATCTCTATTGGAAGCAAAATATGAAAATCAAAGATTTATAGTAAAGTCCATCTTGATTTTTGTACGCCAAACTGCCTTTTTTTTTCCAATTCTCCCGAAGCAATATTTATAGCACCTGCACAGATAAAAATTAATTATAGAGAGACTTTTATCTAGCAAGAAGATATCAGATTACAACAAGAATGCAATGAGAAGCATATCAGAATAGTGCTTTTAATAGATAAAATATATACAGGCTCTAAGATATGGGATAGTTGTTAGATGGAAAAATTGCAACCTAGAGAAAAAAGTTCTAAACAAGCTACTTCCTGATAAATCATAAGTGTGTGTGCGCTTCAATATGTATAACTCTTGACTAAAGAATGCATTGGAACTTTTTATTGGTGGAATATAGATATACCTTTACAAGCTCATCAAGTCCCCCAATTTTATCGTGTGTAGTGATGTAACCCATTCACAAGAGTTGCCTGTCTCAAAGAGTTGACAAACTTGTTTCATGGTTGGGCGAGACTTCGGGTCCATCTGTAGGCATCTAAATGCCACCATTGCCATTAATACTACTCCTTTGATAGCGTTGTAAATGCCATTGATGCGTTGGTCTAACAAGTCCTTGAATAATATGCCTTGAACACTTGGCGATGTAAATGAGGAGATGAGGTCGCTTGGATGCCTTCCCATTATAACTTCAAGTGCTACTACACCGAAGCTATATACATCACATTTGTCAGTCACCACCATTGTATGAGCAAGTTCTGTAGGAAAAGGAGGCAGACATGCATTAGGAAAATAATTGACCTGTGTACATAGAAATTTTGAGCAAAACTAAGAAGTTCTCACAAGATATGCAATTTCTGATGCAACATAAAAAAAATTGAATAAAATAATCCAAGGCAATAATCTGAAATTATTGCTTTTTGCCTCTAATAAAAACCTGCGCATTACTGGTATTATAATAAAAGTTAAACATGTTTTATCATTAAGTTTCAAAACTAAATTATATCATTCAATTTCAAAACATATAGGATAGTTCACTACTGTATACTTCTCTCTACGTTTTAAGTTTACCAGCCATAGTTACAGAGATATTTACCTTGGACATGCATTTTCTTCGAAAGTTTAAACACAAAAAATTGCCTAACAGAATTACTTGACAGTCTATATGAATATGAATATGAATGAATAAGTTATTTTTTTCACAATACATCTTGTATAAACACTAACCTGGGGCAATATATCCGCGAGTGCCTGCTAGAGCTGTCCAATTTGATGAATCTGGCTGTAAAATTCTAGCAGTGCCGAAGTCTGATATATAGGCCCGAAACTCCGTATCCAACAAAATGTTGTTGCAAGTAATATCTCGATGTACTAAAGGATGTTTGCCGTCATTGTGCATATAAGATAAACCATGCGCCACATCTTTGATGACACCAACCCTTTTGTTCCAATCTACTTCCATCGATCTGTCCATATCAGAAAAAATGGAAGTTAAACTTCCCTTCTCGATGTACTGGTATATGAGAAATTTGCGGCTCAAATCCATGCGGTAAAGATGAGGATATACTCCGAAGTCCTTAGTGATGTTTCCTATAAGTTGGTTGTTATGGAGGTCGGTTCTAACCAAGCTTGTACAATTTCGCAGACTCCTTGGGATGGTTCCTATGAAATGATTGCTAAACACGGAAAATAGTTGGAGTTGTTGTCCTTTACATACATCTTGAGGCAAATATCCAGTAAAGTTATTTTCACTTAGTCCTAAACTGACCAAGTTTGTAAAATTTGTCAATTCTTGAGGCAAAGGACCGGAGAGAGAATTTTCATATAGGTACAGTATTTGGAGGTTTGTCAGGTTTCCAAAACTAGATGGAATCGGGCCTGTTAGAGAATTGGTGCTGATCTCCAAGTTGATGAGGTTCACTAGGTTGCCAATTTCAGGAGGAATGGTTCCAGAGAAGAAATTTTCAAATAGATACAGTGTTTGGAGCTTTGTCAGGTTTCCAAAACTAGATGAGATCGAGTCTGTTAGCGAATTGGTGCTGATCTCCAAGTCGCTGAGGTTCACTAGGTTGCCAATTTCAGGAGGAATGTTTCCAGAGAGAGAATTTTCATATAGATACAGTGTTTGAAGTTTTGTCAGGTTTCCAAAACTAGATGGGATTGGGCATGTTAGTGAATTGTTGCTGATCCCTAAGTAGATGAGGTTCACTAGGTTGCCAATTTCAGAAGGAATGGTTCCAGAGAGAGAATTGCTATATAGATACAGTGTTTGGAGTTGTGTCATGTTTCTGAAAATAAATGGAATCGGGCCTGTTAAATGATTGGTGCCGATTTCCAAGTCGATGAGGCTCACTAGGTTGCCAATTTCATGGGGGATGGATCCAGATATCTGATTTTGTCCGAGATGTATGTTTCTAACCTTGCTCAAATTTTTAAAGCTCAAAGGAATTTCACCTGTCAAATAATTATATGAGATTTCTAAATGAATTAGATCTGGTAAGTTCCCTATTGCATCAGGAATATTGCCACTGAAGTTATTCCTGTAGAGTCTCAAAGTTTGCAGCTTGGTGAGGTTTCCAAAGTGAGGAGGGATGGGGCCTTGAAGCTCATTGGATGAAAGGTCTATTACCAAAATTTTTGAGAGACTGGCTACAGAGAGTGGCAAATTTCCCGATAGCCTGTTGTGAGAAATATCCAGAGACGTAAGATTGGCAAGTGAGCCGATACTCGTTGGTATGGGCCCGAAAAGATTGTTACGTCGGAGGTGGAGGCGGGTGAGAGATGAAAGTGAGGAGAAATCAAGAGAGTCGAGCTCACCTACCAAGCGAGCACGAGGCAGGTTAATCTCAGTCACCGCAGTACTCATACCTCTCTGTCCGCTGCATGTGATCCCAAACCATGCACATGGACTGGTATGGGGAGTCCAAGAGTTGAGGTAGCTACTGCTCGAGTTTCGGAGGGTGGATCTCCAGTGGAGGAGAGCTCTAGCTTGAGATCCGATTGAGGAAGCATTTGAAGAGGCAGCGACAATTTGTAGGAGAACACAGACGGATGCAAGCAACATGAAGAAAATCGAAAAAGATCGAGGTAGATCCATGGTGGGAAATTAAGGCTAGTTTCAAATATGTTTGTTTAGAAGGTTATTGTTTGGGTTGAGGCTCCTCTGTGCTTGTGTATTTATAGGTCCAAGTAGCCACTAAGGGAATCATCACAGTGAGTGGGTGATAGAATTTTGCAAGGTTATTATTTTTTGCATCTTTTGCACGGCTCATAAGTGTCAACAACCGTTCTCTCTCAAGCAAGAGGCTCAGGTTATCTCTTCAAACTATTGAAATGGTCCAAGAAAGAGAAGGACAAAGTTTCTCTTGCCATCAATTCCTCTTGGGTCTGTCGAATATAAGGAGAATTTGAAGATTTAAGATGGATTATTGCTTTGAGAATGAGGAGATAGAATAGTCTAACCTATTCTAAACTACTAAAACTAATGTAAAGAACAATGTGTGGCTTTCATGCATCAAAGTAGTTTTCATCAAATCATCTCCAATTTTATTAATCAATTTTGGAAATTTTAATTAGATAACTACAAAAATAAGGAATGTGAGACCAAACTAAATATAGTAAAATCTAAAAATACTAAATAAAATCTAACTAAAGCCTAATAAAATCCAAATGTTAAAAATCTAGAAGATCATGGCATAATTTTGGCTGTTCGACGGCCTCATCGTTCTTTGGATGTCCTCATCACTTTGGCTATAATCAGAGTATAATTAATTCACAGCAAAATTCTTCCATTAAATAGATTGTGTGAATCTTCACATTATTTTTCTAGTCACATAATTAGAAAGCCAACCGAAATCTTTCGTAATAAATTACATCGGTGCACCTCGCATATCCCAGAAGTAGTGGTTATTTTTTGTCTTAAAAAAATTGAATGGAGAAAAAGCATCCGCTGCTTTCCATTAAAAGAAATTAACACAACAAAGTAGCATAACAAGAGTAAGGAATACTAAAGCCTATAAAGGTCAATACATAAATACATACATAATACAAAGCAAAATAGAAAGCTAAAAGTATCCGACTGAGGTAATGCCTGATGAGAGAAAGTATGATGATCACTCCTCACAGAGCAAGATGTCCTTGTCGGATCCATCGTCATTAGTTGGGGAATCTTCATGATCCATGTCCCTCCGGAGTGACATGGAGAGCCTCTGAATTGCCCAAGGCAAAGCATGTAGCATTATTGTTGCTGTGAGATCCTGACTAATGAGGCACGGTATTGTCAATGATCCTGTTGTTCCGTTCTCTCTAGCTGCAGTCAAAGTATGCATAAATTCCACACAATTGGACCACACACTCGCCGCAAAATTACAGGACAGCAAGCAACGGTCATTTTCTTCAAAAATTTTGAAAATTTCTTCAAAAACAAGCAGCGGTCGTTCTTACACAAGGTTTATACGAGATGTTTTTTCTTCTAGATAATTGCTCTTTCATAAGAAAACACTATATTGCAAATAAGAAAATGCAATATAGAATTACAAGAAAATGCACACACTTTGTGAAGATATTTCACAATCAACTGGGCTAGTCCAAGTGGTTCAGAGAGCGGCTTACACCTTGAGACTTAGGTTCAAGGGTCGTGATGACGAGGGTTCTTTTTAGGTATCTTGATCCCTTGTTTGTGTTTTTTCTTTTCTTTCTTTCAGTGGATTGTTGTATTTGTCTTGGTTCTATTATGCTTTATTAATGGAACGCAAATAGTCCTTTTTGTCCCACCATTAAGGTTTAATCAGACAAAAAAGGGGTTTTAGCTCTTGAAAATCGAAAAAGAGTAACGATATATATATATATATATATATATATATATATATATATATATATATATATATATATATATATATATATATATATATATATATCAAGAAGAAACTTGAATAACTCTTGAAATTTCAATGACAGATACATAATATCGGCTAAACTAAAATTTTGTTAAATGACAATCGAGTCATGTTCAATTGAGTTGCTTATTTGCAACAAAGTGGTCCTTAGGAATTTCTAGGAAATGTGTGAGCTAAACTATAACTACAAGCAGCATTATAGTGGAAAAAAAAAAAAAAAAAAAAAAATTCCTCAAAAGCATTTCGTATTTGAAATTAGCTGGACATCAAAGAGTTGGATGTGCATATCTCAAGTAGGCTTCTGTGCTAGTTCTTGCTTTACATAAAGCTTTGACGTTTTGTTATTTCTCGTTAATGGAATGTGGGGGGCACTCCCTCATCGTCAAGACTTTAAAAATAGAAAAGCGTCTCTGTAGAACTAAAAAAGACTTGACCCGAATATCTTCAAAATTAGATATCGATGCTAAATTACTATTCTTCAAATTCTGTCAAGGTGCTGGCTCAGCCTTGCAACATCCATCATGGAATTGAATCCATCAGGGAATTAAACAAAGTAAATTAGTATATCTAAATACTTGTCGGCTTATCTAGTAATGGAATTTGAATCCATATCAACATCCATATCCATTCAGTAACTGAATCAACATTGGATTCATATCCTACCCACTGAGATATGAGTATAATCTTAAGATCAAAACTCCAAATCAAGTTAAATTAATGTCAGGTTATCGGCCACCATTGCCACCCCAATAAATGATTATGTAGTTTGCATAGCTAAATACCAAATTTTTATATTTTTGTGTATTTTTTTCCTCCTTGTGGCTACAAATAACTGCATAAATAATTTCGTTTTAGTTCATTTTTTGTTCTGTTGAAATATCTTATAGTGTACAAGGCTGGTTATTGATATGTTGTTTTTATCTTATCATTGTATCTAGAATAATGAAACATAATTCAACTCTCATTTCCTTATAGCCTGTAGAATCTCTGAATTCTTGTATTTTTGTTTTGTTAAATAAAAATTAAGATTATTTTTTTTTTGCGATAATTCTCTTCTACAGTAAATCTCTTCTATAAGAAACGCTAAGAGTCAACAAGTAATTGATGGAGGCTTGAATCCTTTCTGTTTCTGTCGGCGAAAAATTATAGCGTCATCTGTCAAAATAGAGTAGATCTGCGAATTTAGGGTTGGAGATCTGCAACGCAGCAGATCCGCGAACCTAAAGTTCGAGATTTGCGACCTAGCTACGACAAAACAGATTCGCGAATCTAAGATTGAGATTCGTGATACTACACATAGCTTCAGGAGAGGGGTTTAATACAAAGTCACCCGACCCGAACAAGGGAGTTGCCACCTCGGATCGTGAAGCCAACTGCCAAACGAATGCAGCGACATTATTTCGATCGTGGGAGTAACTACCTAACAAATATGATGGCACTTCTCGAGTAGTAGGGCAAACGGTCAAATGAATGAGACGGATGCGTTGCCCTAGAACCCCTATAAAAAGTGGAAAAATGAAAGAGAATGGATCGATCATCTTCTTTTGGAAACTACCCCTTGTGATCAGAAGTCCAGAGCCTTCTTTTCCTGCCAATTGAAAGAGTTTATGCAGAGTGTTAACAGAGAGGAAGATCGTTCTCCACAGCTACCTCAGAACCCAACTTTAAATAAAGAGAGAATCCATTTTTCTCATCTTTTGTAAACGGAAAACCGTTGGAATTGTAATCCTTTATTGAAAAATCTCAATAGATTGTCTTTTACAATTTTTATGGCGAACAGAAGATTAGCGACTCCGCTGGGGACTGCCATCACCTCCGGTGATTTGGTAGCAGCTCAATCCGACAATATTTTACCATCAAGGTTGACAGGAAAAAATATGAAGAATTCCTTTCTTCCGGCTCCAAGAGCCCTACGTCCTTATGGGGGTGTTGTAAGGTCTCCAAAGGATTAAATTCCAATGAGATTTCAAGGGCAATAACTCAGCCGGAGGATTCAGTAGACCAAACTGATCCGAAATCCTCTTCTTCACCAACATTAGGCTCTGAGCCAGTTTCGGCAAAGACTCCTGATCTCTCAACCAAAGTGGATCAAGGTCCCCACTTCAACAAGGGAAAACGACCACTACCTACTCCGCAGGTATATAACACGGAGAAGGAGGTTTCTCTCACTTGCACAATGAGAAAGAACCTAAGAAGAAGCAAAGCTCGTGCCCTTCGCAGGACCACGCAGCAAAAGGAAACAGCCAACTCATCATTGCAAAGGCCTACTGTACAAGTATGGAAGCCAAAATGTGAAGATACAAAAGATCAAGACGCGGAAGGATTTACTCGCGTTTCCTACAGAAAACGGAGTAAATCCACCAAAATTATCTATGACTACAAACGCGGAGCCTACATCTGCATCCCTCGTGTTCCGGGGGGAGGGCATGATCGCGCAATTGAAGGAGCCCGCGAACCTTAAGTTCGCGGAAGACGTGTGCCTATCTCAAAAGCTAAGACTATCTCACTCACTGTCCCAGCAAGGGTGAGACTTGCTCCAAATGCCTTCGACGGAAAAGGGATACTGGTCCCAAGGCTATCTTTCACAGATGATGTCGTTACTAAGAGTTCCAATGCAGGAGATCTTCGGAAACTTTTAACCAGAAAGAGGGAAGAATCCCACGCATCTCACTGCTATTGCAAATGACTGATTAGTGCAGTATCTCATTGTCATTGTTCAGCCCATTCTAGACCATCGGTGTTCCATCGACTGTCAGCACCATCAACATCCTCATCCCAACCGGCGAAGAGGAGACGACGAAATAGGCTCGAGTTTTCTGAGCCCGAATACCCTGAAGTGTCATCCAATATGATAAGTGTCGGGGAAAAGAAGAAGAAAAAGAAGACCAAGAAAGTCTTCGAAGGAGTTACTTCCAACTTAAAGCTCTCTCCATGCCTGAAGGACATACTCAATGAAGAGCGAGGAGTTTTTCAAATCACTCGACTCAAAAATGGGATGGCAATCCCAATGAATTATAGACAAATGGCAGGAGTCTCCTCCAACGAAGAAGACATGACCAATGCATCTTCCCAGATGCCACCTCATGACCCGAAAACTGACAAGGGAAAGAAGGCAGAAGAAGAAGGTCATATTCTTCATAATACCGAAGAGGAAGTAGAACATCATGAGGATGATGACAATCACTCCACGCATCAAGAAGGGAACGCGAATGCTGCCTTGATGGAAAGCTTCCAAAATCAACTGAATGCCCTCATGCATAAGAGTGATTTGCAAGAGCTTGGAGTTGTAAGGCCATATCCCATGGAATGGGAAAGCATGGCATTCCCGGAAAGCTACAAGCCATTGAAGCTCAAATCTTTTGATGGTAAAGGGTTGCCAAATCAACACCTTTACTATTTTAAATCGCAAATCGGGCATTTACCCGGGAATGACCCCATCATTACACAGGTATTTGTTAGTACCTTGACAAGACTAGCATTTGAATGGTTCCGGAGGCTAGAATCGGGAACCATAAATTCATGGAACGACATGGAAAAACCCTTCCTGACTAGATTCTATGAAGACGATATGGAGGTGTCAATGCCGATGTGTAATGGCCCCAATTCGGCTCTACCTTTTTGCTCTTTTTTTTTTCCTAAGTGGGCGACATTACTTAATACTATGAATAACTCAACAGTCCCATGATCTTGGAATAACCGTAACTACTGCCATGTCAAGATGAATAACCATGTCTGAAACTGAAAGGATTTCATTTATATAGAGAGTTAATTATATAAAATGGCACACTGCTTTAAATATCTACACAAAAAAGTTAAATACTACAAGTTAAAGCAGTGCCCAGAAAAAGGAAACAAGAACAAGAAGTGACAAAGGAGACAAGAACAAGAAATGCGAAGTACCCCAATAGTATTGTGCTAGTAGTATCCCCTACTCGACCTGGTTGGTGAAGTAAGGATCGTTCTCTGGAGCAATCTCCCCTTCTCTACTTTCGTGATCTGGGCTTAAGAAAATCCAGGGGATTAAACCCAGCAAGTAACACAAAAACAAGAAACACGTGTACTTTCACAGTACAAATAAATAAAAGAATAAATAAATTACGTTGATACAATCGTATCTTAAGAATGCTGAAAATGAATTGAGTAAGACTATTCATTCAAATAGCAGAAACAAATCATGTAAAGGTGACAAGTGTAAGCGATGTAAATATCAATCATGTTGCATGTAACCAGAACTATGAAAGTCATTCACAAGCTTCATGTAAAATTTAACATGTCTATATCATGTTAGTGTTGGAATTAAAACTCAATGATGGATAAGAGAGCGCACAGTTTCTCATATTGTACAAGTGCCCGTGCATACCCGGGACCCGGCCTCTAACTCAAGGCGCTGAACCATGACGCACCGCTAGGTGCTACAAGTCAGACCCCGTTAAATGAAACAGGTAACGGGCATCACCCATATGGTGACTCATGTATCAGACGGTGGCTCAGTACCACCCAGTGCTGCTAGTAAAAGGCCCTCAGCACCTAATCAAGAAGTTGGCCAACAAGATCCTTGTACAATACAGTACTTATCTATCCATCATGTAGTTTTTCCCATGTTAGTAATGCATATGATATGCGTGAATTAAAGGAAACACGTGGACACTCATGTCAAATTGTACACATATCATTTCACAAGAATCAAGAGTTCAAGAATCAAGATTTGGAATCATGTACACATGTATTATAAGGATGCTTCACGTCATGTAATAATGATACTAGAACTTGTAATCATGTCTTGTAATAAAGATACTAGAACTTGTTATCATGTCGTGTAATAAGGATACTAGAGCTTGTAATCATGTCTTGTAATAAAAATACTAGAACTTGTTATCCTGTAATAAGGATACTAGAACTTGTCATAAGGATACTAGAACTTGTAATCATGTCTTGTAATAAAGATACTAGAACTTGTTATCATGTCGTGTAATAAAGATACTAGAACTTGTAATCATGTCTTGTAATAAAGAGACTAGAACTTATTATCATATCGTGTAATAAGGATACTAGAACTTGTAATCATGTCTTATAATAAAAATACTAGAACTTGTTCTCATGAATAATCTTGCCTTCATGTATCATATTGATATTCACATGTCATGTTAACATAAATCCGCGAATCATGCTAAGTGTATAAATCCGTGTTTCTCTTGAAGCTGAAAATAGCCAAACGCGAAGCTAAAAATTGCCAAACGCGAAGCTAAAAATGGCCAAACGCGAAGCTAAAAGAATAGCCAAACAGGAAGCAGAAAATAGCCAAACGCGAGGCTAAAAATTGCCAAACGCGAGGCTAAAATATCCAAGCGCGAAGCTAAAAGAATAGCCAAACGGAAAGCAGAAAATAGCCAAACGCGAGGCTAAAAATTGCCAAACGCGAGGCTAAAAATAGCCAAACGCGAGGCTAAAAATTGCCAAACGCGAGACTAAAAATAGCCAAACGCGAGGCTAAAAATAGCCAAACGCGAGGCTAAAAATTGCCAAACGCGAGGCTAAAAATTGCCAAACACGAGGCTAAGCCAAAAATAGCTAACATCCGTAAATCAGGCTAAGTATGCAGTCTAGAAATTTTTCTGAGTATGCAGATCCAGTATGATGTGAATTTATCCATAAAGAAAAAGGAATCATGTACTCATAATAAAAATCAAATAATTTCCAAGAAAGATCATACATGCTACTTGTACTCAAATACGATTCAAAGAGAGAAAAAGAACAAGGTGATACTTGCCTCTATTCCCTTTAATCTCCTCCTTTGTTGTAGCAAAGCCTCCCTTCTATTTCCTTTACTCAACGAACCAGAAGAACCAAGGGTGATTTCTATTTTGTTCTTTTTGATAAGAATTCTCTTTGAGAGAATAAGGTTATATATACCTAAGGGCATTTTGGTCATCTTATCCTCTAGCCTAGTCCTAAGGCTTCTTGCATGCATGACAAATGTCAACTAGAGTGCCACCTCTTACTTTCTTCTAACAACTCATCCCCCACAAAATGACAGAGGGGTGCCCTTGGAAACTTAATTAAATTTGAAGGTGTATAGAAAGAAACTTTTGACTTGATCATTTGAAATGATAGTTTTGGGGTGTTACATTCTACCCACCTAATAAAAGAATTTCGCCCTCGAAATTCCAATTCAAAACTTATGTCAGTGTACCCAAGTATTTATTGTCATGAAAAAAATATATATATTCAAGTAACATGCATGATCATGAAATAGTTCTGATGTCGTCCTCATGTTCTCGAGTAGAGTCCCTTAGTGATCGTGCATCGCATATTAGAATTCGTCTACTTTTGATAGAGTCACTATTTTGGACTTTCATCTAAGCGTCTCTTTATTTATGATACACAAAATACATGATGAATAATTTTCTGTCTTTGATAGGAATGCTAGTGGATAGACAAGATTTCCAATTTATTTATAAATGCAGGATAACGTTTAATCAGGAATAGCTGCTACTAATTCAGGGTGCCACGCTATCCTGATTAATCAATGGGAAAGATACAAGTGATAAAGATCTTATGTGGTCCTATTACCTGGTTGTGACAAACACTTGAAGAGAAAATGAACCTCAATTATTACAATGTTGATGTAATGGAATAGTGAATGGTAAAAATACAAGATTGGAAATGACTTTATGGTTAATTACAAAATTTCAATTACACAAGATTGTCCTATCAAGTGGCTGCAATTGTTGGCGCCAGAGAATAAATCTCTACAATTGCCTCACTGTCTCGATAAGACTTGTGATATACAAAATTTTTTTTTTGAAAACATGGACTACATTGAAATAAAGTGCAGATGGAAGATTTAAAATGTCAAATGGGATTGATCAACAAAAGTAATGAAATAAGACATTCGTTTGGGAAGATAAGTTTTAACTTGAGTACCAAGATATATGGTCATGTTTGACTTGATAAAATTTGTCTTCTTTAATTATAAATTATAATTTATCATCAACTTTTTATCATCTACTTTCAATCGACTAATTCTCAGCCTTCTAAAATTTCTTTGTATCCTTACATTTACCTTTCCGTGAATTGTTCCAAATCTTCTAGTTCGCTTGCCTATTTAATCTCATCAACTATATTTACTCCACCCAGTCTACCAACACCAATTATTCTTAATTATTCTTCTTCCCTTTAGAACTGCATACTCAAAGTCATATTTCTTATATTTAGTCTCCCCAATCTTCTAAAAGAAATACAAGTATGGAATCATCATCATTTTTTTACCTTTCTTGGAAACTTAAGGGTAAAATCCAAATTTAATTATTTTTCCACTTTGTATCAACATATATCATAATCCCTAACTTGAAAAATCATTACAATTTTTCATACCTCCAGTATTGTCCGGAATTACTAGCACTGACACTGCTATCAGTCTCCATCTTAATTCTTCAAATGTCTTATCGCATTCCTCTACTTTGACATATTCTCCTCCTTTCCTAATTAATTTAGTCAAAGGAGATATGATTTTTGTAAACTTTTGTACAAACCTTATGTAATTACCCAGTCATCTCTTGAAATTTTTGAATTTCTAATACTGATTTCGGTACATGCCAATTCATCACAGCCTCTATCTTTTTAGGATCTGCTGATACACCATCTTCAGATATTATATGACCCAAGAAAGCAATTTTATTCAACCAAAATTCATATTTGCTCAATTTTTCGTATAGCCTTTGTTCCCTTAAAGTCCTCAAATATTTAACATGCTCTTCTTTATTTTTAGAGTAGATCAATATATCATCAATAAATACCACCACAAATTTATCCAAATACTGAGTAAAAACATGGTTCATCAAATTCATAAACACCGCTGGAGCATTAGTTACCCCAAATGACATCACTAAATATTCATAATGACCATGTCTGGTTCTAAATGCAGTCCTTGGGATATCTTCTGTTCGCACTCTTACCTGATGAAATCCTGAACGGAGATCTATTCTTGAGAATACCTTCACTCCTCCAAGTTGATCGAATAGATCAGTTATCCTTGGCAATGGGTATTTATTCTTAATTGTTACTGCATTCAAACCTCTGTAATCTATACATAACCTTTTACTCCCGTCCTTCTTTCCTACCAATAGTACTGGAGCTCCCCAAGGTGACACACTGGGTCTTATAAAACCCAATTTCATTAACTCGCCCACTTGCTTCTTGACTTCTTCTAGTTCTGCAATCCCCATTCGATAAGGTGGCTTACAAACTGGTTCAGTTCCAGGGATAATATCAATAGTAAATTCTACTATCATTGCTGGTGATAGTTCAGGTATCTCTTCAGAAAATATTTTTAAGAATTCTGACACTACTGAGATTATTCCTTCTTCTACAACCTATTACTGCATGAAAGGTACTCAACCAATCAATACCTAAGATAACATCATATTATCCTCCACTAATAACTAATAAATTGGCACAAAATTCATTAATCACCAAGGAATACAATCTATACACTTATTGGTTATGATACTATCATTCCCGGTCTTAATATCCCACCTCACAGGTAAGATAGTAAAATCGATAAAATTGCGGAAACAAATATGCTAGTGATGAAACTGTGTGATGCTCTGGAATCAAATAAAATGATGGCCGGTATATTGCCAACTAAAATTATTCCTGCCACGACTCCTACAGTGGTTTGAATTTTCTCCACATTCATCAGCTTAACTTACCATTTCCTCCATTCTGTTCCTCCTCGGGTGCTGTCATGAGTTTGTTGTTAGATTTCCAAAGGCCCTTTCTGATCTGGTCCTGAAATCTTCTGGATTGATATGCTTGTTGGTCTGTCCTTTGCCTGACATGGGACCTTAGCTTTTGTCGACTGTTCAGTTTTTGGGCAATCTCTCAACTGATGACTAGTGGATCCGCATACCAGACACAACCCTTGAGCTCTTCTACACATTTTCTTGATATGTCTTGGTTTATGACAATAATTACATATTACTATATCTCGATTCGGCATCACCTGCTTCCTTGTTAGTGCGCCATCAAATTTCCTGGCCGATGGGTTTGGTCCTTGCCTGTATGACCCTTTAAATGCTACTGATCTCTTATTCGCCACCCTTAGAAAGTTCACCATTTTGATTCTCTCTTGTTTTTGGCACTGCAGTATCCTTTCTAATATCATTATTGTGGTTTGTTGCGTTTGTGCTACCCTTTGTACCATATTTCTAAGCTCAGACTCTTCACTCATTGGATTTGGGCTTGCGCTAGTAGAAGATTGGGTCGTCATCATTCTGTGACGGACCAAGGAAGATTAATCAGATGGACTTTCAAGATAGATATTCCAAATGAATTAGAAATAATAAAATAGGCACGATACTAGATTTGATGGATATCAAAGATAAGGAAGAAGTGTCAAGAGTGTATCTTAGACATGTTTTTATGTAGCAGTAGTCATATGGTCTCCCACCTAAACCTAGGCTCTGATACCAAATCTGTAACGCCCCCAATTCGGCTCTACCTTTTTGCGCATTTTTTTTTCTAAGTGGGCGACATTACTTAATACTATGAATAACTCAACAGTCCCATGATCTTGGAATAACCGTAACTAATGCCATGTCAAGATGAATAACCATGTCTGAAACTGAAAGGAATTCATTTATATAGAGAGTTAATTACATAAAATGGCACACTGCTTTAAATATCTACACAAAAAAGTTAAATACTACAAGTTAAAGCAGTGCCCAAAAAAAGGAAACAAGAACAAGAAGTGACAAAGGAGACAAGAACAAGAAATGCGAAGTACCCCAATAGTATTGTGTTAGTAGTATCCTTTAATCGACCTGGTTGGTGAAGTAAGGATCGTTGTCTGGAGCAATCTCCCCTTCTCTACTTTCGTGATCTGGGCTTAAGAAAATCCAGGGGATTAAACCCAGCAAGTAACACAAAAACAAGAAACACGTGTACTTTCACAGTACAAATAAATAAAAGAATAAATAAATTACGTTGATACAATCATATCTTAAGAATGTTGAAAATGAATTGAGTAAGACTATTCATTCAAATAGCAGAAACAAATCATGTAAAGGTGACAAGTGTAAGCGATGTAAATATCAATCATGTTGCATGTAACCAGAACTATGAAAGTCATTCACAAGCTTCATGTAAAATTTAACATGTCTATATCATGTTAGTGTTGGAATTAAAACTCAATGATGGATAAGATAGCGCGTAGTTTCTCATATTGTACAAGTGCCCATGCATACCCGACACCCGACCTCTAACTCATGGAGCTGAACCATGACACACCGCTAGGTGCTACAAGTCAGACCCTGTTAAATGAAACATGTAACGGGCATCACCCATATGGTGACTCATGTATCAGACGGTGGTGCAGCACCACCCAGTGCTGCTAGTAAAAGGCCCTCAGCACCTAATCAAGAAGTTGGCCAACAAGATCTTTGTACAATACAGTACTTATCTATCCATCATGTAGTTTTTTCCATGTTAGTAATGCATATGATATGCGTGAATTAAAGGAAACACGTGGACACTCATGTCAAATTGTACACATATCATTTCACAAGAATCAAGAGTTCAAAAATCAAGATTTGGAATCATGTACACATGTATTATAAGGATGTTTCATGTCATATAATAATGATACTAGAACTTGTAATCATGTCTTGTAATAAAGATACTAGAACTTGTTATCATGTCGTGTAATAAGGATACTAGAACTTGTAATCATGTCTTGTAATAAAAATACTAGAACTTGTTATCCTGTAATAAGGATACTAGAACTTGTCATAAGGATACTAGAACTTGTAATCATATCTTGTAATAAAGATACTAGAACTTGTTATCATGTCGTGTAATAAGGATACTAGAACTTGTAATCATGTCTTGTAATAAAGATACTAGAACTTGTTATCATATCGTGTAATAAGGATACTAGAACTTGTAATCATGTCTTGCAATAAAAATACTAGAACTTATTCTCATGAATAATCTTGCCTTCATGTATCATATTGATATTCACATGTCATGTTATCATAAATCTGCGAATCATGCTAAGTGTATAAATCCGTGTTTCTCTTGAATCTGAAAATAGCCAAACGCGAAACTAAAAATTGCCAAACGCGAAGCTAAAAATGGCCAAACGCGAAGCTAAAAGAATAGCCAAACAGGAAGCAGAAAATACCCATACGCGAGGCTAAAAATTGCCAAACGCGAAGCTAAAAATGGCCAAACGCGAAGCTAAAAGAATAGCCAAACAGGAAGCAGAAAATAGCCAAACGCGAGGCTAAAAATTGCCAAACGCGAAGCTAAAAATGGCCAAATGCGAAGCTAAAAGAATAGCCAAAAAGGAAGCAGAAAATAGCCAAACGCGAGGCTAAAAATTGCCAAACGCGAGGCTAAAATATCCAAACGCGAAGCTAAAAGAATAGCCAAACGGGAAGTAGAAACTAGCCAAACGCGAGGCTAAAAATTGCCAAACGCGAGGCTAAAAATTGCCAAACGCGAGGCTAAAAATAGCCAAACGCGAGGCTAAAAATTGCCAAACGCGAGGCTAAGCCAAAAATAGCTAACATCCGTAAATCAGGCTAAGTATGCAGTCTAGAAATTTTTCTGAGTATGCAGATTCAGTATGATGTGAATTTATCCATAAAGAAAAAGGAATCATGTACTCATAATAAAAATCAAATAATTTCCAAGGAAGATCATACATGCTACTTGTACTCAAATACGATTCAAAGAGAGAACAAGAACAAGGTGATACTTGCCTCTATTCCCTTTAATCTCCTCCTTTGTTGTAGCAAAGCCTCCATTCTATTTCCTTTACTCAACGAACTAGAAGAACCAAGGGTGATTTCTATTTTGTTCTTTTTGATAAGAATTCTCTTTGAGAGAATAAGGTTATATATTCCTAAGGGCATTTTGGTCATCTTATCCTCTAGCCTAGTCGTAAGGCTTCTTGCATGCATGACAAATGTCAACTAGAGTGCCACCTCTTACTTTCTTCTAACAACTCATCCCCCACAAAATGACAGAGGGGTGCCCTTGGAAACTTAATTAAATTTGAAGGTGTATAGAAAGAAACTTTTGACTTGATCATTTGAAATGATAGTTTTGGGGTGTTACACGATGCTTCTAGCTACTAAGCAGAAGAAAGGGGAAGGACTTCATTAAAAGGTTCCGAAATGATTCTTTTATGTGCCCGCACGGGATGCCAGAAAGACCTTGGTAGAAACCTATCGACATAATCTCTCGACTAAGGTTCTAACCAGGATGGGAGCAGTGAAGTCCTCAACTTGGAAGGGTCTCACCTTACAAGCTGAGGAGGCCGAAGAAATTGCGCAAAGACTTGAGAAGGAGACGAGGAAAAATAGAGTCAAAATAACGACAACAACCATAGGTCCCAGTCCTGGGGATATAAGAGGAAAGAGACAATGGTCGCTGATACTCCGCAGCCTGCAAAGTCTTCCCCAAAGCTCCCTCCTCAAGCATGTATGCCTCAACAATAATATTCTTTCAAGGATGAGCATATGAAAACCATCTTCAACCTTCTCATGAGTAAGAAAATGCTCAAATTGCCAGAGTCCAAACATCCGGAGGAAGCAGGGAGAGTTAATGATCCTAATTACTGTGTCTACCATAGGATTATTAACCACCCTACCCAGAATTATTACATCTTTAAGGATAAGATTCAAGTCTTAGTGGACGCCAAGGTCATCAAGCTCCAAAGCACCAAAAAAAGGTGACCGCGAATATGGTGACTGTCAAGTTCGGTAAAGCACCTGACTGGATAGAGTCAACAGTTCAAAATGGAGTACAACCCATTCCTAGAGGCACGATGCAGGTCGTGAATTTTGATCTGCATCAACAACAGGAGAAAGGATTGTCCCCCTTCGAAATTGATAAAGGGGAGATAATGTGGGTGTATCCAGATCTCCTTAGTGATGAACAATGGACTTCCAATTCATCTGGAAGAAGGCGAAGAGGAAAGACTCTTACTTATAATATCGTCTCCATAATTCCCAAAGATGACGGAGGTATTCCTACTCTAACAGATTTGGAAGAAGAAATTGGAGACTCTCTGGTGGTTGACGCGGATCCTCCTCCCTCGGGGACCCGTTCGGAAAAAGATCTTGAAAAACTATGGCCAGACTGCAGATTCTCGACCGCCTTTGGAGAAGATCAAACAAAAGGAGCTAAAATTTGATAAAGCTCTGAAGAAAGGGAAAAGAGCCTGCGGAATTTGTGGAAGTCATTTCAATTCGACATCTTAATGCAGTTGGCTAATATACCCGCAAGAATAACCTTGTATGAACTCCTGAAGCTTTCTAAATCTACGAGGGAAGCTTTAAGAGAAGCTCTGCAAGATTCAGAGATATTCTTGGCACACATACCAGAATTAATTGAGAAGGAAGAATCTCTTTGCATGACGTGTCACCAAGTCTCTGGTAAAAACGTCCCTTGCATCACTTTCTCTTCGGAGGACATGCAAGTCAGAAGCAATAAGCATCACCATCCTTTGTATTACAAAGGGTACATAGGATCCATGGAGATCGATCGCATTCAAGTTGATCCAGGCTCGGCCTTAAGCATCATGCCACGCAGGATGCTACAGTACCTTGGAGTCCACATGAACAGATTAGCAGCAACCAACACTACCATCTTTGGATTCAATGCTAATGGTAGTAGACCATTGGGTAAGATAAAACTGAAGTGCCAAATCGGCGACCTGAAGACGGAAGTCACGTGCTATGTGATAGATGCGGACATGTCATACAACCTGCTACTGGGGAGACCCTGGATCCATAACATTATCATTGTGCCATCCACGTTACATCAATGCATGAAATATGTGGATAAAGACAGGAACGTAAGAACACTGGTCACGGAAAAGCAACCCTTTAAAGGAGTTGAAAACTACTTTACTAATGTGTTGCTATATCAAGATGCATTCGATGTTTTGGATCAGCCTGCTCCAGAAGACTCTGATAGCGGTGAAGAGGCTGACACGATCAGGATCCAAAGATTCGGAATTCGATGACGTAATTTGGACGGTGAGCCCATTGTGATAAGCCTTGAAGGTCTTGATGTAAATAATATTGTTCACTCTTATGGTATGGTGAATGTGTGATAAATGAAAGTATAGAGTTTGCTTATTCTTCTAGTATTGATTCTGAACCTTCAAATACTAGCACTAATGCGTTCAGCGATTGTTTAGATAAAATATGCTTTTTGGCTTCTTTCCAAGCACCTATCCGATCGTCCTTTCACGAACTAAGTGATGATGACAAAGATGCCAACAATGTCGTTTTCGAGGTTCCTTCCAAGAAGGGAACTCTAAAATCCATAGTATTCGGAAAGGCAAGTCACAAAAGTCAAAGAAAAGTGCTTAGATTCTGAAGAAGAACAGGGAAATCCCGAGTTCTTCCATTATGATGAAAATTCTCATAGACTAATTAAGAAAATGGGATATAATCTGACCAAAGCAGGGGGTTGAACTTCGGAAAAGGGAGAAGAGAAATCCTCCAACCCTTTGTCCCAGAGGGAAAAATACCAAATTATTATTAAAAAACCAGCAGAGGGTTGGGATATGTCACCACTCCCGAAGTTCCTCAGGTGAGAGAACCGAAGAAAGGCAATTCGATCATTCATTAGAATCGTCCTATTGGGATTCAGATGTCAGTGTTGGCATGATTTTCCGCAAAGTGTCCGCGAACATGACCTCCACGATCCAAGAAGACAAAGACCTAGAGAAAAATTCGCCGATAAAAGATGACCCTTGGGCCAAGCATCTTAACGTGAAGTGGGAGATTCAGTTTGAATAGCGTGAGCCTCCAACCGAAGACAAGGTAATCCAAGTAAATATGGGGGATGAAAAGAATCTTAAACCTATATTTATAAGTGAAAACCTATCCTCGGAAGAGAGAGAGGAATTGATATCCCTCATTCACGAGTACATCGATATCTTCACTTGGAGTTATGAGGAGATGCCAGGATTAGACTCAAGTGTCGCGGTCCATAGATTGAATATCCGGCCAAATGCTAAGCTAGTAAAGCAACAACAATGAAGATTCCACCCAAAGATCATGGAGGCTATTGAAGCTGAAATCAAGAAGTTGATTGAGTCAGGCTTTCATTCGCGAGGAACAACACCCTGATTGGGTAGCGAATATAGTTCCTATAACCAAGAAAAATGGAAAAATCCGAATTTGCATTGATTTCAGGGATTTAAATGAGGCCTGTCCTAAAGACGAATTCCCATTACCCATCACAGATGTTATGATAGATAATACTTGCAGGTACGAACGTATGACATTCATGGATGGTTTCTCAGGGTATAATCAAATAAAGATTACCCTGATGATGAGAAGCATACGTTTTTCAGAACTGTCGGCGAAAAATTCTGGAAAAGAAAACAGATCCACGAATTCAAGGACAGAAGCCTGCAATTCATCAAGTCCGTGAATCTAAGCAACGGAGGTCCGCGAATCTAAAAAACTGAAGTCCGCGATCTAGATGGCGGTACAGGTTCGCGAATCTAAAGCTGAGATTCGCGACACTACCCATAGCTTCCGGGTGGGGGTTTAATACAAAGTCACCCAACCCGAACAGAGGGCTGCCACCTCAGATCGTGGGAATAACTGCCAAACGAATGCAGCGGCGTTACTTCGATCGTGGGAGCAACTGCCTAACGAATATGGCGGCACTTCTCGAGTAGTGGGAGCTAACGGTCGAGCAAAATATGGCGGGACGTTACTCCAAGACCCCTATAAAAGGCGGGAAGCCAAAGAGATACACACGGAGAGAACACACAGAGCCAAAAAGAGATAGAGACAGACGTTTTCTTCTAGAAATTATCCCTTGTGATCAAGAGTAAAGAGCCATTTTTATTTCCTTTTAGCCAACTGAGAGATATTGTACGGAGTGTCAATGGAGAGCAGGATCGTCCTCCATAGCTACCTAGAAACCTAGTCTTAAATAAAGAGGAAAAGCTATCTTCCTCATCTTTTATAAACGGGAAACCGTCTGATTGTAACCCTTTTAATGAAAATACTTTGATATAAAGAGTGTGCAACTTTCATGGCGAACAGAAGATTGGCGACTTCACTGGGGACTACCATCACCTCCGGTGACTTAGTGGTAGTTCAATCCGACAATATTCCAGTTGGTAGTATGGTCGACTCGCTCACCATTTTCGTCGACCAGCAAAGGTATGAAGAATTTCTTTCTTCAGGCTCCAAGAGCCCTACTTCCCTAAGGGGATACTATAAAATTTCCAAGGGGTCAATTTTCAAGGAGATGGCAATAGCCCAGTTGAGAGAATCAACGGACCAAGATAGTCCGAAATCTCCTTCCTCAACAACGGGCTCTCTGTCGGTTCCGGCAAAAACTCTTGATCTCTCAAACAAAGTGGACCAAAGTCCCCGCTTCAACAAGGGGAAGTGACCTCCATCAGCTCTGCAGAGCTGTCATGCAGAGAAGGAGGTTCCTTTCACTCGTACAATGCGAAGGAACCTAAAGAGAAGCAAAGCTCGTTCCCTTCATAGGGACGTGCAACAAAAGGAAACTGCCAACTCATCTTGGCAGAAACCCACAATCCAAATATGGAAGCCTAAGGGCGTGGTTGATCAAAAGGTAGACGAGTTCGCGCACGTTCCCTACAGGAAGAGCAGTGAACCCGTCAAAGTTGTCCATTATCAACGCGGAGCATACATTCGCATTCCGAGGGGAAAGTCTGAAGAAACTCGCGAACCTCGAATTCGCAGAAGGTGTATGCCTATCCGCGGGCTATCTCTCACAAATGAGCCTACCACAGAAGGTTCCGGTGCAAGAGATCTTAGGGAACTTCTAAACAGAAGAAAAGAAGAATCCCATGTATCTCAATGCCACTGTGAACGACTGATCAATGCAGTACTATCTCACTGTCATTGCTCAATTCATGTCCGATCCTCGGTGTTTTATCAATTATCATCTCCATCAACTTCGTCATCTCAATTGGCAAAAAGAAGACGACGTGGCTTGAGTTTTCTGAGCCGGAATACCCCGCGATGACCTCCAGCATGATAAGCGTTGGAGAAAAGAAGAAGAAAAAGAAGGCAAAGAAAACCTCCGAAGAAGAAGCCTCTGACCCAAAGCTTTCTTCAAGTTCGAAGGACCCATCCAACGAAGAACGAGGAGTTTTTGGCACACTCAACTCAGAAGTGGGGTGGCGATCCCTATGAATTATAGATGGATGGCGGGGATCTCATCTGATAAAGAGGATATAGCCAAGTCTGTTATGGCTGAATCACAGACGTCTGATTCATTCTTAGAAGACTCCGCCTCTGCCTATATGACGCAGAACAATGTCCCAAAAGAGTTCATGCGGAGAATGGAGGAGCAAGATAGGCATATCCAGCAGCAACATAATGCCATCAGCGAGCTTAAAGATATGCTACACGTTCTGATGGAGTTAGAAAAAGCCAAACTGAAGAATACAGGAAAGAAGACTGAGAAGAAGGTCATGGTCCTCACAACAATCGAGAAGAAGAAGAACATCATAAGGATGATGACAACCACTCCACGCACCAAGAAGGAAACGCAAATACTGTCTAGATGGAGAGCTTCCAAAACTAGCTAAATGCCCCATGCATAAAAGCGACCTACAAAAACTGGGCGTAGTAAGGCCATATCCCATGGAGTGGGAAACAATGTCGTTCCTAGAAAGCTATAAACCATTGAAGCTCAAGTCTTTTGATGGTAGAGGATCGCCAAACCAACACCTCTACTATTTTAAGTCACAGATAGGGCATTTATCCGGAAATGACCCTATTATTACAAGAGTATTTGTTAGTACCTTAACCGGGCTAGATTTTGAATGGTTCTGGAGATTAGAGCCGGGAACCATCAATTCCTGGAGCGACATGGAGAAGGCCTTTCTCACTAGATTCTATGAAGATGATATGGAGGTATCAATGCCGGCGCTTCTAGCCGCAAAACAAAAGAAAGGAGAGTCAGCCCGGGATTTTATCAAAAGATTCCGGAACGATTCTCTCAGGTGCCCGCATGGGATGCCAGAGAAGACCCTGTTAGAAACCTGTTGACATAATTTATCGACCAAGGTTCTAGCCAGGATGGGGGCGGTGAAGTCATCAACCTGGAAAGATCTCGCTCTACAAGCAGAAGAAGCTGAAGAAATTGCGCAAAGGTTTGAAGAAGAAGGAGGCGAGGAGAAACCGAAGCGAAGTGGTGATAACAACTATAAGTCCCGATCCCGAGGGTATAAGGGAAAGGAGAAAATGGTCACTGATGCACCACAACCCACGAAGACTTCCTCGAAACTTCATCCTCAGACGCGAGTGCCACAAAAGCAATACTCTTTTAAAGACGAGCACACGAAGACTATCTTCCATCTCCTCATGAGTATGAAGATGCTAAAATTGCCAGAGTCTAAATGTCCAGAGGAGGTTGGGAAAGTTAATGATCCAAACTACTGTCTACTATAGGATCATTAACCACCCCACCCAAAACTGCTACATCCTTAAAGACAAAATTCAAACCTTAGTGGACGCTAATGTCATCAAGCTTTAAGAGCACCAGAAGAAGGTGACTGCGAACATGGTGACTGTCAAGTTTGGCAAAGCGCCCCACTGGATAGAGTCAACAGTTCAAGATGGAGTGCAGCCCATCCATAAAGGCATGATGCAAATCGTAAATTTTGATCCACACCAACAGCAAAAGAAAGGACTATTCCCCTTTGAAACTGATAGAGGGGAGATATTATGGGTACATCCTGATCTCTTAAATGATGAACAATGGAGTTCCAGTTCATCCGGGGAGAAGCGAATAGAAATAGTCTTCACCTCTAATGTCATTTCCGTAATTCTCGAAGAGGATGAGTGATAAATATCATATATTGTATTTTTCCTCTCATACTTTATCTATTTTTGTATATAAATAAATGCTACTTGAGTATTTTTAGTGCCTTTTTCAGGTAATTCGATTCGTACAAGGAGATGGCAAGAAATCAATGTTGGAGTAGGAAATCAGAGTCCGAAAAGTTTCTAAAGTGAGAAAAACTACGAGACTACGATGTTACAGAGATGAAAAGTCAAATACAGTTAAGGAAATATAATGAAAAGACACGAAAAGCATGTGAAAGAAATGTCAATTGATTTACTCGAAATAAAACCGCTATTTAGCGGTTTTAGCCGCCATTTAGCGGCCAACTGTGGGCTCCACATGCTGAATTTTCTTTCGTAGCTTCGATGTAGTTTTTTGGTTTTCTAGTTCTGCTAGAATTAGGGTTTGATTTCCGAATCCTATATATTGGCCGTATCCTTGTATTCTAGGTTTATGCAGTAGTTAATGTAGATTAGGATTTAGTTTGTACTCGTCTTCCATTAATAAAATTAGGGTTTTGCTGAAGGGGTGGCAGCCACAATACTGTGCTCCAGAGGTAAGCCATTGTTTTCTAATCTTTATTTGCTTTTTAGATAGATTTAATTGCTTTCTAGTATAGATTTATTTGCTTTCTAGATTAGATTTAATTGCTTTCTAGAATCATGAGTAGCTAATTAGTTTAGCTCTAGGATGTAGATGAAGTTAGAATCCATCATGTAATTACTCTCTAGTATTTTCTTCTTAAATAAAAATAATAAAGACATGATTCTTCTTTAAAAAGTTTAAAATACAAGAACTCGAAAATTAAGACTTTGATAAGTTATACTTGAATTAGGTTTCTTGATAGCCTATACTTAGTTAGGGTTTGGGGTTGTTGATTTTATTTTTTTTTATTGAATTATCTAAAGATTTAGTTTGTTTTTATGAAAAGTAGTATCTTTGATGAGTTATACTTGCACACCACTTGATAGCTCATACTTAGGGCACTTTGAATAAAAATTAAACTAAAAAGATCAAATTTTTATGAGAGAAGAAGATAATAGAAGTAAGAACATAGTTGGAAACTAGTGGATTCTAGATCCTAGGCTAATTAGAACAAGCAAACTTCAACCCAAAATTCTTTATTAATCCGTTAGACTATGGAATTAGTAAGAATAGCAAAACATCTTAGATCCCTGTGAGACGACCTGTACAGCGCTACAACGATACTGTGCGCTTGCAGTAATTTATCACATCAAGTTTTTGGCGCCGTTGCCGGGGATCGACGGTGTTTTTCTTGCTTTTTCTGACGTTTTACGGGTTAATAGTGTGTGTTGAGTGTGCAGGGACCAAAAATTGCAGATACATGAGAACAAAAGGGATTAAAAGAGCCTCTGGACTAAGCAGGAAAAACCAGAGAATCAGTCTCTCTGGTTTAGCCGCCAAATAGCGGTCTCTCCCGCCAATTGGCGGCTCATTAGGTACAAACGGAACCCAAATTTTCTTGTTTTCTGTGATTTGGTACCCTGGTTCTATAAAAAAAATTCAAAAAAAAAAGTTCAAAAAAAAAAGTCTTTTTTATTTCTTTTCCATCTCTCTCCCTCTCCATTTTTTTTTCAAAAAAATTTAAAAAAAAATGTTTCAAAATTAAACTGGTTGTTATCATTGTCGTGATCCATATCATAATTATTATCAATGTCCATGGATAAGAAGTTCGCTAGGACTAGGTCATAATCAAATTCACTATACATATAATGAACCTACGAGTGCTTCTTATACACAAAATTACAATTATGAATGGATGAATAATTCTAATTTTGCATATAATCAAGAGCCATATCAAGAGAATTCTCCATCTGATCCTTTCTTTATGGGCTATTCATCTTCATGTTCTACATTCAATCATGAACAAGATATTCAATTGAACATGTTAGATGAAAGATTAAAAAGATTAGAATCGAGATATGCATATCATGAGAATCTACCTCCAACCACTTCATATCTGTCATCAAATATGTACATGGATCCATCATATCATTCTTCAAATTTCACTCATGATCTCGAGATGCAATTATTTGAGAAAAATAAGGAAAATTACGATCATGAGTTTGAGGAACGAAGACGTAGAATAGAGGAAGATATGGAAGCTTTGCTAAAATCATCATCTCAAAAATCATCCTCTAAAATTGAATCTTGTATGGAAGATCTTCTCAAAGCGATTTCTCAAGCTAAACTTTTTATAGATCAACCATCTAATAGTTTGAACATATCTGACTCCAACGAGCAATTAATCCAGTCATCTTCTGAAGTAGATATGATTCAAAATGAATTAAATAATTTTGTGCATAATGAGTCTATAATTCAACATTGTGATCAACCTATTTTAGACCATTGTGGCAATAATTATGAAAAAACCAGTGATAAAGAAAATATTTTGCTTGATGGTGAGCTTGCTAGTGACACATTATCATTTGTTTCTTTTGATGGAAATTGTGAAGAAGAATTTTTATCCATTCATAATAACTTGACTAATGATAAGTCCACTAGTATGGCATTTTCTTTTGAGAATTTTGATGACAGGTTTGAAGAAAATTTGCATGACAAGCCCATAATAATTGAGGGAAGGAAGGAATATAAAAAATAAGCGGTCATAGTACCCAATGATTTGGAAGGACGATCCAAAATCGAGCTCATGATTCCGTTACATCAAAGTGAGTATGATATTTCACATGTTGATAAAACCAAAATACTTACTGCCATGAAAGATGCTCGTGGGTCGAATATGGACGATAAAGGTACGCTTTCTAACCTCAAAACTTTACTACTGAATAAAAGAAAGAAGGGTAGAAATAAATTAAGAAAAATTAAAAGTAAGATGGAGAGATTAAATGCAAAATTAACAAAAAAGCTAAGTTCATCCATATCAAAACATAAAATGACATATTATGAAAGTGGAAAGCGATCAAGAGGTCGTAACCGTTTGAATTTTCTAATAAGTGGATAATATTTGTATAATAGTTTTCTTTTCTTTTTTATTTTGCCACCCTTGGTTTGTGTATGAGGGCATACATAAGTTTAGGTGTGGAGGACTAGTTTTTAGAAGATTTTTATTTTTTTTAGGATTTTATTTTTATTTGTAGGATTTTTTTTTAGATTTTTGGATTTTTTTTTAGATTTTTGGATTTCTTTATTTTACACTTTGGGTAGTTTTTAGAGTAACTAACTGAAAAAAATAAAAAACTGAAAAAAATTAAAAAAAACTGAAAAGAAAAATAAATTAAAAAAACTTATGTATTTTTATCAATAGATCAAACTACTTACAGATAAAGGAACAAATTTAGATTTGAAATTGGATAGAAGAGTAGATTGGATGATACACTTTGAATTTTATGAAAAAGATCAAAATCCAAAAAATAAATATTGCTGACAGTAGTTTTGAGGCAAATATACATCTATTTTTCACTTCACAATAGTTTATTAGATTAAGGGCAAAGATGATAACGATTGAGTAAGTTTTCTCTCTCTAAAAAAAAAAAAAAGAGAAAAAAAGAAAAAAAAAGAAAAAAAAAGTGAGAATAAAATAATAGGGTGAGCCTAAGGCAATAGCCTCGAGAGTGATAAAATAATGGGGTGCGCCTGGTATTAAGGCAATAGCCTCAAGAGTGAAAAAAAGAGTATGATCTGAGTAATCAGGTACTTTGCGCCTAAGTAAGTGTAAATATTCGCATGAAAGGTGAAATATTCTAAAAAAAAAAAGAAAAAGTAAAAAGAAAAGAGTATGAACCAAATAATTGGGTATGTTGCACCTAAGCAAGCGTGAATATTCGCATGAAAGGTGAAATATTCTTAAAAAAAAAAGAAAAAAAAGAAATAAAAAAGAAAAAAATTGTTATGAGAGAGGAGATGAATCATGAGTTAGAGTTTGAGTCTAAGGCCGAAATAAACTATCGCACGTGCACGTAGTTGTATAGGAGCCAATGAATTATCTGTTAGTAGGTATTGAAAGATAGGATTTAAATTTTTGATTAAAATGATAAGTGTATCTGATATGACACTCGATTTGAAAATTGATAATCTAAATGCGTTCTTGAGTTTGTATATTAGTGAGATTAATTGATGAAAATATCATAAAAAAAAGATTTTTCTTTCCTTTGTATAAAATTTCTATTTTTCTTGATTTTCGGTTCTCCTTATTTTTCTTTTCTTTATTCCTTAATCTATTTTCTTCTTGAATTTTGTGGGTATATTCACTGCAAACCCTCACGAGACAACACTCGTCCACTAGGGTAACCTAGGGGTTTAAAGGCTTATTGCACGTGCTAAGTGCAATCGCGATTCCTGCGAAAGTGAGTTAGGATTTTTATTTTTCTTTTTAGATTTAGGTTTTGCTCGAGGACTAGCAAAAGATAGGTGTGGGGGTTTGATGAATATCATATATTGTATTTGTCCTCTCATACTTTATCTATTTTTGTATATAAATAAATGCTACTTGAGTATTTTTAGTGCCTTTTTCAGGTAATTCGATTCGTACAAGGAGATGGCAAGAAATCAATGTTGGAGTAGGAAATCAGAGTCCGAAAAGTTTCTAAAGTGAGAAAAACTACGAGACTATGATGTTACAGAGATGAAAAGTCAAATACAGTCAAGGAAATATAATGAACAAGACACTAAAAGCATGTGAAAGAAATTTCAATTGATTTACTCTAAATAAAACCGCTATTTAGCCGTTTTAGCCGCCATTTAGCGGCCAACTGTGGGCTCCACATGCTGAATTTTCTTTCGTGGCTTAAATGTAATTTTTGTGTTTTCTAGTTCTGCTAGAATTAGGGTTTGATTTCCGAATCCTATATATTGGCCGTATCCTTGTATTCTAGGTTTTATGCAGTAGTTAATGTAGATTAGGATTTAGTTTGTACTTGTCTTCCATTAATAAAATTAGGGTTTTGCTGAAGGGGTGGCAGCCACAATACTGTGCTCCAGAGGTAAGCCATTGTTTTCTAATCTTTATTTGCTTTTTAGATAGATTTAATTGCTTTCTAGTATAGATTTATTTGCTTTCTAGATTAGATTTAATTGCTTTCTAGAATCATGAGTAGCTAATTAGTTTAGCTCTAGGATGTAGATGAAGTTAGAATCCATCATGTAATTGCTCTCTAGTATTTTCTTCTTAAATAAAAATAATAAAGACATGATTCTTCTTTAAAAAGTTTAAAATACAAGAACTCGAAAATTAAGACTTTGATAGGTTATACTTGAATTAGGTTTCTTGATAGCCTATACTTAGTTAGGGTTTGGGGTTGTTGATTTTTTTTTTTATTGAATTATCTAAAGATTTAGTTTGTTTTTATGAAAAGTAGTATCTTTGATGAGTTATACTTGCACACCACTTGATAGCTCATACTTAGGGCACTTTGAATAAAGATTAAACTAAGAAGATCAAATTTTTATGAGAGAAGAAGATAATAGAAGTAAGAACATGGTTGGAAACTAGTGGATTCTAGATCCTAGGCTAATTAGAACAAGCAAACTTCAACCCAAAATTCTTTGTTAATCCGTTAGACTATGGAATTAGTAAGAATCGCAAAACACCTTAGATCCCTGTGAGACGACCTGTACAGCGCTACAACGATACTGTGCGTTTGCAGTAATTTATCACATCAATGAGATCATTCCTGCCCTGACCAATTCAGAAGAAGAAATCGGAAACTCTCTGGTCGCCGATGCAGACCCTCCCTCTGCGGGGACCCGTTCGGGAAAAGATTACTTAAAGAATTACGGCCAAACAACAGGTTCTCAACCATCTCCAGAGAAAGTCAAGCAAAAGGAGCTGAAGTTTGACAAAACTCTAAGGAAGAAAGGAAAAGAACTCACGGAAGGCTCACGGAAGTCATTCCAGTTCGACATCCTGACACAGTTGGCCAATATCCCTACAAGGATAACCTTGTACGAGCTCCTGAAGCTCTCCAAATCTACTAGGAAAACTTTAAGAGAAGCTCTGCAAGATTCAAAAGTGTTCTTGGCGAAATACCAGAGATGATCGAAGAAGGAGAGTCTCTTTGAGCAACATGTCACCAGATATCTGGTAAAAACATCCCTTGCGTTACCTTCTCACCGGAGGATATACAAGTAAGGAGCAATAAGCATCATCGCCCTTTGTATTACAAGGGATACATAGGGTCTACGGAGATTGATCGTATTCAAGTTGATCCAGGCTCGGCCTTGAGCATCATGCCACGAAGGATGCTACGATATCTTGGAGTGCCGATGAACAGGTTAGCCACAACCAACACTACTATCTTCGGGTTCAATGCTAACGGTAGTAGACCCCTGGGTAAAATAAAGCTCAAGTGTCAAATCGACGACCTGAAGACAGAAGTCACGTGTTACGTGATAGAAGCGAACACATCATACAATCTGCTATTGGTGAGACCCTGGATCCATAGCAATCTAATCATGCCCTCCATGTTACACCAATGCATGAAGTATGTCGATGAAGACGCGAACGTGAAGACGCTCGTTGTGGAAAAACAACCCTTCAAAGGAGTTGAAAACTACTTTACTGACGCGTTGCTGTATCAAGATGCGTTTGGCGTCGCAGATCGGCCCGTTCAAGATAACTCTGATAGTGGCGAAGAGGCTGACGCAGAATCAGGGTCCGAAGATTCGGAATCCGAGGATGTAACTTGGGATGGTGAGCCCATTGTGATAAGCCTCGAAGGCCTTGATGTAAATAACCCCGTTCTTGATGGTGAATGGGTGATAAATAAAAATGTGGAATTTGCTTATTCTTCTAGTGTTGATTCTGAGCCCTCAGGCACTAGCATAGATGTATTTAGCGACTGTGTAAAAGAGATATATTCGCTGACTTCCTTCCAAGCACCATCTGATCATTCTTATATGAATTAAGCGATGACGTTGAAAGTGCTGACCAAGCCGTCTTTGAGGTCCCTCCTAGAAACGAAACCCAAAAGGCCATAATATTTGGAAAATAAAGTCACGGGAACAAAGAGAAATGTTCAGATTCTGGGGAAGAACAGGAAAAACCCGAGTTTTTCCATTGCAATGAAAATTCCCGGGGAATAATAAGGAAAATGGGATACAATCTGGCCGAAGGCAGGGGGTTGAATCTCGAAAAAGGAAGGAAGACAATCCTTCAACATTTTGTTCCCGAAGGAAAGACGCCAGACTATTACCAGAAAACCGGCAGGGGGTTGGGCTGCGTCACTACTTTCGAGGTCTCCTCAAGCGACAAGGCTGAGAAAAGACGCTACGATCATTCGTCAGAATTATCATGCTGGGATTCAGATGTCAGCACAGGCGCGATGTTTCACGAGGTATCCACAAACATGGCTTCCGCGATCCACGAAGACGAGGATTTGAAGGAAACCTCACCAGTAAGAGACGACCCTTGGGACAAGCATCTCAATATGAAGTGGGAGATTCAGTTTGAATAGCGAGATCCCCCAACTGAAGATAAAGTGATCCAAATCAATATGGGAGATGAAAAGAATCCTAAACTCATATTTATAAGTGAGAATCTATCCACGGAATAAAGGGAGGAATTGGTATCCCTCGTCTAAGAATACATTGATATATTCGCTTGGAGTTATGAGGAGATGCTAGGGTTGGATCCAAGCGTGGCGGTTCACAAATTGAAGATCCGACCAGAAGCTAAGCCAGTAAAGCAACAATAACGAAGATTTCGCCCAGAGATCATGGAAGCTATAGATGCTGAAGTCAAAAAATTGATCGCGTCAGGCTTTATTCGCGAGGAACAGCACCCCGAGTGGGTCGCAAATATAGTTCCCGTGACCAAGAAAAATGGAAAAATCCGAGTCTGTATAGACTTTAGGGATTTGAATGAAGCTTGCCCTAAACACGAACTCCCACTACCCATCACTGATATCATGATAGATAATACTTGTGGGTATGAGCGCATGACGTTCACGGATGGATTCTCGGGATACAACCAAATAAAGATGTATCCCGATGACGAGAAGCATACGTCCTTCAGGACGCCACTCGGAGTATACTGCTATACAGTCATGCCCTTTGGCCTAAAGAACGCAGGTGCTACGTACCAACGCGTCATGCATGTAATTTTCCAGGAGCACCTCCGGAAAACAGTGGAGTGCTACATAGATGACCTAGCAATTAAGAGCAAAAATAAAGATCACTTGAATGATTTGAAGACAGTGTTTGACCTCATGAGGAAACACCAGCTCAAAATAAATCCAGCCAAGTCTTTCCTGAGGGTCTCTAGTGGGAAATTCCTTGGCTTTGTCGTAACTTCGAAGGGAATACATTTTGATCCAGATAAAGTCAAAGCTATCCAAGACATGCCACCTCCCCGTAACCTCATAGAGGTAAGAGGATTACAAGGCAGGCTGGCGTACATTCGTAGATTTATATCAAATTTATCTGGTAAATGTCAACCTTTCACCAGATTGATGAGGAAAGGAGTGTCGTTCATCTGGGATGATGCGTGCCAAAAAGCTTTCGAAGAGATCAAACAATATCTCACGAAGCCACCAGTGCTCGTGCCCTCAGTTTCGGAAAGGCCCTTCCAGTTATATGTAAGGGCTATGGATTACTCATTGAGCGCTTTGCTAGCACAGAAGAATGAGTCAGGTCACGAGCAAGCCATTTACTACCTCAGCAGAATGATGATTGGGGTGGAACATCGGTATAATCCCGTGGAAAAAGAATGTCTAGCGTTGGTGTTCGCAATACAGAAAATGCGACACTACTTAGTTGGCAAACTATCCATGTTGTATCGAGAGTTAACCCTCTGAGAATATTAATGACCAAACGTGGATCATTAAACTCAAGACTATCCCATTGGGTCATTTTGCTATCACAATATGATATGCACTTCGTCCCACAGAAGGCTATCAAGGGACAGACTGTGGCCGACTTCTTGGCCGAACATCCAGTCCCGGCATCCTCAAGGTTATATGAACAAATCCCAGGAGAGTTGGAGGAATGGGATTTAATTCCAGAAAAGGATGGTTTGAGAAGATCTCTCGAATCAAATACAGTTTCAAGAGGTGTATGGCAACTCTTCTTTGATGGGGCCTCCCGAATGGGATCCAAAGGAAAGACGACAGCGGAAGTGGGAGTTGTCCTCATCTCTCCACGCAACCACGTCATTCCTCAAGCTTACTCATTGACAAGCTCGTGCTCCAACAATGTCGCGGAATACAACGCCCTCCTCATCGGATTAAGAATAGCTAGACAACTGGGGGTTGAATATTTGGAGGCATATGGGGACTCTCAACTTGTTGTCAATCAAATAAAAGGGAAGTATGAAGTCAAACATGAAGACCTTCTGCCGTATTATCATGCGGTGATCAAGATCGCTAACGGTTTCACGGGTTTCTATATCAACCACATAAAGCACCACCTCAACAATTATGCAGACTCGTTAGCTTCCTTGGCTGCTACATTAGCCTTGCCCAAGCATGCTAAAAGGCAAATTATGGTAAGCAGCAAGGAGTTATTCTGCTCAAAGGGTGAACTTAAAGAAGAGGCGAAGAAGCCACAAGAAAACGAAGCTGACGCTTGTGCATCTAGCCTAGAGCCAAAGGATTGGCGTTTTCCTTATGTAGACTATGTCCTTTACGGGATATTACCTGAAAGTTCAAAAGAAGCCAAAGCCATTCAGAGAAGGGCTATTCGGTTTTACTACAACGCGGAGCTCCAGATGTTGTATATAAAATCCTATGACGGAGTTCTACTTCGCTGTCTTTCCAACCGCGAAGCTCAAAAAGTACTTGAAGAAGCTCACGCTGGCATCTGCAGAGCATATCAAGCAGGACCGAAACTCTGGAATAGAATTCGAAGGATGGGTTATTATTGACCTAAGATGATGATAGAAGCAGTCAACTATGCCAAGAAATGTAGGGCCTGCTAAATACATGCAAACTTTATACATCAAGCTCCAGAATATCTCCACCCGATGGCTACATCATGGCCGTTTGAGCAATGGGGTATGGACATCATAGGGCCAATTTCTCCGCCATCAACGAGAGGACACCAGCTCATTTTGGCCATAATTGATTACTTTCAAAGTGGACTGAGGCCATCTCCCTGACCGAAGTAAAGTCGTCAGATGTTATCAAGTTTATCAAGCACCATGTGCTTTATCATTTCGGGGTGCCTAGAAGAATAAATCACGACAACGGACCTCAGTTTGTAAGCCAAGTGTACAAGGCTGATTATTGATATGTTGTTTTTATCTTATCATTGTATCTAGAATAATGAAACATAATTCAACTCTCATTTCCTTATAGCCTGCAGAATCTTTGAATTATTGTATTTTTTTGGTTAAATAAAAATTAAGATTATTTTTTTTTTTGCAATATTTCTCTTCTACAGTAAATCTCTTCTATAAGAAACGCTCAGAGTCAACAAGTAATTGAAGGAGCCTTGAATCCTTTATGTTTCAAAGTAAGATACAAATGAGATTAAGAACTACAAGGAGAGATCAAATTTACAATGTACAATCTTCTAAGCTCTTCGAATACAAAAAAAAATCTCAAAGATAGTAAATGGTAACATTGCGGAATCAAGCCTGTTAATAAATTGGTGTTGATATGCATGTAGATGAGGTTCACTAGGTTGTCAATTTCAGGAGAAATGTTTCTAGAGAAAGAATTTTCAAATAGATACAGTGTTTGGAGTTTTGTTAGGTTTCCAAAACAAGATGGAATTGAGCCTGTTAGCGAATTGGCGCTAATATCCAAATTGATGAGGTTCACTAGGTTGCCAATTTCAGGAAGAATGGTTTGTTGGCAGTAAAAATTTCTAAGTAAAAAGGATTTTCCACAACAGAACGTGGAGCTAACTTTATAGCTCCGCGTTTGGCTATTTTAGCCTCGCGTTTGAATAAAACGCGGAGCTAATCAATAGCTCCGCTTTCTGGTTCCTTAGCTCCGCATTTTGATGCGATTAGCTCTGCGTGAGCAGATAAATCAGAATCTTAAATTGATTGAGATTATGATTTGTGCTTATCTAAATACCCAAATTAAGTCCGATCAAAACTCTAAATCAAGAGATTTAAATCAAAACAAAGATATTTGATTGGAATCCTTGATGAATACAAATTCTATTTAAATATAAACTATCATATTATCCTAAGGCTATAAATACCCTCTTGAGGAAGCCTTAAGAAATCTTTTGAAAGTTTTTGAGAAGTTCAAGTTACGCGTGAGAGCCTTGAACGAATCAAGACCAGAGAAGATCATCCAAAGTCGGCCGGCATCTTCTTCATCAAGAGAGAGAAGACTATCGTCGTCAGATCGCCCAAAGGAGCTACTTCGATAGATCCCATTGCTACATAGATCCCACAATTCATTGTAAAAGAGAGCGATAAATATAAATCCTCTCATTTGATCTTTTTTCTTCTTGTTCTCTTTCGTTGTAAATCAAGTTATTTCAATGGAAGGAAAGCAACGAATTTCTGCTGCGAACAAACTAGCGACCACAGTGGGAGAAGTCTCTTTCACTAAAAAAGAGATCGTGGAGCAATCTGACATCGAGAGGATCAGAACCGACACAAACATACTAGTTGTTGAAATCGACCAGCAGAAGTACAAGGAGTATCTCTCCTCTAAGTCAGGTAACCTGACCGAAACGAGACACTATCGTCGCGTGCGCTCCAATACCCGTAAAACGGGTAATCAGAGATCCACTGTTAATCGGGGACTCTTGGAGACCGCGGCCATAGAGCCGTTGTTTGGGCAGGAAACCCTAGTAAGGAGTGATCTCTCTACTGCAGAAGAAGACTTGAAAACTGATTTGACCAGAGCCCAACTCCGCAACTGAAATCGGAGAGCTAGGCGAAAGGCCCTCAAAGCCCGCGATAAACGCGAGGCTATTCAAGCAGCAGAACGCGGGGCTACTGTACCTCGCGAACTGGCTTGCGTTAATCGCAAGGCCTGTCAATATCGCATTAAACGCGAAGCTGCAACTTGCGTTAATCGCAAGAAAAAGCTAGCGTGTGATTCTCCATGCAAGGCTAAGACTAAGCTTAGCGATAAACGCGAAGCAAGTAAAACTTGCGTTAATCGCAAGATTTTTGACACTCATATAAATCGCGAGGATAAACTTTCCTTAAAGCCAGCGTGTGATTCTACATGCGAGGCTAAGACTCGCGTAAATCGCGAGGATAAACTTCCCCTAAAACCAGCGTATGATGGTGATTCTCCACGCGAGACTAATACTGAGCTGAGCGATAAACGCGAAGCCAGTACAACCTGCGATAAACGCAAGATTTCTAACACTCGCATAACCGCGAGGATAAAATTTCCCTAGAACCAGCGTGTGATTCTCTACGCGAGGCTAAAACTGAGCCTAGCGATAAACGTGAAGCCAGTAACACTTGCATTAATCGCGAGACTCCTCACCTTTGCGTAAATCATGAAGATGAGTGGCAAATTTGCGTTAATCACAAAAATCGCGCTAAACATGAAATTATCACTTGCATAAATCGCAAAAGTAAGCAGCATGCAAGAATTTGTCTCCACGCAAGGCTAATATCCTAGAAGATAAACTTCTGCAGAGACGCCAAGCCAGCGTGAAATGCGAGGTTAGCATGAAAAAAGCGAAGTTATTATTTAGCCCTGCGTATCAAAACGTGAAGCTAATTCTCAGCTCCCCCTGCCAGAATGCGAAGTTAGTTCTCAGCTCGGCATAAATCAACATGAATATAAAATCAGGTTTGATAATCACACTATTGGATCAGGACTTGACTCTAATGACTCCAAGAAGGTTCAGTGGGCCCCTGGATCCTCTCAACAACCAGGTGGCCCCCACGATTCTTCGTCATCCAAGGTCACCAATCTCAGAAATTACTGGACAAAAATGAGAAAAAAGACTCAAGCTCAGCCACACTCAACATGTCATTGTGAGCACCTCATAATAGCCATATCTGCTGTATTGGATAATTGCCGTTGTACTAAGAAGAGAGTGTCTATATTTAACAGAATAACTGAGTCTCGTCAAGGTACTCCAAAGAGGAGAAAGAATGATCTGAGATACAAAATTAAAGAAAAAGAATTAAACGCAGTGACGTCAAATATAGTCGGCAAAGGCAAAAAGATTATGGAGAAAGAATATGAGTCTCTTGGCAGTGAAAATTTCTAAGCAAATAGAGTTTTCCACAACAGAACGTAGAGCTAACTCTGCAGCCCCACGTTTGGCTACTTTAGCCTCGTGTTTTGAACAAAATGCGGAGATGTTCAATAGCTCCGTGTTAGTTCCGCATTCTGGTTCTTTAGCTCCGCATTTTGATGCGATTAGCTCCGCGTGAGCAGATAACCAGAATCTCAAATTGATTGAGATTATGATTTGGGCTTATTCAAATCCCAAATTAAGTCCAATCAGAACACTAAATCAAGAGATTTAAATCAAGACTATGATATTTGATTGGAATCCTTGATGAGAGCAAATTCTATTTAGATAGAAACTCTCAAATCATCCTAAGGCTATAAATACCCTCTTGAGGAAGCCCTACGGGTCTTTTTTCGAATTTTCTTTTCTTCTTGGAGAATTCAAGTTATGCACAGAGCCTTGAGTTTGTGAAAGACCAGAGAAGATCAGTTCTATAGTCGGCCGCCATCTTTAAGAGAAGAGTTCGACGTCAGATCGTCCAAAGGAGCTGCTTGACAGATCCCATCACCATACAGATCCCACACTATTTTGTAAAAGAGAGCGATTGAGATATAAAATTCTCTCGTTTGTTCTTTCTTTTTCTTGTTCTCTTTCGTTGTAATTTAAGTTGATTCGATGGAAGGAAAGCAAAGAACTTTTGCAGCGAACAAACTGGCGACCACAGTGGGAGCCGTCTCTTTCACTAAAGAAGAGATTGTGGCGCAATCGGACGTCAATATAATCAGATCCGACGTAGACATGCTGGTCGTTGAAATTGACCAGCAGAAGTACAAGGAGTACCTCTCCTCTGAATAATCAAGTGACCTGAACGAGACACGAAACTATCGTCGCGTGTACTCCAATACCCGAGCAACGGGTAAAAAGGTATCCACCGATGAACGGGGATTCTTGGAGACCGCAGCCATAGAGCAGGAGCGCGGACAGGAAATCCTAGCAAAGGATGACCTCCCTACTGCTGAAGAAGACCTAGGAACTGGATTGACCAGAATCCAACTCCGAAACAGAAATCGGAGAGCGAGGCATAAAGCCCTCAAAGTCTGCCTTGGACGCGGAGCTAACATCAAAGAACGCGAGGTTATGGTCCCTTGCAAACAGACTCGTGCTAATTGCGAGACCAGTCATTATTACGTTAAACACGAAGTTACCACTTGCTTTAATCGCAAGGAAAAGCTAGCGTGTGATACTCCACGCGTGGCTATTACTGAGCCTAGCGAGAAACGCGAAGCCAGTAAGATTTGCACTAGTCGCAGAATTTCTGACACTCACGAGAAACGCGAGTATAAAAATTCATTAAAGCCAGCGTGTGATTTTCCACGCGAGGCTATTACTGGGCCTAGCGATAAACGCGAAGCCAGTACAACTTGTGAGAAACGGAAGACTTTTGACACTCGCGATAAACGCGAGGATAAAAATTTCTTAAATCCAGCGTGTGATTCTCCACGTGAGGCTATTACTGGACTTAGCAATAAATGCGAAGCCAGTACAACTTGCGAGAAATGCAAGACTTTTGACACTCGCGATAAACGCGAGGATAAAAATTCTTTACAGCCAGCGCGTGATTCTCCACGCGAGTTTAGCGAGAAACGCGAAGCCAGTAGTACTTGCGAGAAACGCAAGATGCCTCAGCTCTGCGTAAATCGCGAAGACAAATGGCAAATTGTTGTTAATCGTAAAAATCACGCTAGACGCGAAGTTATGACTTATGATAATCACAAGAGTAAGGCAGCGTATAGGAATTATATTCCACGCGGGGCTAATATTCCAGAAGAGAAACTTCTGAAGAAATGTCAAGCCAGTATAAAACGCGAGGCTAGCGTAGCAAAACTACAGAATCAAGGCTGATCGTTGCGTCAATAGATCAGAACCGGACTCCAGTAATCCTAAGAAGCTTCAGTGGGTTCCTAGACCCTCTCAACAGTCGGATGGGCCCCACGACCCCATGGCGAAGGTCACTAACCTTAGGGAATATCTATTCAAGAAGAGAGGCATAGAATAAGTTCAAGCTGAACCTGTCTGTCACTGCCAGCAGTTTATAACAGCGGTATCCGCTGTAATGGACAACTGTGGCTGCACCAAGAACAGGATATCGGTGTTCGACCGATTAACCGAGCCGGACAAGAACCCTACTAAGAAAACAAAAACCGCTTCCCTAAAAGAATGGAGAGCTGTGACCTCCAATATGGTGAGAAAAGGGAAGAAGATTATAGAGACGGATGATGATTCGGAATCGAGTAATGAAGAACCTCCTCATATCACTCGACTTAAATCAGGAGCCGTCCCGCCTCGAAATTATAAGAGGCTTGTAAGGGGTTCTTATGACGATGACAGCGATAATTCAGCTATAGTTTCATCTCATTCTTCTACGTCATCTCGGCTACAAAAGTCAGCGTCACACATGGCGGATAAATCTAATGACATCGATCGGAGATTTGAAGCTCATGAAAGAATGATTCGAGAGCAACAAAAGACGATTGAAGATCTTAAAGTGATGCTCTCAAAATTTGTTGAGGATAATACCAAAAGGGGCAAAGAAACTCTGAACGAGGAGGAAAAAGAAGAAAAAGCCCCCTCGATGCACGAGGACGAGTATAGATTTTCTTTCCATGATCCGCATGGAGAAAAGATAGAAAAATTACAAAGTCAACTCGAAGCTCTAATGCATAAAAAGGAGTTGAAAGAGTCAGGGATCTCAAGACCATATCCACCTGAATGGGATATGGTGCCATACTCTTAGAAGTATAAGCTGCTCAAATTAGAGCCATATGACGGGAAGGGATCTCCCAGTCAACACATTTACTACTTCTTGTCCCAAGCAGGACATTTGATAGGTAATGACCCGATAATGACCAAGGTATTCGCAAGTACCTTGCGAGGGCCTGCCTTTACTTGGTTTATGCAGCTGCCCCCAGGTACTAAGATGTTGAGAAATTATTTCTCGCACGTTTCTTCGAGGATGATACCGAGATTACGGTTCATTCCCTCCCTGCAACTAAACAAGGGGAACAAGAGACAGTAAAGGACTTCATAGAAAGGTTCCGGGAGAAGTCCGTGCATTGCAAACACGGAATGGTCCAGGAAACTCTAGTCGAGACATGTCGATATAATCTTATAACTAACGTGCTCCTAAAAATGGGGGCTGTAGAGTCTAAAATATGGAGGGATTTGCTTAAGCAAGGAGAACAAGCCGATGACTTGATTCGTCGAGTTGAAGAGTCTCGTGGATCAAGAAGTATTGGGAGTAATAGGCCATACACCCAAAATAATAGTAATAAGAATAAAGGAAAAGCGGTGATGGTATCAGAATCTGCTCCGCAGAAGACAAATCCTCCACCAAACTCGAAGCCCCAAAATTAGAAGGGCACGAGACAAGATAGGCCTCAACAAGAGAAGACCTACACTTTCAAGGCGGAACAGACGCTTACACTCTTCCATCTCCTCCTGAGGAAGGGGATGTTGAAACTTTCAGAGACTAGGAAGCCAGAGGACGCTGGGAAGACCAACGACCCCAATTATTGTCTTTATCACCGGAATGTTGGGCACTCTATTAGGGATTGTTACCCCCCTAAAGAACAAAATCCAAGCACTAATAGAAGCTGGAGTTCTGACGCTTAAGGAGAAGCAAAAGAAGGTCACTGCCAATATGGCAACCATAATGGTTGGAACCCATGAGTTCCCCGCAGGGGTGACCCCAATACCAAAGGGGAAGTTGATTACAAAGAACCATGACCCGCACAATAAAGCTCAAGAAGGACTTGTCCCCGTAACAACCCAAAAGGGGGAAGTTATGTGGGTTCACCCCGATTTGCTAGAGGATGAGCAGTGGACTACCACAGGAGGTCAAGGGAAAAAGCGGACTGTTAATGCTATTTCCGCAGAGATAAAGGAAGAATATATAGCTTCGGGAGCCTTCACAGATTCTGAAGAAGAGCCCGAAACTATGGCCACTCATCAAGATGGGGCAAGCCCTTCCGGTACTCGATCTGGGAAGACATATCTCAATGACTACACCAGAGTAGGTCCGAAAGACATATATGCGAAACTTGCAAAACCGGCAAAGCAGAAAGGACTTCGATTCCAGAAGAATCCTATTAGAGATGAAGGAGCCAAGGAGACTACCTTCAAATTTGACATAATAGCTCAGCTGGCTAATATTCCAGCACGAGTAACACTTTACAAACTGTTGAGATTATCAAAATCAACACGTGAAACATTAAGAGAGGCCCTGGCAGACTCTGAGTTATTTCTAGCTCAAATTGTCGAGCCGGCCGATGAGGAACGGGACTCTTGCCCCAGCTGTCATCAAGTAAGGAGGCAGGTCTCACAAATTACCTTCTCTTCGGAGGACATGCAGGTAAAGAAAATAAAGCATAATAGGCCTTTATAGTTCACCGGATACGTCGGATCCACCAAGGTGGAACGCATTCAAATCGATCCGGGTCTGCACTAAGTGTTGTTCCCAGAAGGCTAATACAGCTATTGGGAATATCTCCTCATCGTTTGACGCCTACAAACACCACTATCTACTGGTTCAATGCTAACAACAGTTGTCCTCTCGGCAAAATCCGACTACGGTGCCAAATTGGAGACTTAAGGACAGAGGTTACATGCTACGTTATTGACGCAGATACCTCCTACAATATTTTACTGGGCCGGCCTTGGATCAATGCTTACATGATAGTTCCGTCGACTCTCCACCAATGTATGAAATATTGCGATGAAGAAGGAGAAGTCCGAACACTAGTTGCAGATAGGCAACCATTCAAGGGACTAGAAAATTACTTCACGGACGCCAGGCTCTACAAACCGGTCCATGAGGTCTCGTGCAATGATCACAGCAGGCTTCAAAAGCCTGATGATAGTGGCAATGAAGCTGATACTGAGTACGAGCTTCCTGAAGAAGACGATGGGGGTGATTATGAAATCAACCCTCACTTAAATTTTAGTTTGAGTCTTGATAATAATGTGACTGATGTAATAGAGAGTGAATGGGTTATTAATGAAAGTATAAATTTAGTCTACGAGCATACAGTAGCTACTGAGTCTGAACCCTCTTGTACTTCCATTGAAGTGGACGGCCTATCCGAACTTGAAGTTTTGGCTGCTTATCATTTGCCACTTAGGTCATCCCTCCTCTCTCGGTCTAAAATAGTTAAGGGAAAAGGTCACTTCTTTGAAGTGCCTCCTCGACAGGGGTCCCAAAAGCCGATCATGTTCAGCAGAGTAATTACGTCACCTCGACGAAGACAAAGCAGTGAAAGTGATGAACAAGCATCACCTCAATTTCACTTGTATGAATAGAAATCTTGGCAAATGATGGAGAAAATGGGTTATAATTTTACCCAAAAACCGGGATTAAACTTTAGAGAAGGGCGACGGAATCTTATACCCTAGTTTAGATCAAGAGGAAAGAGCCCAGATTATTATCAAAAAACTCGCAGGGGGTTGGGCTATGTATCTACTCCTCCCTCATCACCATCCGGACAAGAAGAAAGTTCTTCGGCCGATGATGAATCACCTCCGCTGGACCATGACTCGGATCAAAGTACCGGCACCTAGTTTCAATCCTTGACAGCCAATATGGTTTCAGCCGCATCAGAAAGTGACGAGGAACCAATTGATGTTCAAGATGATTCCTGGGCTAAGCATATGGACACTCTATCGGATGTTCGCTTTGAACAGCGTGACCGGCCCATAGAAGACAAATTGGTACAAATCAATATGGGAACGGGTGAAAATCCGAAACCCATCTTCATAAGCGACACGCTAACTCCCTTGGAAAAGAGGAACTTATATCTCTTATCAAAGAGTATATAGACGTGTTTTCATGGTGTTATGAAGACATGCCCGGACTTGACCCTCAAATTGCCACGCACCGGTTAAATATTAAAGAGGACGCCAAACCTGTTAAACAACAGCAAAGGCATTTTCGACCGGAATTGATGGAGGCAATAGTTGCTGAGGTCAACAAACTTATTAAATCGGGATTCATCCGTGAAGAGCAACATCCTGATTGGGTGGCTAACATAATGCCGGTTCGTAAAAAGAACGGCAAAATCCGGATATGCATCGATTTTAGAAATCTGAATGCTGCATGTCCTAAGGATGAATTTCCACTTCCCATCACCGATGTGATGATTGATAATACTTGCAGTTACGAGAGGATGTCCTTTATGGATGGCTTCTCAGGATATAACCAGATTAAAATGCACCCAGATGATGAAAAGCACACAGCTTTTAGAATGCCACTGGGGTATACTGTTATACGGTGATGCCGTTTGGATTAAAGAACACTGGTGCCACCTACCAACGAGCGATGAGTGTCATATTCAAAGAACACCTGCACAAAATGGTAGAGTGTTATGTGGATGATTTAACGATCAAAAGCAAGAATAAAGAAGATCATCTTCATGATTTAAGAACGGTCTTCGATCTTGTGCAAAAACATCATCTGAAGATGAATCCCACTAAGTCTTTCATGGGTGTGTCCAACAGGAAATTCCTTGAATTCATAATAACCTCAAAAGGAATTTTCCTTGACCCCGAAAAGGTGAAAGCAATTAATGAAATGCCATCGCCCCGCAATATTAAGGAATTAAGGGGGTTGCAAGGAAAGTTAGCTTACATCAGGCGCTTCATCTCCAATTTATCAGGTCGATGCCAGCCATTCTCTAGACTTATGAAGAAGGGGGTTTCTTTCTTATGGGATGAGGCATGTCAACAGGCGTTTGACGATCTCAAAGAATACCTCACCAAACCTCCTGTTCTTATGGCACCAATCCCTGCACAGCCATTTCTTATATATGTAAGGGCCATGGATGATGCTTTGGGAGCATTACTTGCTCAATATAATGAGCACGGCCATGAGCACGCCCTTTATTACTTAAGCCGAGCGATGGTATACCCCAATCGAAAAAGAATGTTTAGCCCTAGTGTTCGCTGTTCAGAAAATGCGACACTATCTTTCAGGGCAAACGATACATATCATCTCACGGGTTAATCCTTTAAAAATCCTGATGACGAAGCCGGGATCCTTGAACGGCCGATTGGCGAAATGGGCATTATTGCTATCGCCATATGATATACATTTCGTCCCTCAAAAAGCCATGAAGGGATAGGCGATCGCCGATTTCTTAGCAGATCATCTAATCTGGTCCAATTACAAATAGACGTCAGAAGTCAACATAGTTAGCAAAGAACAACCATGGCAAATGTTCTTTGATGGTGCTGCCAGACGATCTGCTGCTGGAGTGGGGGTTGTGCTTATATCCCTACATAAACATATATTACCTAACGGTTACTTATTAACAGAACCGTGCACGAATAATGTGGCGGAATACAACACACTCATTGTCGGCTTAAAAATGGCTCTGCAACTAGGGGTGAATTATTTAGAGGCATATGGAGACTCTAAACTCATCGTCAATCAGATGACGGGCGAGTATGAAGTCAAACATGAAGCCCTCATCCCTTACCATCAGCTAGCCATCGCGCTAGCAGGGTATTTTGAACAATTTTACATATATCATATATCTCGAAATGAGAATGTTTATGCAGATGCTCTTGCTGCGTTAGCTGCAACATTGGCGATCCCGCCAGGTGAAGCTAAAAGCATCACTATTAGTAGCAGAGAACTCCACCCAGATATGGTATTCCAAACCAAGGAGGTGTGCTAGACAGGCTTAATTCTGGAACCCCGTGATTGGCAATTTCCGTTCGTGGATTATGATTTACATGGGATGTTGCCAGAAAATCCGAAGGAAGCCACCTCGATAAAGAGGAAGGCCCAGAGATTTTATTATGACTATAAGCTTCAGACTTTATATAGAAAGTCAAGAGATGGTCTGCTGCTACGCTGCATATCAAAAGTAGAAGCAGAGGAAGTGCTGAGAGAAACACATGATGGAGTATGTGGAGCTCATCAGCCCGGTCCAAAACTCGGAGCCGCATAAGAAGGCTAGGATACTATTGGCCGTAAATGATTACAGAAGCCATGGCATACGCTAAACGGTGCTATGAATGCCAAGTGCATGCCAATTTTATTCATCAACCCCCATAATACTTGCACAATACTGTTGCTAGTTGGCCATTTGAGGCATGGGGAATGGACATTGTAGGGCCAATAACTCCTCCATCGTCCAGAGGACATCGGTTTATTCTTGCAATAACTGATTATTTTTCAAAATGGGCAGAAGCCGTGCCCATGAAAGAAGTGAAAATGACAGATGTGATTAACTTCATCAAGCATCATGTCATTTACCGTTTTGGCATCCTCCGAAGGATCATTCATGATAATGGTCCGCAATTCATCAGTCAGGAATTCTCCAGATTTTGCAATAAGTTCAGAATCAAAGATATTGCTTCAACGCCATATAACCCCACGGCAAATGGGTTGGCCGAAGCGTTCAACAAAACAATCATTAAACTCCTTTGAAAGTTTGTCTCTTCCAATAAACGAGACTGGGATGAAAAGCTCGGAGAGTGTTTGTGGGCTTATTACACCACCGTTCGCACCTCGACAAAACCTACCCGTTCTCCTTGGTTTACGGAAGTGAGGCCGTCTTGCCTCTCGAAATCCAGATACCTTCATTAAGAGTGACCTTAGCCACAAAGATGATGACAGAAGAGCGCCATCAGCAAAGATTGCAAGAACTAGAGGCGTTAGATGAAAAGCGTCTTAGGGCCCAACAACAAATTGAGTTGTATAAAGCCCGAATCTTACAAACGTTCAATAAGAACGTTAAACTAAGGACCTTTAAACAAGGAGACTTGGTTCTGGCTGTTAAAAGGCCAATGGTGCTAACCCACAACACTAAGGGTAAATTTGAACCCAAGTGGAAAGGACCGTTTGTGGTGGAGACAGTATACTCTAGTGAAGCCTATTGCTTGATGAATCAGAACGGCGATAGAATGATAATGCCGATCAACGCAAGTTTCTGAAGAAATACTATGCCTAAACTAAACCAGAATGATGACACAGTATCTGTCACATCTAGTTCGGATCCCTAGGAGTATAACCCTCCATTTGTTCAAGTTACGCAGATGAGCACTTGAAATCCTTCTTATTTGGCATGCGCAATTGGGCGCCTCTGCCGAAATTTGATAAATCCTAACCCGATCATCTTTGGTGTGCCCAATTCAAGTTACGCATGAGAGCCTTAAACCGCTTCCATTTGTTCAAGTTACACAGATGAGCACTTGAACTTCTTTCTTGGGCATGCGCAATTGAGCGCCTCTGCCGAAATTTGATGAATCCTAACCCGATCATCTTTGGTGAGCCCAGTTCAAGTTACGCATGAGAGCCTTGAACCGCCTCCATTTGTTCAAGTTACGCAGATGAGCACTTGAACTTCTTAGGCATGCGCAATTGAGCGCCTCTGCCGAAATCGGTGATCCTAACACGATTACCTCGGTATTATCAGTCTAAGTTACGCAGATGAGCTTTGGACTGTTTTACCTAAACAAATAAATCATTTTGACCATAAGATTATCTGTTGTGCAAACAAGTTTGGGTAGCCAACAGGTAAAAAGAATCAAAAGATTACCTTTATTTCATCAACAAAAGACTAAAGTTACAAAAATTTTCTCTTTTATTACAAGTTCTTCTTACAAAAAGAATGAAAAATAAAAGAATAGAAGAAAATTATGGGTCTCCTAGGAGCCTCAACTTATTTGTCGCCTCATCAATCACTCGACGACGAGTTTCCTCTACGGAGTGTTGAGCCTGCCGGCATAAATCATCGTCATTTATTGTCAGTTGCTGGGCCAACTGCTAACGAGATTCTTCAATAGTGCGGCTTCTTATTGCGCCTTCTTGCTCGAGTTGTCTTTGTTGGAGGAGCAACTCTTCCCGTTTTTTAACGGATTCCTCTAATTGAGACTCACTGGCTTCCAAAATGGCTCGAGCCTTAGCAATTGTTTCTCTGGCTCTAAGGATGGAGACCTGACTCCCCTCGATCTCAAAATCCACTACCTCTAACCCCCTGAGGACTGATTCTTAGCTAGCCCGTAGCTCTGCCAACTCCTGGGACCAGACTTCTTCTTGGCGCCTTAATTCCTCTTGACGAGCCGCCAACTCTACCCGGAGACGCGCTGCTTCAATTTCGGTGATCGCTCCCACATCCTCTTGGCAAATTGTGTGTAGCGTATTCACCTGCTCTTCTAGGGCTTTAAGGCGGGTCCGATAGGGAGCTGCTCGGTCACGCCCCCAATCCGTTCAATATTATCCAGATAACTGGACAATATTGGACGTCCAAGATTAAAGAAATCTCTTCCGTCCAGGATCCCGATGCATCTCCGTAGTAGCCGCAAAAAGTCATTTACACTGTGTTTGAAGAATTCTTCAAGAGGGTCCACAGTGTCTGTGTTTAGAGCATGCAGTGCTAAGGAAAATGTCACTGGGGGAGGAATGGTGTCCGTCGGGATAGAGGAAGAAGAAGCCCGTCCTTGTACCAAATTCATAATATGCGGGGCCAGTAAAGTCAGCATGGATTTGGCGGAACTGAGAACCCGAGGAGAAGCATCATTAGTACAGATCACTCGGGCAGCGCCACCAGCTGGGGTAGATGATAGTGTGTTTTCACCTGAGGTTCCTCCCGTGGCAGAAGTGGCTTCGAATGAGAACTTCAAAATTTCTTTATCTCCCACTGGCAGAGGACTCGAGGCCGGAGGAGGCACCAACGGCTCAACAGCCATTATCGTTGATGATGTTAATACGGCTGGCTGAGGAGCAGAGGGCACACCGACAACCATCGGAAAAGTTTCTTCAGAGCAGACCCCGGGTGTTAGAGACGGCAGACTTGGGGATGGCGTAGTTTCTCTTGCTGTAGCTTTGATAATCACCTCTGTCCTATCATCACTCCCGAGTTCATCAATTGGGGGGACTGAAGAAGGAACAGAGGGAGGAGTTATCGTGAAGTAGTCTACGTCAAAATCATTTGCAGAACTACCTAATCCATCCGCTGAGCCAGTGGTGCCCGAGTAATCCACTCTCTCCTCAGACTCTCCCCTGGTAGTCGAGAGCATCGGTGAGTGAGGCTCACCACCTGCATTTCAGAAGGCAAACGAATAGTGTTACATATAATGATGAAGTGAATAATGAACAAGAAGATAGAATAAAAAAGACATACCAGGAGAAACAAGTCTAGTAGTCGGACTTGAAGGGGGAGCCATCGCCATTTCCAGAAGCGTGCTCGTCTCGCTACCATGGGGTTGCGTCGCATCAACATTTTCCGCTATTGGGGGAGTCAGGACCTCACTAGCCCTTGGAACCTCAACAGGTCTACTCTCCTCTGTCGACGCAGGAGGCGGAATTGAGGCCAACAAATCCGAAGCAAACTTGGCCGCCGTCTCTTGAGAGATTAAGAGGGTCCCCGGGGCTAGTTTTTGCTTCTTCTTCGCCGGTTTGCCTCTTGCAGGTCCACGGCGTTTTATGGTCGGACTCCGAGAACGAATGACCATGTGTTGGGGAGCTTCTCCAACATCTCCTCCAACATCAGCACCATCATCGTCATCAGAATCGCCAACATCTGAGGGGTCGGCCGCCGCGCCAAGGAATTCATCCATTCCTTTCACTCTTACTCTTGTAGCACCCCTACGGCTAGAGTAAAATGCTTCTATTTCTTTACAACAGCTCCGGTTAATGGAAAAGTTGGGCACGTCAGCATTTGCTATACTATACCACGTGCAGAAGCTAAGAGTCATGGCCAGGTCGGGCAACTTCTGTGGCAAGACGAATTCAGCTCCGGTTCCACCAGCTACAAAATGGAACCAACCACGGGCACCCTCATATAGATTCCTCTCATAGGCAAAATTCTTGCTCAGATTACCCACATAAAGTGGGGAATATCCAAACTGACGAGCAAAGCGGCTCGGGATGTAAGGTTCAATATGACACTTGGTATCTTGACAATACACCAAGTGCCCGGGGCGGATGTTAAGAAGCCACAAGAACACTCCTGAAGATAAGACAGTGAAGTCATCTGCTCCCGCAAGGTCTTTGAATTTCGACCCGTATTCTCCACTAGGGAAGTCAGGGAAACACCGGAAGAACTCATAATTCTGATGGTGACGTAGCGTCTTCCGAATTTGCGACACGTAATGACTCTTCCATGAGGAGCGCTCGCATAACTCCACAAAGTAAGGCTTGTCACCGGAACGATATTCAGCCGAATTCATCAGAGAGGGGCAGTGCATGATGAGCCACGCCATCAGATAGGTGTGAGGCATCTCCACCCTAGGGTTTGGAGTTTTCACCTCGGCAATCTCTTTTTACTTGCCCTTTCCTTTCCCCTTACCCTTATCAGTAGGGATAAAGTCATTACAGAGTGCTCGCAGTCCATGCTGTAGGTTGCACACCATGACAGGAAGAAGTTTGAAGGGTCGGCCGTATGCAAGAAGAACTGCTGGATACACCACGGTCATTGCAATGGCCTCATTCGGCAATGACGGCATGACATATCTCTTCAACCATAGCATCAAAAACCCAGCAACAAGACCTCTATTAGATATTAGGAACTGAGCTTGGTAGTGATAACTCTTGAAGGAGGTGCCAGGACCAAATTCACCTTCGTTGGATTCGGTAATATAATACATTATACGGGTCTTGGCGATGCGACGATCGATCTCTGTAAAGGGAACAGGAGCATAGCCATGGACTGTTGTTGAACTATCCTTGGAGTTCAAGTTGGCGAAGAGGTAATCGGCCCATTTCTTGTGGCCGATACCCTGATTACGCACACCTGTCATGTCGGCACAGATGCGGTAATGGCACATCATCTCCCAGTAGGTGGCATAGATGCGCTCGTCCCTCACTTTTAACATATTCAGCTCTTCGGTGGTGGGGATATACTCTTCATATGGGACTTCGCCCATTAACAGCCCGGACACCTCAAACATCTCATGAAGAGCGAACCCCTCACCCACTGGTGTAAAGAAAGTGCTAGTCTCGGGGTTGTACATCTCCAGGAGACCAAAAAAGTGATAAGCACTCTGAGGAATCCCAAACTGCACATTTCTAATGGCTTTATATAAGCCAATCTCTTTTAGAACTAGTTCATGGGAATCTAACATATATTGGACAAGGCGGGCCCACCACATATTACCGGAGGAATAAACCCAACCTGGCATCCTGAAGTCACTGGCTGGGTATTAGCCTCCTTTCGCCATGAACTCGCTCAGGAAAGTTTGTACGCGAGTTGGGACCTCTCCTACTGGGTGCTCCTTGGTAACCCTGCCTGGAAGCAACCCAGTAATACATCTGGTGGGGCCATCTTGATAAGCGCCATGTGCACCCAACTTGCCCGTTGGGACGCCGTCATATTCTTGAGTTAATCCCCACTCTAAGTCACGATGCATCGCTAGCCTTTGAAGATAGACCCGAGAATAACCATGCTCCATCCTAGGCAGAAACATCAAAACTTTGCCAGAATTATAGAGCCACATGCTCTCCTCTTCGAAGAGGATCTGATCTGATTGCTCCATTTTATCTCCAAAGAGAAATGCAGGCTTCTCCAACACCTCTCTGTGCAAGGCTTCGAAGGCCGCGTCAGTTACAATCTCCCATGCAGTAGTGGAGCTACACTTTATTAACTTCGCCCTGCACTCCGTCGAGTTCGGCCTGTATGCAGCAAGGATGGTTGTGAAACGGAAATGAGCCGTTGCATCTGCGCCCCGAGCAAAACCAAAGTAGTGCCTATGGGGGGTATCCACCGGATATCCCACTACTAAAGAAGAATCAAGAGTTAGGAAAAAGTTTTACAAAACTCGAAAAATCTTCTAAGTATGCGGAGCTAAAAATAACTCCGCACGAAGCTAAAAAATTAGACCGCGCGAAGCTAAAAATAACTCCGCGCGAAGCTAAAAAATTAGACCGCGCGAAGCTAAAAATAACTCTGCACGAAGCCAAAAAGATAGCGTCGCGTTTAAGCGCAATAGCTAGTCAGAATAGCTCCGCGTTTCCAATGCGAGGATAACGCGATAACTTCGCGTAGAAAAAGACCAGAGGCCTTTCTTCTTCTCCAAGCCACATGGCCGGAAAACGACGGTCTCGCCGGTGATAAAGCAAAATGGCCGGTCGAAACTAAGCCAAATCACTCCCAAGTGATTCAAAGAGGACCAAAAGTTAGGATTTTTACCTCCAATAGACGCGGCAGGAACTTGTTCGCCGCTGCGCCCACTGCCTCGACTGCCGCTGCCACTGCTTGCGCAGGCTGCCGATGTCGAGACTGTGTGGGAAGAAGCGCAAGTCTTGGATGCCATTGATCTTGAAGAAAATGGAGAGAAATCAACGAAAAACTTGGAGGAATCAATCGGGTCGCCTGGAATCGCCTGAGCTCTAGTCGCCGGAGTTCTTGAAATCTCTTTGAATGAAGTAAGGAAGAGAAAAGGGTTTAAAGCTCCATTTAAATGAAGAAAACCGCCTCTTGGTGTTCGGTATGAAAATCGGAGCGACTGATTGATCAGTTACTCCCTAAAAATGCGAAGCTATTAACCTCGCGTAATCATCTAAAACGCGAAGCTATTAGCTCCGCGCCACTATGCAAAATGCAAAGCTATTAGCTCCGTGCCACTATGCAAAACGCGAAGCTAACTTGGTATTTTAGCTACGCGATTTTTGGACTTGGCAAGCGTTATTTGGCGCTTCTGCCAAAATCTGATGAATCATCACTTGATTATTTTGGGCATGTGCAGTTCAAATTACGCATCAGAGCCTTGAATTGCCCCCATCAAACTAAGACATGTGCAATTAAGCGCCTCTGTCTAAGTTAAATGATCCTTAGCCGATCATTTCAGGTATTAACAAATCTAAGTTACGCAAATGAGCCTTAGATTGTTTTACCAAAGCAATGAGTTATTTATTTATTGAGCAAGCAAAATTTTTGAAGCCAACAGATAAATAGTCAAAAGTGTTATCTTCATTCATAAAAATGAAGGGTTACAGAAGAAGAGGGAGTTATAGCTTTCCTAAAAAGCTTCAACCTATTCATAGACTCATCAATAACCAGACAACTAGTCTCCACGGAGTGTTGAAATTCCCTGGTTTACATGCAAAAAATCTCCTCTGCAAATGTCAACTATGATCTATTTAAAGTTCTTAGTAGATCATCTGAAGATACTGCTACAAGAATCCTAATGAAGATGCACAAGCTGGATTCGACATGCTACAAGCCCTTAGATGATCATCTCTATCGCTTTGGAAAGCGACAGAGATTGTCATCTAACAGAAATGATCCTCAAGAAAACTTAATGGGCTGACGCAGAATTCTTGTAACTCCTTCAAAAGTTTATCCTTTAGAGCCAGAGCTTGAAACCTGCAACTATGATGTAAAGCATATGCTTCTGGCTTCCTTAGAGTTACTTTAGCTGATGTAGACTGGTAGAGCCACATGCACTCCTCTTCAAGAAGGATCTGGTCCGAATACCCCACTGCAAAAGAAGAATCAAGAGTTAGAGAAAACTCGAAAAATCCTCTAGGTATAAAAACGCGGAGTTAAAAAATAACTTCGCGTGTAGCTGAGGAAATAGCCTCGCATTCAAACGCGACTGCTAGTCAAAATAGCCCCGTGTTTCAAGCGCGAGGATGATGCGATAACTTCGCGTAGAAGAAGACCAGAGTTTTTCTCCGTCTTCTCCTTTCTTCTTAAGCCTTACGGCCGAAGAACGGCGATCTTGCTAGTTCAAAAATGGCTGGTCGGTTAAAACAAAGCCAAAACACTCCAAGATTGATCTAAGGAGTCTGAAAGTTAAGAATTTCTACCTCCAATTGGTGCAGCATGGATTGGCTCGCCATTATAGCCACTGCCTTGGCCGTTGCTGTCGCTGATAGCGCCTACCCCTGATGATGAGGAGGCGCGCGATGCCGTACTTTCTTAGATGACATCCTAGTGATGGAAAATCTTTGGAAAGTCGAGGGAAGTTCGGTTGAAGATCATTCCTTCAAACTGACTCGCCTGAGTCACCTGAGCTCTAAGCTCTTGAAAATTCTTCGGATGAAATGAAGAAGAAGAAGAGCTAGAGGCTCTATTTAAGCTATCCGCCTCTTGGTATTCGGCGCCAAAGTCAGAGCAGGATTAATTACTGAGTAATTTACTAAGTAATTACAGCGTAATTAATGAGCAGTTACTTGCCAAATAGCGAAGCTATTTAGCTCCGCGCAAGTGAACAAAACGCGAGATAAACTTGGTATTTTAACTCTGCGTTTAAAGATCCAAAGTATTTCAAAATTTGCTAAGTTCTAAGCCATTTTGAAAATTTTGGAGAGTCAGATGCAGACGATGAAGAACCTCATCATTTCACCCGGCTCAAATTAGGTACTGTCGCTCCTCGAAAATACAAGAAACTTGCAAAAGATTCTTATGATAATGATAGGATAATTCAGCAATAGCTTCCACACAATCTTGTGCATCTTTCCGACCACGAAAATCAACGTTGTACGCAATGGACAGGTCTGATGACATTGACCAGAGGATAGAAGCCCAAGAGCAAATGATTCGAGGCCAGCAAAAGGCCATTGATGACCTCAAACTAATGCTTCTAAAAGTGGTCAAAAATACCAAAAAGATAGCCGACGATAAGGCTAAAACTTCTTCGGACCCGCCACCTAAGACAAATGAAGAAACTAAAGAAGAAAAGGCTTATTCGGCACATGAAGATGAAGATAAATATTCTTTCCATGATCTTCAAGAAGAGAAGATGGAAAACCTACAGAAGCAACTAGATGCGTTAATGCAAAAGAAAGAGCTAAACGAATCGGGGGTTTCAAGGCCATATCCGCTTGAGTGAGACTTCGCCCCTTATCCAAAAAAATATAAACCCCTCAAATTGGAGTCATATGGCGGGAAGGGGTCCCCAAGCTAGCACCTATATTACTTTTCATCGCAGGCAGATCATCTAATGGGAAATGATCCCGTAATGACCAAAGTATTTGCGAGCACCTTGCGAAGGCCTGCCTTCACTTGGTTTATGCAGTTGCCCCCAGGTACTATCAATACCTGGTATGATGTCGAGAAACAGTTCTTGGCACGTTTCTTTGAGGATGATACCGAAATATCGGTTCATTCCCTCCTTGCGACAAAACAAGGAGAAGAGGAAACGGTCAAAAACTTTATAGAACGCTTCAGGGAAAAATCCGTGTATTGTCTACAAGGTATGACCCAGGAAACCCTAGTGGAAACCTGTAAGCATAATTTCAGGACCAGCGTGCCGATGATAATGGAAGCTGTAGAGTCCAAAACTTGGAAAGACCTGTTAAAGCAGGGAGAGCAGGCGAAAGATATAATTCGCCGAATTGAGGAATCTCGTAGCACGAGAAACTCTATAAACAACAGACCATATCCACAGAATCCTAAAAATAAAGGGAAGGTTGTGATGGCGACAGTTGCAGATCTGAAGCCAAGACCTCACAATCCGAGAGGTGCAGGTCAGAATAAGTCTCAACAAGATAAAACTTATACATTTAAGACTGAGCAGACCGGTACTTTGTTCCATCTCCTCCTCAGGAAGGGTATGTTAAAGCTTCCGGAAAAACAAAAAACGGAAGACGCTGGTAAAACCAACGACCCTAACTATTGCCTCTACCACAGAAATGTTGGACACCCTACCAAGGACTGTTACCCTCTGAAGAACAGGATTCAGGCATTGATAGAAGCCAGAGTTCTCACATTTAAAGAGAAACAGAAGAAAGTTTCTGCAAATATGGAAACTTTGGTAGTTGGAACCAATAAGTTCCCTGCTAGAGCAACCCGACCAGTAGGGAAGCCAATATCGACACCAAGCATGGGCAGCTCGCACTTGCAAGCTGGCCCCTTGGGTATGCTCCAAACCACAGTTGTGATCGAATTGTCCTCATTGTTTAACAACCGAATTTGGCTGGGGGTGCCGAAAATATTGACGATGATAAACATCATATTTTTGCTATTCTCAATAGCCATTGGAATGGCTAATTGAGTGCTATAGATAAAAATTTTTGCCCAATGCTGTTAAAGCGGCGGGAAGAGAAGATCAAGTTCCTCACCAACCTTATCATACTGGGGGTAAAAGTATGAAATTAACTACCCAATGTTGTTAAAGGCAAATGGGAGAGGAAATCAATTTCTCGACAACTCACCATGCTGAGGGGAATAGCATGGCTAGTCCAACGCAAATGGTAATTGGTAAAGACTAATCAAATTCGCTGATAGCTGAGGTTTGCTAAAAATCCCATAAAACCTGTCATGTTAAATTTTTACCTCTAACAGTATAATTTAGATTATTCCCATCGCAGTTCAAGTTATGCTGGAGAGCACTTGGACTAGACATGTGCAATTAGGCGCCTCTGCCGAAACTCGATGGTCCTGACCCGATCATCTTAGGGTGTGCAGTTCAAGTTAAGCGAGAGAGCCTTGAACCATCTCCGTCAAAATTTAAGACATGTGCAATTGGGCGCCTCTGTCTAAGTTAATGATCCTGACCCGATCATCCTGGTGTAAGTAGTTAAACGCTTTCACCAAAATACCATTTAGCTCTGAGAGTTTTACCAAGGTTAATAATTGTAACCCGGTCGGTATTAACAATCTAAGTTACGCAGGTGAGCCTTAGATTGTTTTTACCAAAAATAATGAACTATTTTGATGACAAGTTATTTGTTGTGCAAGCAAATTTTGTAGCCAATAGATAAAAGAAAAAGAATTATCTTTATTCATAAAGCAAAAAGTTACAAAAGTAGAGGGAGTTATAGCTCTCCCAAAAGCTTCAACCTATTCATCGACTCATCAATAACTCGACGACAAGTCTCCTCCACTGAGTGTTGAGCTTGCCGGCGCAAGTCATCGCCATTTAATGCGAATTGCTGGATCAACCGCTGATGAGATTCTTCAAAAGAACGGCTCCTTTTTTAAACTATCCTGTTGATTGTACTGTGCCATACGATGTGCTTTTCCAGCTCAATTCCCTGATTCATATGCAAAATATCTCCTCTACAAATATCAACTATGATCTGTTTAAAGTTCTTAGTGGATCATCTGATGATACTACTACAAGAATCCTAATGAAGATGCACAAGTTGAATTCGACATGCTACAAGCCCTCATACTTCATTTCTATCGCTTTGGAAAGCAACAGAGATTGTCATCTAACAGAAATGATCCTCAAGAAAACTTAATGAGCTACCGCAGAGTTCTTGTAACTCCTTCAAAAATTTACTTTTTGGAGCCGGAACTTGAAACTTGCAAATGCTTCTGGCTTCCTTAGAGTTACTTTTGCTGATGAAGATTGGTGCATGGCTAGCCTTTGAAGATAGACCAGGGGATAGCTACGCTCCATGCTAGGTAGAAACATCAGCAGGTCGCCAGATTGATAGAGTCACATGCACTCCTCTTCAAAGAGGATCTGGTCTGAATACCCCATTGCATCTCCAAAGAGAAAAGCAGGTTTCTTCAACACTTCTTGGTTGGTGGCCTCGAAAACTGCATCACTGATAATCTCCCGTGCAGTATCAGGGTGGTACCTGGTTAATTTCTCCCTGCACTCCCTCAGACCCTGCTTGTATGCAACAAAAACAGTGGTGAAACGGGATTAGGCCGTCAGATTCGTACCCCCAGCAAAGCCGAAGTGATGTCCTTGGGAGAGTGGATCCACTGAGTAGTCAACTGTAAAAGAAGAATCAAGAGTTAGAAAAGTTATTACAAGATCAGAAAATTTTCTAAGTATGGAGACGCGGAGTTAAATATAACTCCGGGCGAAGTTAAGGAAATAGCCTCGCGTTTTGACAAAACACGAGGATGATAACTTCACGTGTAAAAATGCGACAGTTAGCAAAAATAACAGATAACGCGATAGTTTCGCGTGGAGGAAGACCAGAGGTCTTCTCCTTCTTTTCCAAGCTATTCGGCCGGAGTACGGCAATTTTGCCGGTTAGAAAGGTGATTGGCCGGTCCGAGCCAAATCACCCTGAAATCATCATAAATGTCCAAATCCAGAGGTTTTTACCTCCGATGGGCGCAGCTTGGGCCAGATCGCCGCTACGGCCGCTGCCACGGCCGCCGCCGTCGCTGATTGCGCCAGCCGCCGATGGCGAGGAGGCACGAGAAGAAGATCGAGTCTTGGGTGCCATTGATCTTCGAGGAATCTTGGTGAAATTGAAGGAAATCGGTCGAAAGTCGATCGGGTCGCTGGTCGCCTGGATCGCCTGAGCTCTAGAGTTCTTGAAAATTCTTGAAAGAGTGAGGAAGAAGAGTTAGAAGTCTATTTAAATGAAAAAACCCGCCCCTTGGTATTCGGCGCGAGAATCGAAGCAATTACTGAGCAGTTGCTCTCTAAAATGTAAAGCTATTAGCTTCGCGTAGTGATAGAAAACGCGAAGATAACTTTGTATTTTAACTCCGTATTTTTAGTTTGAAAGTATAAGTATTTCAAAATTTGCTAATTCTAAACTATTTTGAAAACTTTTGAGGGGGTTCTATTGGCAGTGAAAATTTCTAAGTAAAAAAGATTTTCCACAACAGAACGCAGAGCTAACTCTATAGCTCTGCATTTGGCTATTTTAGCCTCGCATTTGAATAAAACGCGGAGCTAATCAATAGCTCCGCATTTTGGTTCCTTAGCTCCGCGTTTTGATGCGATTAGCTCCGTGTGAGCAGATAAATCAGAATCTTAAATCGATTGAGATTATGATTTGGGCTTATCCAAATGCCTAAATTAATTCTGATCAGATTTCTAAATCAAGAGATTTAAATCAAAACTAAGATATTTGATTGGAATCCTTGATGAATACAAATTCTATTTAAATAGAAACTATCATATTGTCCTAAGGCTATAAATACCCTCTTGAGGAAGCCTTAGGAAATCTTTTGAAAGTTTTTGAGAAGTTCAAGTTACGCGTGAGAGCCTTGAACGAATCAAGACTAGAGAAGATCATCCAAAGTCGGTCGGCATCTTCTTCATCAAGAGAGAGAAGTCTATCGTCGTCAGATCATTCAAAGGAGCTACTTCGATAGATCCCATTGCCACATAGATCCCACAATTCATTGTAAAAGAGAGCGATAAATATAAATCCTCTCGTTTGTTCTTTCTTCTTCTTGTTCTCTTTTGTTGTAATCTAAGTTGAATTTAATGGAAGGAAAGCAACGAATTTCCGCTGCGAACATGGTTCTAGAGATTTTTTTTTTTTAAATAGATACAGTCTTCGTAGCTTTGTCAGGTTTCCAAAATTAGATGGGATCAAGCCAGTTAGCGAATTAATGTTGATCTCTCTATGTTACCAACTTCAAGAGGAATGGTTCCAGAGAGAGAATTTTCATATAGATACAGTGTTTGAAATTTTGTCAGGTTTCTAAAACTAGATGGGATCGAGCCTATTAGTGAATTGATGCCGATCTCCAAGTCGATGAGGTTCAACATGTTGCCAATTTCAGGAGGAATGGTTTTAGAGAAATTTTTTTTAAATAGATACAACCTTTGGAGGTTTGTCAGGTTTCCAAAACTATATGGAATCGAGCCTGTTAGCGAATTGGTGTTAATCTCCAAGTTGATGAGGTTCACAAGGTTGCCAATTTCAGGAGGAATGGTTCCAGAGAGAGAATTTTCATATAGTTATAGTGTTTGGAGGTTTGTCAGCTTTCCAAAACTAGATGGAATCGAGCCTGCTAATGAATTAGTGCTGATCACCAAGTTGATGAGGTTCGCTAGGTTGCCAATTTCAGGAGGAATGGCTCCAGAGAAAGAATTTTTGTAAAGGTACAAGATTTGGAGTTTTGTTCCAAAACTAGATGGGAGGGGACCTGTTAGGAGGTTGTCATAAATACCTAAATTAGTAAGCCTTCTTGACGGGTGCCCAATTTCATGGGGGATGGATCCAAATATCTGATTTCGACTGAGATATATGTTTCTATCCTTGATCAAATTTTAAAAGCTCGAAGGAATTACACCTGTTAAATAATTATATGCAATTTCTAAATAAATTAGATCTGCTAAGTTCCCTATTGCATTAGGAATATTGCCACTGAAGTTATTCTTGTAGAGTCTCAAAGCTTGTAGCTTGGTGAGGTTTCCAAAGTGAGGAGGGGTAGTGTAGAAAAAAAACAACAACAGAAATAGAAGAAGATTTTTTTAGAAGAGGGCTTTCAAACTGCCTTTTGATTATTTCATCTATATATATATATATATAGGGAGTACAAAAAAAAGGATCCAAAACTCACGCCTCTAACCATATAAAGCGGATCACTAATTCAAATAACAAACTGAACTAATCTACTTATCTTGACTAATTCAAAACCAAACTGAACTAATCTTCTTATCTAAAAATGCTGAGGCAATGCAACAAGATTATCCAACAATCACTCCCTAATCTTGTTGCACTTTCTTGACTTCAATCAACCCAATCTTCTTGCGCATCTTCAGGAACTTGATGCACCCGAGAGGCTTCGTTAGGATGTCGGCAAGCTGATCATCCGAGCTAATGTACTCAACCGCAATCTTCCCTCCTTCAACACACTCCCTAATGAAATGATAGCGGGTATCGATGTGCTTGCTTCGATCATGGAAAACAGGGTTCTTGCACAAGGATATAGCTGATTTGTTGTCCACTCTGACTGTGACGCTGCTGGGCTCCTTCTTTGTTAAATCACCGAATAGGCGCCCTAGCCAAATTCCTTGGCATGCTGCCGTTGTGGCAGCAATGTACTCCGCCTCGCAGGACGACAGTGCCACCATCTTCTGCTTCTAAGATTGCTAGCTGATAAGGCTCTTCCCGAGCAGATACAACACACCCGTTGTACTTTTGCGGTCATCTACATCTCCTGCCATGTCGCTGTCACTATACCCGATCAAGTGTGGCCCTTCTTCTCTCCTCCTTTTATAGTAGCAGCCCATATTGTGAGTACCACAGATGTACCGCAGAATATGTTTCATGGTTGCTAGGTGCTCAGTGGTTGGAGCCTCCATAAAACGACTTACGTACCCTACCGAGTAGGCAATATCTGGTCGCGTATGCACCAGGTATCTCAGGCTTCCCACGACACTTCTATAGAACGTGGTATCAGTAGGAGGACTGGTGCTCTCCTTGCTCAACTTGAGCCTTGCTTCCATGGGAACTTGGCACGGGTTGCAGCCGTCCATGCCACACTTCTCCAGAATCTTTAGTGTATAGGCCGACTGGTTCAGAGTGATACCATCGCCGGTCTATTGCACCTCTATGCCCAGGTAGTAGCTCAACAAACCTAGGTCGCTCATGCTGAACAATTTCTTCATCTCCTCCTTGAACTTGCTGATTTCTTGCAGATGTGGTCCTGTGATAATAAGATCATCAACGTACACACCCACAAGCAAACTTGATGAGCCAATACCTCTTTTGTACACAGCATGCTCCGATGGACACCTCTCAAACCCGAGTGACATAAGACTGCTATCAAACTTCGAGTTCCATGCTCTAGGCGCTTGGCGCAGGCCATAGAGCGCTTTCTTGAGCTTCAACACCTTCTGCTCATTGTCCTCGTCCTCGAAACCGGGCGGCTGGGTTACATAGACCTCCTCTTCAAGATCACCGTTGAGAAATGCCGATTTGACATCCATGTGATGTACTTCCCAACCTTCATGTGCTGCCAATGCTATGAGCAGCCGCACCGTTTCGAGACGAGCAACCGGAGCAAACACTTCCTCAAAATCCACACCCTGCCATTACACGTACCCTTTGGCGACGAGCCGTGCCTTGTGCTTCACCACAGCACCATGCGAGTCCTTCTTGATCTTGTAGACCCATTTCAGGCCTATGGGTCGACACCCGCTCGGCAGATCGGTGAGATGCCAAGTCTCATTTTCCTCGATGGATTTTATCTCCTCTTACATCGCCTGCCGCTAGCACTTGTGCTTTGCGGCTTCTACAAAATTTCCAGGTTCTTCGGCCGCCATGAGACATAGCCCGCTGTACTCGTGCTCATCCTTGGATGTGTTCTGGTAGATGTTCGTCAATGTGCGGTACCGCGGCACTGCACCGTCCGAGGTGGGCGAAGCATTGCTTGGCGAGGTTGCAAATTCCACGCCACCGGGTGCAACTGGGGTTGCCATCGGCGTGGGCACGCTTGGAGAAAACATCAGCGGCCCGTTGTCAGGTGCACGACTCGGCGAAGCAGGTACCGACACTTCGCCACTCCCATGTGCCGGCATGTCATCATGACCATCATTTGTGACAAAACGGAAAGTATACTCTACGGTGAATATCTCACCAGGAGCAGTTTTCTCCTCGTCACCCCCTGACGCACCCCACTCCCATTTCGCCTCCTTGTCGAACACGACGTCTCGGGTCACATGTACCCTTCTGCCGACCGGATCATACATCCGATAGGCTTTGGAGCCAGACTCGTAGCCAATGAGCACCATGAGCGTGCTTCTGTCGTCCTGCTTCTTTACGTTTGGCTTCACCACCTTCACGTGTCCAACACACCCAAATGTACGAAAGTAGTGTACGTTCGGACGTCTCCCGTACCACGCCTCGTAAGGCGTCTTGCCGTCGACGCTGCGGGTTGGCGCGCGGTTGAGGATATGTACTACCGTTGTGACAGCCTCACTCCAAAACCTTCCTGGCATCCCCTTGGACTTGAGCAGGCTCCTGGCCATTGCGACCACCGTCTGGTTTCACCGCTCAACGACGTCGTTTTGCTGCGGCGAGTATGGCGCTGTGAGGAAGCACTTGATGCCACGGTCTGCGCAGTAATTACCGAACTCCGCGGACGTGAACTCGGCCCCACGATCGGTGCGGAGAGCCCTCAACTTGCGGCCAGCTTCCAGCTCAACTCCCGCCGGGAACTGCTTGATGGCTGCCGCTGCCTTGTCCTTGGACTCCAAGAGTGTCAGCCACATGTAGCGGCTGAGATCATCCACCAAAAGCAGGAAATACTTCTTGCATCCTGGTGTGGCCAGCGTGATAGGCCAGCACAAGTTGTCGTGTACCAGGTCCAGCACGTTATCCGCATGATAGTTCGCCTCCTGCGGGAACGGGGTCCGCCGTTGCTTGCTCACAAGGCAGCCGTCACAGATTTGGTCCACCTGATCAATCTGTGGCAGCCCACTAACCATGCCATGTTGCGCCAGCCTACGGAGGGCCTGAAAATTTAGGTGTCCATAGCGCGTGTGCCACCGCCTCGCATCTTCACTGCACCTTGCCGCCAAGCACACAGGCTGTGATAAATCAAGGTTAAGCACATACAAGCGGTTCTTGGTCCTTTTTACCTTGGCAAGCAGCTACCGTTGACGGTCGCGGATCCACAGCATAACGTCCTTGATGAGCATCTGGTAGCCGTGTTCGTCGAGCTGCCCAAGACTCACTATGTTGCTGCGGAGCCTTGGGATGTAGTAGACGTCCGTCAGCGCACGGTGCTTGCCGTTATGACAAGTGAAAAGCACCATTCCGCGTCCACAAATGTCGATGACGGAGCCGTCTCCAAACTTCACCGAGCCCTTTATGTTGGAGTCCAGCTCAGCAAAGCTCGCCTTGCACCCGGACATGTGGTTACTATCCCCGGTGTCCAAGTACCAGATGTCATCGTGGTACTCTTTCTCCCGGCAAAGGTGCACTCGCGCGTGAACCTCGTTGAGCATGATGTCAACGGTCGGGGCTTCCGTGAGCGCGTAGACCTGCGTCATCAGCAGCGTGGGCTCATCGTCCTGAGCCTGCGTAGGATTCACCTGCTCCTTGTGCTCTTGTCGCGACTTGCGGCACTCTCTTGCGTAGTGCCCGAGAATGCCGCAGTTGAAGCACTTGACCTTCATCAGGTTGAACTTCTTCTTCTCCTCACCTTGCTCTTCATTACGGTTCTCCTCTCTAGGCCCAGTGCCGTGGCCGCGTCCAGAACCGCGCCCCTAGCCACGCCCGGCTCCTTTGCCGCGCCCCTTTGACGCGTTCGATGATGAACCCTCACTGGACTGCTTCCAGCGAGCCTTCCACTCCGCCTTCATGAGTATAAGATGTTCATCGTCCTTGCCATCGGCACCACGAATCCTTTCCTCGAAAGTCTTGAGGCGACCAATCGCCTCCTCTAATGTCATCATCATCAGATCAGCAAACTGCTCGATCGACGTGATAATGGGTAGGAATTTGTTGGGGACGGCGACCACGAACTTCCTGATGGTGGTGCTTTCTTCGATCTTGCCGCCGAGGCCGGCGGACTTGCTGACTATGGCTGTAAGCCTTCCGGCGAAGTCATCTATCGTCTCCGCTTCTTTCATGCGGAGGGTTTCAAACTCACTCTTTAGAGTTTGGAGCTTCGCCTGCTTCACTCGATCAGCACCCACGTACTTTGTCTTGAGCGTCTCCCAAGCCTCCTTTGCCTTCTCCTTCTCTGCTATGAGAAGAAGGTTTTCCTCGGGGATAGCTTCATAGATGGCGACGAGTGCCATCTTGTCCTTCCTTGTCTCCACGTCGGTCCCGGGCTGGATGGCGTCCCACACACCTTGTGCTTGTAGGTACACGCGCATCTTGATAACCCAGGTTGCGTAGTTCGTATTCGTCAGCATCGGGTAGTGGAGGGAGACGCCGGTGCTTTCCTTCGCCAGCGCACCCGAGGCAGCCCCGTCATTTCCGCTGGTGATGATGCTTCGCGACATGATCTTTGGCATACAACACGAGCTCTAATTTCCCCTTCTTTGTTTGCAACAGCAGCCGCCCTCTTTCTTCCTTTGCTTCTCTCTTGCTTCCACCGAACTAAAAGGAGCAACTCAATTATTTTCTTGGCAAAATAATTTCAGCCCCTGGGATCTTTGTGCTGCCGCACCAAGCAAAGAAAGCTTCAAGACTTCGGCGCCTCCTTTTTTTCTTCAATCGGCTCACCCTTTCGGCTCGATACCAAATGTAGAAAAAAAACAACAACAGAAATAGAAGAAGATTTTTTTAGAAGAGGGCTTTCAAACTGCCTTTTGATTATTTCATCTATATATATATATATATATATATATATATATATATATATATAGAGTACAAAAAAAATGATCCAAAACTCACGCCTCTAACCGTATAAAGCGGATTACTAATTCAAATAACAAACTGAACTAATATTCTTATCTTGACTAATTCAAAACCAAACTAAACTAATCTTCTTATTTAAAAATGCTGAGGCAATAAAACAAGATTATCCAACAGGTGGGACCTTGAAGCTAATTGTATGAAAGGTCTATCTCCAAAATTTTGGAGAGACTAGCTACGAAGAGTGGCAAACTTCCCGACAGCCTATTCTGAGAAATATCCAGGAACGTAAGATTGGTAAGTGAGCCAATGCTCGTCGGTATGGGCCCGAAAAGATTGTTACGTCTGATGTGGAGGCGAGTGAGAGATGAAAGTGAGGAGAAATCAAGGGAGTCGAGTTCACCTACCAAGCAAGCACGAGGCAGGTTAATCTCAATCACCCCAGTACTCATACCTCTCTCAGATTCAAATTGTTTAGATGGTTGTTGTTTGGGTTGGGCTTTAAAGGCTCTCTCTGCTTGCGTATTTATAGCTCTCAATAGCCTCTAAATGAACCAATGCGGTAATTGGGTTATAGAATTCTGCAAGATTATTATTTTTTGCATCTTTTGCATGACTCGAAAGAGTCAACAACCGTCAACTCTTGCAATGGTCCAAAAAGAGAAGGACAAAGTTCCTTTGCATCAATTCCTCTTCCGTCATCCAAATATTTGGAGAATTTGAAGATTTAAGATGGATTATTGCCTTGAGAAAGAGGAGATAGAATAATCTAATCTTATTCTATAGGAAATTCTAAATGAGCACACAACTTAACTTAGTGAGCACCACTCCCTAACTTGTAGAGAATTACAAGTGTGCCACTTTTTTCTGACAAAGTTACCTTTCATCATGGTCTCATTCGGGCATTTTTTCAATAATTTAAAGTGTGGCGATGATGGAGTTCAGGAAATGTAGTCTCGTTTGGGCATTTTGTAGAACATTTTGAGTGCAATGGCGAGATCTCCGCACTTGGAGTACTTTGAGATGAGGGTGTTGGGAATGGTGGCAAAGAGGAGTGGAGGTTGCGCTTGGTGAGGAAGGCATGGAGCTGGTGGCATATGGACCGTCGATTTTGGTGAGGGTCTGACCTGTAAGGAGGGCACTACTGACCTATTGGGTTAATGAGCACAGAGACAGAGGGACAATTGGACCAAGCCGGAGAAGGGGTGAGTAGGGGCAGAGTGAGCAAAGAGTGAACAGGGGAGAGCGATGAGTTTTAGAGAATATTGTGAGGGAAAATAGGGAACATGGATTTGAGAGGGTTAAAATTGGATGAAAATGGGTGCTCACTAAGAAAAACCGTCTATTTTAAAAAGAGAGGTGGTGCTCACTAAGCAAATGGTGCTCATTAAGTCAAGTGGTATGCTCGTTTAGAATTTTCCCTATTCTAAACTATTCCTACTAAACTAATGTGAAAACCAACATGCCATCTTGCATCAAGTAGTTTTTATCAAATCATCTCCAATTTTATTAATCAATCTCTGAATTATTAAATAGGGAATTACAAATAAAAATTTCACAAAAGAAGGATTGCGAGATCAAGCTAAATATAGTGAAATCTATAAATACTAAATAAAATCTAACTGAAGCTAATAAAATTACAATAATGATGACTGGAATTGCAGTTGCAAACTTAATATTATGATGATAAATGTGAAAATTATTGTAAAATTTAATATAAAATCAGAATAGATTATGTATTACAAAATAATTTTATATTCTTTTTTGAGATTTTTTAAATTTAGTTTTTAATTTATAAAAATTATTTTATATAATTTTATATTTATTTTTATTAATAAACAGAAAATTACATAAACTGCGTTATGCGTTTATGCTATATGCGACATAACCTGACAAAGGCAAAACGTCACGTTACCGTTATCGCTATTTTAAACATCGGTCCTGGCTTTCCAAAGTTCCCTGAGGTTATTAGTCAACTTTTTCAAATTCAACTCTATATCTTGGATCATAGGATTTCGAAATTGTACTTTCACAGTAGGCCTTACTGTCTTGGCCCATCACATTTTTCTTGCTAGAACTGCTAGTACTAGGTGTGAGCCGTAATGGGCTTCGATAGAGAAAGCACAACAAGTATTCGTTGCTATCTAAAGAAATGAAATGGTTTTTAATAGATCTCGAAGGACAAAATGGAGTCGTATGGCTGCACAAGCGTGTGGACTATCGACTACAGACTTAGTCACTGCAGATCTTTGCGGCACTAACTTTGAGTTCTAATTGCCCTTTCATTTCTATTGCTAGATCATCAAGAATAATATACTGTCCAAATCAAGTATGTTTCAGACCCAAAGACTTTTAACTTTCTACTAGTCCGACTAATCTTCCTTGATGCCCAAGCTTATACTTATGTGGAATGTTTTTTGGTGCATGCATTGATAAATAATGCAATGCAAATGAATTTTCGAGGATTTGTGCGCATAGACAAGTAACACTACCAAAGGATTCCGTATCATGTCTCTTTACCCCTCCACACCCCCAATGTGCACACGAGCAAATTAAAGAGAAAAAAAAGCTAGAATAGGGAGGAGAATGGACGGATTGGGTTGCTGGTGGGATATCTGCTCTCTCTGTACTGCTTGAAAAGAAAGCTAGAAGATCTGAATTGGCTCTTTATGTTCTTCCTCGAGCTGGAGATTTGTGGTGGTTGATGAAACTATAAACTGAGAGAGAAAATGAAGAATAGTTTTGTATTCTGATATATCAATAAACTGTACAATGGTCATCCTTTTATAGGTAAAGGTGGCAAAAATAAAAGGTAAAAAAAAAAAAAAAAAGAATATACAAATTTATGCTAATTATATAAGATCCTCAATCACATAATCTACCTAATTAGAGAGATTAATCAGATATACTAAGTTAGGAAGATATTATGAGATCCTCTAATAAATTAGTAATTTATTAAATATTAGAGGATTTATCTATCATGAGATATGCTAATAGTGGTATATCTTAGTGAATCTTCACCTACTCCCTGATATAAAAAATATTGAGGTATAAACTTCTCCATATTTAACTCTAGGTTCCTCTCGTGTAACTGTGTTTGAATTTGCGTGTGTTGCAGGTCATATCTAATCTTTTCGAAATATATTCCACAAAATTGTGGAACAGATGTTGACTTAGACCAATGTTTATAAATTCTTGAAATAAAAAAGTATTTATTTATTAATTAAGTATTAGAAAGGGATTTTTGAAAAAATTTGTTCTCAGAATGGGTAAATAGATGCATCTGTGCATAGTCAGTTTGCTAAAACTAAGGGTTTATGTGCTATGAAATAGCTAGATGGAAGTTATTGTCCAAAAACTAGGGATAATTTCCATGTCAGTTAAACAGGACTAAGATCAACATATTGCCTTTCCATATATACTTCACAAAAAATAGGCTCGATTGGGGTATGAGTTCCATTCTGGGCACTTGGAAATTGAGAACTTTTGAAGGATTTCAAAGATGTGATCTTGACATCCAATGTTTGTATTTTTTTCGATATCGGTCCCTTAATTATTCCATATTTAGATATCAGTCCCTCAAATCTTCCTATTTGTAAATTAGTCTTTCAAAACTCTTAAATTACTCCACTTTGGGTTAAGTGTTGTCCAAAATCAATGAAATATTTCTTTAACTTAAACTTTTATCTAATTCTTTTTTTTTTTTTGGTTATATGCTCATCTTCAACCTCTAGTCTAATAACTGAAGCCAACTTCCCCATTTCTCCTCCCCTGTTACTCCCTTTTTAATCATAAACCAAACCCATAAGAGAGGTAAAATAGAGGGAGTTGGGTTCTAACTTCCCTCTTACTCCCTCTCCCTCAAACTCATTGTTGGCAAACACCTATCAAGTTTCTTCTTCTCAATAATTTCGACATGTAAGTTTAAAATGATGATTCAAGATTGAGGTAAACAAAGAATGAGTTAATGGATGAGACAGCTGGAGGATCCAAAAATGAGATAGGCGAAGCAAGAGGGACAGACAATCGTTACCATGAAAGGGGTAAGCGAGATGGGGATGGAGGCGGAGACAGGGAGAGAGACAGAGGCATGAGGGAGAAGGCAGATCTAGGAATTGAGAGTTGCCCGATAGATGCGCCGCATGTTTTTCTTAGTGAGGCCATATGTTTAGTTGGCGGACTAGCTAATTTTGGAAATTCTGGCCAAGAAAAAATATCGACAAGAGAGGGGATTGCTTAATTATTCCTGGATCATGACATGTCAACAACTTGTTAGCCGCTCGATCATGAGATCGCGTGCTGTCGGGGTTCCATTTTATCTTGCAGTCCAACTTTCATTCACTAATTTGAATATTAAATTGAACCAATTCACTTGTTCAAATTAAATGAATTAAGTGAATAGAAATTGGCTTCAAAAGTTAAGTGCATAGCAAAGGAACAAAAGAGAAGATGAAAAGATAGTCCCACATTGGATAGAGTGTTGTAAGGATATGTGTTTATAATGGTAGCTTGTTCCATACTTTACTTATGAAAGAAGAGGAAAAATCTTGAGCACCACGGTGCCTCTATTGGGTTCAGACACCCGCCCCGCCAGTCAAGAGTCGTTGAAGTCCAACGGTCGGCGATCCAACAGTCACCGGTCGCCATCAACAGTTCCCGTTAAACGGTCACAACTGTTGAACGGCCAACCACTGTGACTGTTGAAGGCTATAAATAGGGTCTGGGTCCAGAGTTTCAAAATATACGAAATTTCTTTTCTTTTCTGTTTCCTTTCTTCTTCTGCAGACAAGAAGTTCCTCAACTTTTGTCTACAGAAGAACCAGTTCTTCTGTTCAACAGTCCAGTCTTGCATTACATCAATAATCAACGAGAGAGAACCTTTATCAGATTCGCCAGAGCAGAGGGATTGCGGCTTCCTTCCCTCTGCAGACCGATCGTTGTATCCTGAGAGATCGATGTCCAAGAAATCCAGAAGCAAACAGTGGATGGCGAATCGATTTTAAGGAGATAGTGTCCAACACTAGCCTCGATTTTCATCCTGTCTTCTGTCTGTATCAGTCTCCTATTTTCTACAGTTCTGTTTTCTACACTTCTATCAACAAGTTTCCTTTCGTTTTCTGTACTATGGTAGTAAACCAGTAGACACATTTGTATCAGAATTCTATTTCCAGAAGCAATATATAGTAATCTGTACGTCTAATCAATCTGTAATATGAATCAATCTGTTCTTCTTTAATTCTATACTTCTATGCAAACTATTAATCTGAAACGTCTAGTCTAAAACGTATCTGTATGCAATAACAAATCCAACAATCTTAAAATCGATTTTGCTTGTTTTAGATTAACTTTTTAAGAATACAGTTTAAACATTTTTTAGAACCTATATTCTTAAAACGGACCTTTTGTTTTAGGACAATATTAACATTGATAATTCTATATACTTCTGAAAAAATTCTGATTATAGGAATAAACTAATTAGAATACTGTCATTGCTTCTGGAAAAAATTCTGATCTGCCTCTAAAAAACATTCTGGTTAAAAATAATACTGTTATACTTCTAATTTTTCCTGGAAAAAGATAATCATATAAATCACTAGATACTTAACTCTTATTGCTCCCTGGAAAACTATATTTAATTCTATTAGCCAAGAATTACATTCTGTTTAGAAATAATAGTGTTAAATCAATAGATTTGAATTTAATTTGCTTCTGCACACATAAATATATAAGTTTGTATTTCTTTAATTTAATTAGGAAGATTTAGTTTAATTCTGGAACTTATATAAGTGTGTATTGTTTATAAAGTTTGAATTTAATTTCTAGTTTCATTAGAGAGTAGAAATAGTTACATATACATAAATTTTTTTGTAGATGGCCACTGTATCTGATATCACAAATCCTGTCATGGTTGCTCCAACTGTGCCCTCAAGCCAGTATGAGAAACTAGAGAAATTTAGTGGTACTGACTTTAAGAGATGGCAACAGAAGATGCTGTTTTATCTCACTACACTGCATCTGGCCAAATACTTAAAGGAGACTGTGCCAACTCTTGTAGACAATGATCCACAGTCTACAAAAGCGGTTGATGCATGGAAACATGCTAACTTCTTGTGTAAGAACTATATCCTCAATGGTTTGGACAATAAACTTTATATTGTTTATAGTCCAATTGCTACTGCTAAGGAACTTTGGGAATCCTTAGACAAGAAATATAATACAGAAGATGTCGGCTCTAAGAAATATATAGTTGGTAAGTTTCTGGATAAGTTTCTGGATTATAAAATGGTTGATTCTAAAAATGTAATCAACCAAGTACAAGATCTTCAAGTAATCATTCATGAAATTCATGCTGAAGGTATGACTATTAGTGAATCATTTCAAGTGGCTGCAATTATTGAAAAATTGCCACCATCTTGGAAAGAATTCAGATATTACCTGAAGCATAAACGAAAAGAAATGACACTTGAAGATCGGATTGTACGTTTGAGGATTGAAGAAGACAACCGTATTTCTGAAAAGAAAATTGGAAATCCATACAATGTATCTAAAGCTAATGTTATGGAAAATTCCAATAAGTCTAATGACAGGAAGCGAAAGCACAATGGTGAAGACTCTAAGAGTGGTAACTCGAAGAGATTCAATGGCAAGTGCTACAACTGTGACAAGCCTGGACATCGTGCAAAGGACTGCCGTGTGCAAAAGGCACAAGATTCTTCAAAGAAGAAGAAGAAGCATCCTAATGCAAACTTGGCCGAAGAAGAAAATCTTTGTGCAAATGTAGATGTAAATTGTACATCTGTTGTCTCAGAGGTTAACCTAGTTGGTGGCAATTCTAAAGAATGGTGGGTGGACACTGGAGCCACTCGCCACATTTGCGCCAACAAGTGGATGTTCTCGACATATGATTCTGTGGAAGGAGAACTACTCTACATGGATAACTCTGCAACCTCCAAGGTTGAAGGATGAGGCAACATTGTACTGAAGATGACTTCGGGGAAAAAACTTACTCTTACTGATGTACTTCATGTACCAGATGTCCGTAAGAATCTGGTCTCTGGTTCAGTCTTGAGTAAGAAAGGTTTTAGGCTTGTATTTGAATCTGATAAGTTTGTACTCACAAAGAATGGTGTATATGTAGGCAAGGGGTATATGACCAATGGTCTGTTTAAAATAAATGTAATGACCATTGCCCCTAAGGTTATCAATAAAATTGATTCTTCTGCTTATATGACTGAGTTACCTTTTATTTGGCATGGTAGATTAGGACATGTTAATTATTATTATTTACAAAGATTAATAAATTTAAATATGTTGCTTAATTTCAATATAAACTTTGAAAATAAATGTGAAACATGTGTTGAATCAAAAATGACTAAGCTTCCATTTCATTCTATAGAACGTAGTACTGAACCTTTAGAATTAATTCATACAGATGTATGTGATTTAAAATCTGTTCAAACTAGAGGTGGAAAGAAGTATTTTATTACGTTTATAGATGATTGTACTAGATATTGTTATGTATATCTACTTAGAACAAAAGATGAGGTAATAGAAATGTTTATACAATACAAAAATGAAGTTGAGAATCAACTTAGCAAAAAGATAAAAATGCTAAGAAGTGATAGTGGTGGTGAATATGAGTCACCATTTGCACAAATTTGTGCAGAACATGGTATTATACATCAAACAACTGCTCCTTACACTCCACAATAAAATGGAATTACTAAGCGTAAGAACAGAACTTTAAAAGAAATGATGAATGACATGTTAATAAGTTCTGGTTTACCCGAGAACATGTGGGGGGAAGCTCTGCTTTCTGCCAATTATGTTCTCAACAAAATACCCCAAAAGAAACTTGATAAACACCTTATGAATTATAGACAGGTCAAGCACCTAGTTTTAAATTCTTAAGAGTGTGGGGCTGTCTAGCTAAGGTTGCAATTCCTACTCCGAAAAGGACTAAAATTGGACCTAAAACTATTAATTGTATATTCATTGGATATGTGCATAATAGCAGTGCTTATCGTTTCTTTGTTTTCAACTCTGATCATCCAGAGATACATAAGTACTCTATTATTGAATCTAGGAATGCAGTATTCTTTTAGAATGTGTGTTCGCAGCAAAAATCTGTTGTTGCTTTCCTTCCATTGAATAAACTTGAATTACAAATAGAAGTGAACAAGAGAAAAGAACAAACGAGAGGATTTTATAAATCAATCTCTCTCTTTTAAAATGTTTTGCGTGGGATCTGCGGCGATGGGAACTATAGTAGGGCCTTTGGACGATCGGTACGTCGAACTCTTCTCTGTCGAAGATGGCGGCCGACTGTAAAACTGATCTCTTCTGGTCTTCACGAATCCAAGGCTCTGTGCGTAACTTGAATTCTCCAAGAGGAAGAGATCTCTGAAAACTTCTGATGCCGAAAAGAAGACCCCTAGGGTTCCACCAGAAAGATATTTCTAGCCCCCGGGTTCGTGCAAGAGTTTCTATCTAAATAGAATTCTCTCTCATCAAGGATTCCAATCAAATATCTTAGTTTTGATTCGAATCTCTTGATTTAGAATCCTGATCGGACTTAATTCGGGTATTTTGATAAGCCCAAATCATAATCTCAATCAGTTAAAGATTCTGGTTATTTGCTTACGCGGAAAGAATCGCATCAAAATGCGGCGCTAAATAACCAAAAACGCGGGGCTAACGCGAAGCTATTGATAGCTCCGTGTTTTACTCATCGCGAGGCTAAATTAGCCAAACGCAAGGCTACGGAGTTAGCTCTGCGTTCCGTTGTGGAAAATCCTTTTAACTTAGAAATTTTCACTACCAACAGAACCCCCTCCAAAGTTTTCAAAATAGCTTAGAACTTAGCAAATTTTGAAATACTTTAGATCTTTAAACTGAAAATGCGGAGTTAGAATACCAAGTCTTCCTCGCGTTATGCTCGCCTACGCGGAGCTAATCAGTTTCATTTTTTCAGTGAAGTGAGAATTTCTTCATTGATTACTCTGAATTTCCGCGCCGAATACCAAGCGACGGATCATCCTGTTTAAATAGGGGCCTCGACTCATCTCCTTCTTCATTCGGAGGAGTTGAAAATTTTCAGAGCTCCGGCAACCGAGCGAGCGATGTCGACGAATGATCTCCAATTGATCTCCGTTCGACTCTCCATCGATTTTCATCATTAGGATGTCGCTCCAAAAGAGTATGGCTTCGTGCACGGCGGCTGGTATTAACGGCGACGGCAGCGGTCGTGGAAATAGACACAGCGGCGAACCACCAGTCCATGCCGTTTCTATTGAAGGTAAAAGCCTTAACTTTTGGTCTCTTTAGAACCATTTTGGGGTATTTTGGCTCAGTTTTAATTAGCCAATTGTTTGCTTTACTGGCGAGATCGCCATTCTTCGGCCGTAAGGCGTGAAGGAGAAGGAGAACTCAGAGAGGAACTCTGATTTTTCTCTACGCGAAGTTATCACGTCATCCTCGCGCTTGAAACGCGGGGCTATTTTGACTAGCAGTCGCATTAAAACCGAGGCTGTTAAAGAGAAGAAAAAGGCAGAGAAAAACTCTGTTATCCCTTACGCGAAGTTATCGCGTCATCCTCTGCATTTTTAAAACGCGAGGCTATTTTCAACTTCATTTTAAAACTGCACGCGGAGTTAGCTTAGCTCCGCGTTAGATGATTTTCCAGGTTTTTGTCTAACTCTTGATTCTCCTTTTGCAGTAAACCAGATTCTTTTTGAGGAGAAACGCATGTGGCTTTACCTGCCTTCATCAGCAATAGTAACTCCAAGGAAGCCAGGAGCATATGCTTTACAACATAGTTGCAGGTTTCAAGTTCTGGTTCCAGAAGATAAACTTTTGAAGGAGTTACAAGAACTCTGCGGCAGCTCATTAACTTTTCTTGAGGATCATCTCCGTAAGGGCTTGAAGCACTTCGAATCCAACTTGTGCATCTTCATTAGGATTCTTATAGCAGTATCTTCAGATAATCCACTAAGAACTTTAAACAGATCACAGTTGACATTTGCAGAGGAGATCTTTTGTATGTGAATCATGAAATTGAACTTCAAAACCCTGTGGAAGAGTCGCCGTAGGTTATTGATGAGTCGATCATGTAGAAGCTTTTGGGAGAGCTATAACTCCCTCTTCTTTTGTAATCTTTTCTTTTATGAATAAAGGCAAATATTTTCCTCTCTATCTGTTGGCTTCAAGAATTTTGCTTGCTCAACAAACAGATGGTTTTATAATTTTGGTATAATAATCTAAGACTCATTTGCGTAACTTAGATTAATAATACCAAGATAATCAGTTAAAGATCGTTTAACTTAGTTGGAAGTGCTTAATTACACTCACCAAAATCCAAGTTTTCACAAAAAAAACGCGAAGCTAAAATGCCAAGTTAGCCTCGCGTTTTGCATAGTCGCGCGAAGTTAATAACTCCGCATTTTCCATCATTACGCGAAGCTGATAGCTTCGCATTTTGGAGAGTAACTGATCAGTCACTTTCTCTGAAATTCATGCTGAACACCAAGAGGCGGTTTCTTTCATTTAAATGGAAATTCTTTTTCTTCTCCACTCATCTGAAGAATTTTCAAGAACCCCAGAGCTCTAAGCGATCGGCGACCAGGCGATTCCAGGCAACCGAGCATTTTTCCGACCGAGTTTCTCTCAATTTCCCGTCAGTTTTCCTTAATTTTCTGAGCAATGGCACCCAAGCCTCGTGTTTCTTCCAGCGCGGCCTCGTCGTCAGCGACTGGCGCAAGCAGCGGTGGCGGTGGTCAAGGCAGCGGCGAGCCGGTCCAAGCTACACCCATTGGAGGTAAGAATCTTACTTTCCGGTGCTTTTTAGAGTTCCTTACAGTCTGTTGGCTTGTTTCTAAACGTTTGATCATCGGCGAGATCGCCATACTCCGGCTGAATGGCTTGGAGAAGAAGAAAAGCCTCTGGTTTTCTTCTTTACGCGACGTTATTGCGTCATCCTCGTGATTTAAAGCTCGGGGCTATTTTGAGTACTAATCATGTTGAAACGCGAGGCTATTTTGAGTAGAAATCGCGTTGAAACGCGAGGCTATTTTGAGTAGCAACCGCGTTGAAACGCAAGGCTATTTTGAGTTCTGCGCGGTCTAATTTTTAGCTTCGCGCGGAGTTACTGTTAGCTTCGCGCGTTCTAATTTTTAGCTTCGCGCGGAGTTACTTTTTAGCTTCGCACGTTCTAATTTTTAGCTTCGCGCTTCCATACTTAGAAATTTTTTTTGTTTTATAGAAACTTTTCTAGCTTTAATTCTCCATTTTTCAGTAGGGTATTCGGCAGAAGCTCTCCCCCACAAGCACTACTTTGGCTTTGCTGGGGGTTTGGATCCATCAGCCCAATTCCGCTTTACCACTATCTTGGCCGCATACAAGCCCGACTCAAGAGGGCGCAAGGAAAAGTTGATTAAATATCATCATACTACTGTGCGCGAGGTTATCACTGATGTAGCCTTTGAAGATGTAAATAGAGAAGCATTAGAAAAACCCGCATTCCTTTTTGGGGACCAGATGGGGCATTCGGATGAGATCCTCTCTGAAGAGGATTGCATGTGGCTGTATAACTCTGGTGAAGTTTTAATGTTTCTGCCTGGCATGGATCGTAGCTACCCCCTGGTCTATCTTCAGAGATTGGCGATACCCCATGAGTTAAAGTGGGGATTAACTCAGGAACAAGACGGCGTCCCAACAGGTAAACTGGGCGCTCGTGGGGCTTATCAAGACGGCCCTACCAGATGCATTACCGGCTTGCTCCCAGGCCATTTTGGTAAGGAGCTTCCTGTAGGAGAGGTTCCGACCCGTGCAGGAATTTTCCTGAGTGAATTCTTGGCGAAAGAAGGCCAATATCCGGCTAGTGATTTTAGGATGCCTGGCTGGGTTTACTCTTCTGGGAACATGTGGTGGGCCCGCCTTGTCCAATATATGTTGGATTCTCATGAGCCTAGTCTGAAGGAAATTGGCGTGTACAAAGCCATTAGAAATGTTCAATTCGGGTTCCCTCAGAGTGCTTATCATTTCTTTTGTTTTCTGGAGATGTACAATCCTGAGACCTGTACTCTCTTTACACCAGTGAGTGAGCTAGGGTTTGCCCTCCATGAGATGTTTGAAGTATCTGGGCTCTCAACGGGCAAAGTCCCCTACGAGGAATATATCCCAACCACTGAAGAATTGAACATGTTGCTGGCAAAGGATGAGCGCATCTATGTAACATATTGGGAGATGATGTGCCATTACCGCATCTGTGCTGACTTAGCAGGTGCGTAACCAAGGTATCGGTCACAAGAAATGGGCCGATTATCTCTTCGCCAACTTGAATTCTAAGAATAATTCAACAACTGTCCATGGCCATGCTCCTGTTCACATCACTGAGATTGATCGTCGCATTACTAAGTCTCAGTTAATGTATTATACCACTGATTCCAACGAAGGTGGATTTGGTTCTGGTATCTCTTTCAAGAGTTACCACTATCAAGCTCAGTCCCCGGTGTCCAACAGAGGCCTTATTGCCAGGTTCTTGATGTTATGGCTGAAGAGATGCGTCGTGCCATCATTGCCAAAGGAGGCAATTGCAATGACTGTAGTATATCCAGCAGTTCTTCTTGCATATGGCCGACCTTTCGGACTCCTTCCTGCTATGGTGTGCAATCTACAACATGGATTGCGAACACTCTGCACCGACTTCATCCCTGCTGATAAGGGCAAGGGGAAGGGGAAATGCAAGTCGAAAGAGATTGCTCAAGTGAAGACTCCGAACCCTAGGGTGGAGCTTCCTTATACTTATTTGATGGCATGGCTCATTTTGCACTGCCCGTCTCTGATGAGTGCTACTGCACGCCACTCCGGTGACAAGTGTTACTTTGTGGAGCTCTACGAACGCTCCTCATGGAAGCACCATTATATGTCCCAGATCCGGAAGACTCTTCGATGTCACCAAAATTATGAGATCTTCCGGTGCTTCCCTGATTTCCCTGGTGGCGGATATGGATTGAAGTTAAAAGATGTTGCGGGAGCAAATAACTTCACCGCCTTATCTTCTGGAGCGTTCTGGTGACTCCTCAATATTCGTCCTGGACACTTGGTATACCGTCAAGACGTCAAGTGTCTCATTGAACCATATACCCCGAGCCGCTTTGCTCGCCAGTTCGGGTACTCCCAACTTTATGTGGGCAACCCAGGCAGGAATTTTGCTTTTGAGGGGAACTTATATGACGGAGCCCGGGGTTGGTTTCATTTTACCGCTGGTGGGACTGGGGCTGAATTTATTCTACCGCAGAAATCGCCAGAACTGGCCATGACCCTCAGATTTTGCACCTGGTACAGCGTCTCTAATGCTGACGTGCCTCACTTCACTATCAACAGAAGCTGTTGTAAAGAGATTGAGGCTTTCTACATTAGCTGTCAGGGTGCTTCCAGAGTTAGGGTAAAAGGGATGGACGAATTCCTTGGCGCCGCGGCCGAACCATCAGAAGTCAGCGAGTCTGGCAATGATGATGATAACAATGATGATGACAATGCTGATGCTGGGGGTGCCCCTCAACCTGTTGTTGTTATCCCGTGGAGTCCGACCCTCAAATGCCGCGGTGCCCCAAAGAAAGGGCCTGCTAAAAAGAAGAAGAAGCTGGCTCCAGGTACTCTGCTAGCTCCTCAAGAAGCAGCTGCCAAGTTTGCCTCAGATCTGCTGGCGTCAACTCTACCTCCAGCGTCGGTAAGGGGGAGTGGACCTGCTGGGGTTTCAAGTGCTCCCGCAGTTTCGGCCCCTCTGACGGTAGTACCTGTCGAACACCCTGCGGCGTTACCCTTGGGCAGCGAGACGGGCACACTTTTGGAGACAACGGCGGCTCCTCCTTCAAGTACGACAACTGGTCTTGTCTCCCCCGGTATGGTTTTTCCAACTTTTATATTCTGTTTTCTATTTACTCTCCCTGAATTCTGCACGTAACTCTCTTTGTCTTGCTTTTCTGAGGTATAGGTGGCCATGCCCTCTCGCCAATGCACTCGACCACCAAGGGAGAGTCTGACGAGAGAGTGGATTATTCAGGCACTACAGGCTCAGCAGGTGGTCTTGGTAGTTCTGCCACTGATATGGATGCAGATCACCTCACGACCACTCCTCCATCTGTTCCCTCTTCGGTCCCCCCAATTGACGACATTGGTAGTGACGAGAGGACAGAGGTAATCATTGAAGCTGCAGCGAGAGAGGCCACACCATCCCCAAGTCTGCCGTCTCCGACACCCGGGGCTTGCTCTGAAGAGGCCTTTCGAGTAATTATTGGTGCACCCTCTGATCCTCAGCCAGTGAAACCAACGTCTTCTATCGCTATGGCTGTTGATACGTCGGTGACTCCTCCGGTCCTGACTCCTCTGCCAGCGGGCGACGAGGAAAATCTGAAATTTTCATTTGAAGCCACTTCTGTGAGAAGAGGAACCTCGGGTGAAGAAACACCATTGTCGACCCCTGCTGGTGGCGCCGCCGGAGTAACCTGCTCAAATGATGCTTCTCCTCAGGTTCCTAGCTCTACCAAATCTGCGTTGGCTTTATTAGCCCCGCATGTTATGAACCTCGTACAGGGACGGGCTTCTTCATCTTCAAATTTGGCGGATATCACTCCTCCCCCTGGGACTTCTTCTTCCGCGCCGCGTGTTTTAAGTGAAGACACCGTGGGTCCTCTCGAGGAACTCTTCAACCACAGTGTTAACGATTTTATGCGGTTGCTACGAAGATGGATCGGATTGATCTCTGGCGATACAGACTTCCTTAATCTCGGTCGTCCTATGCTATTCAACTACCTGAACAATATTGAAAGAATCGGGGTACGGGACCGAGCAGCTCCCTACCAGGCCCGCTTAAATATTTTAGAGGAACAGGTGAATACGCTAAACACCGTTCGTCAAGCGGATATGGAACAGGTGAATACGATCACCGAAATAGAGTTAGCGCGGCTTCGGTTGGAGCTAGCGACGTGCCGAGAGGAGTCGATGCGACAAGAAGAGGGATGGTCACAAGAGTTGGCAGAACTTCGGGCTAGTCGGGAGTCCATTCTCAAAGATCTGGAGGTGGTGGAGTCCGAGATTGGGGGGAGCCAAGCCGCCATCCTTAACGCCCAGGAGATCATTACCGAAGCTCGAAAGGCCTTAGTGGAAAGTGAGCTTAAATTGGGGGAATCTGTTAAGAAGCGGGAGGCGCTGATCTCCAACGGGAGCAAATTGATCAGGAGGAGTCTACAAGAAGCCGTGCTATGGAGGAATCTCGTCAACGGTTGGCCCAGCGACTAACCATAAGTGACGACGATCTACGCTAGCAGGCTCAACATTCTATAGAAGCAACTCGTCACCGGGTGATTGACGAGGCAATGAATAAGTTGAAGCACCTGGAAGACCCATAGCTTTTTTTTTTTTTTCTTCTTCTTTTATTCTTTTATTCTTTATTCTTCATTCATTTTGTAACTTGTAATAAAGAAAGAACCTTTTTGTAGCTCTATTCTCTTATTAATGAATAAAGATAATCTTTCTGATTCTTCTACCTATTTAACTACCAATCTTGGCTTGCTCAATAGATATATTCTGGGTCCAGCGATCCAAGGCCTATATTGCATGTCTTGAACTCATACTGTCAGAGGTAAAGATTTAACATGACAGATTTTATGGGATTTTTAGCAAACCCCCAGCTATCAACGGATTTGATTTGCCTTTACCAACTACAGTTTGAGTTGGGCTAGCCATGTTATTCCCCTCAACATGGTGAGTTGTCGAGAATTTTGTTTGGGCTTAAATGCCAAACTTTTCCTCTTCCCTCTGCCTTATTGGCGTTGGGTGATTCATACTTCTTATCCCCAGCATGAAGGGGTTGGCGAGGAACTAATCCTCTTTCCATTGCCTAGCCGGCATTGGGTAGTTCATGCTTCTTACCCCCAGCATGAAGGGGTTGGCGAGGAACTAATCCTCTTCCCATTGCCTAGCCGGCGTTGAGTAGTTTATGCTTCTTACCCCCAGCATGAAGGGGTTGGCGAGGAACTAATCCTCTTCCCGCCGCTAGAACAGCTTTGGGCAATTTATTTTATATTTTCAAGAATGGGTGGAGGCGGTCCATGGCTCTCATGCGTAACATGAACTGGGCACACCACGTTTAGGTCAGAGGCGCCCAATTGCGCATGCCTAAGAAGAAGTCCAAGTGCTCATCTGCGTAACTTGAACAAGTGGATGCGGTCTAAGGTTCTCATGCGTAACTTGAACTGGGCACACCACGTTTAGGTCAGAGGCGCTCAATTGCGCATACCTAAAAAGAAAACTGGCGGCGGTTCAAACTTGAGAACAGGACATACCAGGTTTAGGTCAGAGACGCTCAACTGCGCATGCCTAAGAAAAGGACTGGAGGCTGTTCAAACTTGAGAACCAGACACACCAGGTTTAGGTCAGAGGCGCTCAACTGCGCATGCCTAAGAAAAGGACTGGAGGCGGTTCAAACTTGAGAACCAGACACACCAGGTTTAGGTCAGAGGCGCTCAACTGCGCATGCCTAAGAAAAGGACTGGAGGCTATTGAAACTTGAGAACCAGACACACCAGGTTTAGGTCAGAGGCGCTCAACTGCGCATGCCTAAGAAAAGGACTGGAGGCTGTTCAAACTTGAGAACCAGACACACCAGGTTTAGGTCAGAGGCGCTCAACTGTGCATGCCTTAAGAAAAGGACTGGAGGCGGTTCAAACTTGAGAACCAGACACACCAGGTTTAGGTCTGAGGCGCTCAACTGCGCATGCCTAAGAAAAAGACTGGAGGCTATTGAAACTTGAGAACCAGACACACCAGGTTTAGGTCAGAGGCGCTCAACTGCGCATGCCTAAGAAAAGGACTGGAGGCTGTTCAAACTTGAGAACCAGACACACCAGGTTTAGATCAGAGGCGCTCAACTGTGCATGCCTAAGAAAAGGACTGGAGGCTGTTCAAACTTAAGAACCAGACACACCAGGTTTAGGTCAGAGGCGCTCAACTGTGCATGCCTTAAGAAAAGGACTGGAGGCAGTTCAAACTTGAGAACCAGACACACCAGGTTTAGGTCAGAGGCGCTCAACTGCGCATGCCTAAGAAAAGGACTGGAGGCTGTTCAAACTTGAGAACCAGACATACCAGGTTTAAGTCAGAGGCGCTCAACTGCGCATGCCTAAGAAAAAGACTGGAGGCGGTTCAAACTTGAGAACCAGACACACCGGGTTTAGGTCAGAGGTGCTCAGCTGCGCATGTCTAAGAAAAGGACTGGAGGCTGTTCAAACTTGAGAATCAGACATACCAGGTTTAGGTCAGAGGCGCTCAACTGCGCATGCCTAAGAAAAGGACTGGAGGCGGCTCAAACTTGAGAACCAGACACACCAGGTTTTATGAACTAGATGGGACAGTTACTCTGTTGCTATTTTAGTTTATCAAGCATAGTATTTCTTCAAAAATTTGCCATTGATCGGCATCATCATCCTATCATCATCTTGATTCATTAAGCGATAGGCTCCACTGGAGTACACAGTCTCTACAATAAACGGTCCTTCCCACGTAGGTTCAAATTTACCCTTAGTTTTGTGGGTTAGCACCATCGGCCGTTTAATAGCCAGAACCAAGTCTCCTTGCTTAAAGGTCCTTGGCTTAACGTTCTTATTGAACGTTTGTGTAATTTGGGCTTGATACAACTCAATTGTTGTTGAGCCCTGAGACGTTTTTCATTTAACGTCTCTAGTTCTTGTAATCTCTATTGATGGCGCTCTTCTTGTCATTATCTTTGTGGCTAAGGCCACTCTTAGTGATGGAATCTGGATTTCGAGGGGCAAAACGGCCTCGCTTCCATAGACCAAAGAAAATGGAGTAGCTTTTGTAGGGGTGCGAACGGTGGTGCGATAAGCCCACAGGCACTCTCCTAGCTTCTCATCCCACTCTCGTTTATTGGAGGAGACGAACTTCCGAAGGAGTTTAATGATCGTCTTGTTGAAGGCTTCGGCTAACCCATTAGCCGTGGGGTTATAAGGCATTGAAGCGATGTCCTTGATTATGAATTTATCACAGAATCTCGAAAGCCTCTCACTGACAAATTGCGGTCCATTATCATGGATGATTCTCCGGGGGACGCCAAAACGGGAAATGACATGATGCTTAATGAATTTAATAACATCTGTCGTTTTTACCTCTCTCATGGGCACGGCTTCGGCCCACTTTGAAAAATAATCGGTTATTGCCAAAATAAACCGATGTCCTCTGGATGATGGGGGAGTTATAGGCCCTACAATGTCCATTCCCCATGCCTCAAACGGCCAACTAGCAACAGTATTGTGCAAGTATTCTGAGGGTTGATGGATGAAGTTGGCATGTATTTGGCATGCATGGCATCGCTTAGCGTATGCCATAGCTTCCGTAATCATGCTCAGCCAGTAATATCCTAGCCTTCTTATGCAGTCTCCGAGTTTCGGACCGGGCTGATGAGCTCCACATACTCCATCATGTGCTTCTCTCAGCACTTCTTTTGCTTCTGCTTTTGATATGCAGCGTAGCACTAGACCATCTCTTGACTTTCTATACAAAGTCTGAAGCTTATGATCATAATAAAATTTCTGGGCCTTCCTCTTTATCGAGGTGGCTTCCTTTGGATCTTCTGGCAATATCCCATGTAAAGCATAATCTACGAACGGAAATCGCCAATCACGGGGCTCCAGGGTAAAGCCTGCCTGGCATACCTCCTTGGTTTGGAATACCGTGTCCGGATGGAGGAGTTCCCTGCTACCAATGGTGACGCTCTTAGCTTCACCTGGCAGGACTGCCAAAGTCGCAGCTAATGCGGCAAGAGCATCTGCATAAACATTCTCGTTTTGAGATATGTGACATATGTAAAATTATTCAAAATATCCTGCTAGCTCAATGGCTAGCTGATGATAGGGGATGAGGGCTTCATGTCTGACTTCATACTCACCCGTCATCTGATTGACGACGAGCTTAGAGTCTCCATATGCCTCTAGATGGTTCACCCCCAGTTGCAGAGCTATTTTCAGGCCAATAATGAGCGCATTATATTCCGCCACATTATTCGTACACAGTTCCGTTAATGAGTAACCGTTAGGTAATATATGTTTGTGTGGGGATATCAATACAACCCCCACTCCGGCAGCAGATCGTCTAGCAGCACCATCAAAGAATATTTGCCATGGTTGTTCCTTGTTAACTGTGTTGACTTCTGATGTTTGTTTAGATTTGGACCCAATTGGATGGTCTGCTAAGAAATCGGTAATCGCCTGTCCCTTCATGGCTTTTTGAGGGACAAAATGTATGTCATATGGCGACAGCAATAGCGCCCATTTCGCCAATCGGCCATTTAAGGACCCTGGTTTCGTCATCAGGATCTTCAAGGGATTAACCCGTGATATGACATGAATTGTTTGCCCTACAAGATAGTGCCGCATTTTCTGAACAGCGAACACTAGGGCTAAACATTCCTTTTCAATTGGGGTATACCGCTGTTCGGCCCCGATCATTGTTCTGCTTAAATAATAGAGGGCATGTTCCTGGCCGTGCTCATTATATTGAGCCAGTAGCGCTCCTAAAGCATTATCCATGGCCCTTATATATATAAGGAAGGGTTGTCCAGGGGTTGGTGCATAAGTACAGGCGGCTTAGTAAGGTATTCCTTCAGGTCATCAAATGCCTGTTGACATGCTTCATCCCACACGAAAGACACCCCCTTTTTCATAAGTTTGGAGAATGGTTGGCAGCGTCCGGATAAGTTGGAAATGAAGCGTCGAATATAGGCAAGCTTTCCTTGCAACCCCCTTAACTCTTTAAGATTACGGGGCGGCGGCATTTCGCTGATCGCCTTCACCTTTTCAGGGTCAAGGAAAATTCCTTTTGAAGTTATTATAAACCCAAAGAATTTCCCGCTGGACACCCCCATGAATGACTTAGTTGGATTCATCTTCAAGTGATGTTTCCTCATAAGATCGAAGACCACTCTTAAATCATGAAGATGATCTCCTTTGTTTTTGCTTTTGACTGCTAGGTCATCCACATAGCATTCTACGGTTTTGCGCAAGTGTTCTTTGAATATGACACTCATTGCGCGTTGGTAGGTAGCACCGGCGTTCTTTAATCCAAACGGCATTACCGTGTAACAATAGACCCCCAGCGGCATTCTGAAAGCTATATGCTTTTCATCATCTGGGTGCATCTTGATCTGGTTATATCTTGAGAAGCCATCCATGAAGGACATCCTTTCGTAACCACAAGTATTGTCAATCATCACATCGGTGATGGGGAGCGGAAACTCATCTTTAGGACATGCAGTGTTTAGATCTCGAAAGTCAATGCATATCCGGATTTTGTCGTTCTTCTTACGAACCGGCACTATGTTAGCTACCCAATCAGGGTGTTGCTCTTCACGGATGAATCCGGATTTTATAAGCTTATTGACCTCAGCAACTATTGCCTCCATCAATTCCGGTCGAAAACGCCTTTGTTGTTGTTTAACAGGCTTGGCGTCCTCTTTAATATTTAACCGGTGTGTGGCAATTTGAGGGTTAAGTCCGGGCATATTCTCGTAGCTCCACGCGAACACGTCTATACACTCTTTGATGAGAGATATAAGTTCTTCTTTTTCCAAGGGAGTTAGCTTTTCGCTTATTAAGATGGGTTTCAGATTTTTTTCCGTTCCCATGTTGACCTGTATCAATCTGTCTTCTGTGGGCGGGTCACGCTGTCCAAAGCGGACGTCCCACAGAGTGTCCATATGTTTGGCCCAGGAATCATCCTAAACATCAATTGGTTCCTCGTCGCTTTCTAATGCGGCTGAAAGCATATTGGCTGTCAAAGATTGAAACCAAGCACCGACACTTATATTCGAATCATAGTCGGGTGAAGATGTTTCTTCCTTAGCCGAAGAACTCTCTTCATTTTTTAATGGTGATGAGGGTGGAGTAGATACATAGCCCAACCCCCTACGAGTCTTTTGATAATAATCTGGGCTTTTTCCTCTTGGTCTGAACGATGGTACAAGATTCCGTCGCCCCTTTCCAAAGTTTAATTCCGGCTTCTGGGTAAAGTTATAACCCATCTTTTTCATCATTTCCCGGGATTTCTGTTCATACAAGTGAAATTGCGGTGATGTTTGTTCATCACTCTCACTGCTTTGCTTTCGTCGAGGTGACGTTATTACTCTGCCGAACATAATCAGCTTTTGGGACTTTCGTCGGGAAGACACTTTGAAGTAGTGACCTTCTCCCTTAGCCATTTCAGACCGAGAGAGGAGGGATGACCTAAGTGGCAAATGATATACTGTCAGAATTTCAAGTTCAGATAGGTCATCCACTTCAGTGGAAGTGCAAGATGGTTCAGATTTAGTTGCTACAGCATGCTCAAAGATCAATTTTATATTTTCATTAATAATCCAATCACTATCTATTACATCATCTGCATTATTATCTAGACTCAAACTAAAATCTAAGTGGGGGTTGATTTCATAGTCACCCCCATCATCTTCTTCGTGAAGCTCATACTCAGTGTCGGCTTCATTGCCGCGGTCGTCAGGCTTCGGAGGCTCGCTCGGCCCGTCGTTGGAGACTTCGTGGGCTGGCTTATAGAGTGCACCATCCGTGCAGTAATTCTCCAGCCCTTTGAATGGTTGCTTATCTGCAACTAGTGTCCGGACCTCTCCTTCTTCATCGCAGTACTTCATGCATTGGTGAAGAGTCGACGGAACTATCATGTGAGCATGGATCCAAGGTCGTCCCAGTAAAATATTGTAGGAGGTATCAGCATCAATAACATAGCACATGACCTCCGTCCTCAAGTCTCCAATTTGACATCGGAGTCGGATCTTTCCGAGGGGACTGCTGTTATTGGCATTAAACCCATATATTATTGTATTGGTTGGTGTCAGACGATGGAGGGAAATTCCCAATAGCTGCATCAACCTTCTGGGCACGACACTTAGTGCAGAACCCAGATCAATTTGAATTCGGTCTACCTTAGTAGATCCGACGTATCCGGTGAAATATAAAGGCCTATTATGCTTTATATTCCTCACCTGCATGTCCTCCGGAGTGAAGACGATTTGTCGGACTTGCCTCCTCACTTGATGACAGTGGGGGCAAGAGTCCTATTCTTCATTGGCCGGCTCGACAATCTGAGCTAGGAATGACTCAGAATCTGCCAATGCCTCTCTCAATGCTTCACGCGTTGACTTTGATAGCCTTAGTAATTCGTAGAGCGTCACTCGTGCTGGAATATTGGCCAGCTGGGCTATTATGTCAAATTTGAAGGTGGTCTCTTTGGCCCCTTCATCTCCAACAGGATCCTTCTGAAAGCGAAGTCCTTTCTGCTTAGCCGGTTTTGCAAGTTCTGCATATATGCCTTTTGGATCTGCCCTGGTGTAGTCCTTGAGATATGTCTTCCCGGATCGAGTGCTGGAAGGGCCTGCCCCATCTTGATGAGTGGCCATAGTTTCGGGTTCTTCTTCAGAGTCTGTGAAAGCTCCCGAAGCTAGATATTCTTCCTTTAACTCTGCGGAAATGACATTAACAGTCCGCTTCTTCCCTTGACCCATGGTAGTCCATTGCTCATCGTCTAATAAGTCAGGGTGGACCCACATAACTTCTCCCTTCTGAGTTGTTACGGGGACAAGCCCTTCCTGAGCTTTCTGATGAGGATCAAAGTTCTTTGTAACCAACTTACCCTTCGGGATTGGGGTCACACCAGTGGGGAACTCATGCGTTCCAACCACTATAGTTGCCATATTGGCGGTGACTCTCTTCTGTTCTTCCTTAAGTGTCAGAACTCCAGCTTCTATTATCGCCTGGATTCTGTTCTTATGGGGATAACAATCCCTAGTAGGGTGCCCCACGTTCCGGTGATAAAGGCAGTAATTGGGATCGTTGATCTTACCGGCGTCTTCCGGCTTCTTATTTTCCGGAAGCCTCAACATTCCTTTCTTCAGGAAGAGGTGGAAGAGCGTAGGTGTCTGTTCCGTCTTGAAAGTATAGGTCCTCTCTTGTTGAGACCTATTTTGCCTGGGGCCCTTTTGATTTTGGGGCTTTGGGCTTGGAGGATTCGTCTTCTGCTGAGACGCTTCTGATGCCATCACCGCTTTTCCTTTATTCTTATTATTATTGTTTTGAGTGTATGGCCTATTATTTCCTGTATTCCTTGATCCACGGGATTCTTCGACTCGTCGAATCAAGTCTTCGGCCTGCTCTCCTTGCTTAAGCAAATCCCTCCATGTTTTAGACTCTACGGCCCCCATTTTCAGGAGCACGTTAGTCTTCAGGTTGTGTTAATACGTCTCGACTAGAGTTTCCTGAACCATTCCGTGCTTACAGTGCACAGACTTCTCTCGGAACCTTTCTATAAAATCCTTTACCATTTCTTGTTCCCCTTGCGTAGTTGCAAGGAGGGAATGAACCGTAATCTCGGTATCATCTTCAAAGAAACGTGAGAGAAATAACTTCTCAACATCGAGCCAAGTATTAATAGTACCCGGGGGCAACTGCATGAACCAAGTGAAAGCAGGCCCTCGCAAAGTACTTGCGAATACTTTGGTCATAATTGGGCCATTACCCATCAGATGTCCTGCTTGGGACAAGAAGTAGTAAATATGCTGACTGGGCGATCCCTTCCCGTCATACGGCTCCAATTTGAGCAGTTTGTATTTCTGAGGGTATGGTGCCATATCCCATTCAGGTGGGTATGGTCTTGAGACCCCTGACTCCTTCAACTCCTTTTTGTGCATTAGAGCTTCGAGTTGATTTTGTAGTTTCTCTATCTTCTCTCCATGCGGATCATGGAAAGAGAATCTATCGTCATCCTCATGCATCGAATGGGCTTTATCCTCTTTTTCCTCTTCATTCAGAGTTTCTTTGCCCTTTTTAGCGTTATCTTCGACAAATTTTGAGAGCATCAATTTGAGGTCTTCGATCGTCTTTTGTTGCTCTCGGATCATTCTTTCCTAGGCTTCAAACCTTTGATTAATATCATCGGCTTTGTCTGCCATGTGCGACGTTGCCCTTCGTCGCCGAGATGTTGTAGAGGATGGCGGTGAAGCTATAGCTGAGTTGTCACTATCGTCGTCGTAAGATCCTCTTACGAGCCTCTTATAATTCGAGGCGGGACGGCTCCTGATTTCAGTCGAGTGAGATGATGAGGTTCTTCGTCACTCGATTCTGAATCATCTTCCGTCTCAACCACCTTCTTTCCATGTCCCACCATGTTGGAGGTTACAGCCCTCCATTCCTTTAGGGAAGCAGTTCTTGTTTTCTTAGTAGGGTTCTCATTTGACTCGGTTAATCGGTCAAATACCGATACCCTACTCCTGCTGCAGCCACAATTGTTCATCTGTCATAAGTTGCTGGCAGTGACAAATAGGCTCAGCTTGGACTTGTTCCATTCCTCGCTTCTTGGACAAATACTCCCTGAGATCAGTGACGTTAGTTGTGGAACTACGGGGTTTGTCCATCTTTTGAGATGGTTTAGGAACCCATTGGAGCTTCTTAGGGTCTCTGGAGTCGATCTCTACTCCATTGATGCGAGGGTCAGTCCCGTTTCTGCAGTCAATTGGATCTATGCGAGGCTCAGGAAAAGCTTCGCGTTTCTTCTCGCGGGGCTCAGGAATAGCTCCGCGTTTCTTCTCGCGGGACTGAAGAATAGCTCCGCGTTTCTTCATCTCGCGGGGCTGAAGAATAGCTCTGCGTTTCATCTCGCGGGGCTGAAGAATAGCTCCGCGTTTCATCTCACGGGGCTGAAGAATAGCTCCGCATTTTGCCACGCTAGCCTTGCGTTTCTCGTTGGCTTGGCGTGTCTTCTGAAGTCTAGCTCCTGGAACAGTGGCCTCGCGTAAAAAGGATTTTTTGCACGCTGGCTCACCCTTGCAATTATCGCAAGTGATATTTTCGCTTCTAGCGCGATTCTTCCGATTAACAACGATTTGCCAACCGTCCTCGCGATTCTCGCGAAGGGTCTTGCATTTTACGCAAGTATTACTGGCCTTACTATTATCGCTTGGCTCAGTATTAACCTCGCATGATGAATCACACGCTGGTTGTATCAGATTTTTATACTCGCGTTTCTCACGAGTGTTAAACATTTTGCGACTAGCGCAAATCTTGCTAGCTTTGTGTCTCTCGCTAGGCTCAGCAATAGCCTCGCATGGAAAATATCACGCTGGCTTTGAGGAGAGTTTATACTCGCGTCTCTCGCGAGTGTCGGAGTTTCTGCAACTAGTGCAAATATTGCTAGCTTCGCGTCTCTCGCTAGGCTCAGAAATAGCCTCGCGTGGAAAATCACACGCTGGCTTTTCCTTGCTTTTAAGGCAAGTCATAGTTTCGCGTTTAATGCGATAGATGCTGGTCTCGTGATCAGTGTGAGCCAATTTGCGAGGAACCATAGTCTCGCGTTCTGGAAAGTTAGCCTCGCGTCCAAAGCGGGCTTTGAGGGCTTTACGCCTCAGTCTCCGATTCCTGTTTCAGAGTTGGGTTCTGGTTAGTCCAGTCCCTAGATCTTCTTTGGCAGTGAGAAACTCGTCTTCGGCTAGGGCTTCTTGTCCGAGCACCGGTTCTATAGCCGCAGTCTCCAAGGACCCTCGTTTCTCGGTGGGAACCTTTTTACCTGTTGCTCGGGTATTGGAGTACGTGCGACGATAGTGTCGCGGCTCATCCAAGTCACCTGATCCTAAGGAGAGGAACTCCTCATACTTCTGTTGGTTGATTTCATTGACCAGTGTGTCTACTTCGGATCCAATCAAGTCGACGTCCGATTGCGCCACAATCTCTTCATCCGTGAAAGAGACGGCTCCCACTGTGGTCGCTAGTTTGTTCGCAGCAAAAATCTGTTGTTGCTTTCCTTCTATTGAATAAACTTGAATTACAAATAGAAGTGAACAAGAGAAAAGAACAAACGAGAGGATTTTATCAATCTCTCTCTTTTACAATGTTTTGCGTGGGATCTGCGGCGATGGGAACTATAGTAGCTCATTTGGAAGATCGGTACGTTGAACTCTTCTCTGTCGAAGATGGCGGCCGACTGTAGAACTGATCTCTTCTGGTCTTCACGAATCCAAGGCTTTGTGCGTAACTTGAATTCTCCAAGAGGAAGAGATCTCCGAAAACTTATGATGCTGAAAAGAAGACCCCTAGGGTTCCACCAGAAAGGTATTTATAGCCCCCGGGTTCGTGCAAGAGTTTCTATCTAAATAGAATTCTCTCTCATCAAGGATTCCAATCAAATATCTTAGTTTTGATTCGAATATCTTGATTTAGAATCCTGATCGGACTTAATTCGGGTATTTTGATAAACCCAAATCATAATCTCAATCAGTTAAAGATTCTGGTTATTTGCTTACATGGAGCGAATCGCATCAAAACGCAGCGCTAAATAACCAAAAACGCGGAGCTAACGCGAAGCTATTGATAGCTCCGCGTTTTACTCATCGTGAGGCTAAAATTAGCCAAACACGAGGCTGCGGAGTTAGCTCCGCGTTCTATTGTGGAAAATCCTTTTAACTTAGAAATTTTCACTGCCAACAATGTGTTTCCTAGTAAAGAACATGAATCAAGTTCTCCGAAAAGGACTTGTGATGAAATTCTAAGAGATACAGAATCTGATTCTGTAAATAAAACTAATGCAGATGAATGTAGACGAAGCAAAAGGGCCAGAGTTACTAAAACATTTGGTCCAGATTTTCTAACATATCTATTAGAAAAGGAACCTCAAAGTTGTAAAGATGCTATGTCTACACCTGAAGCTCCTTTTTGGAAAGAAGCAGTAAATAGTGAAATTGAATCAATTATTCAAAATCACACCTGGGAACTTGTGGATCTTCCTCCGGGAACTAAACCATTAGGTTATAAATGGATCTTCAAGAGAAAGATAAAACCTGACGAGTCTATAGATAATAATAAAGCTTGACTTCTGGTAAAAGGCTATAGACAAAAGGAATGTTTAGATTATTTTGATACATATTCACATGTAATAAGAGTAATATCCATAAGATTAATAATTGCTTTTGCAGCATTATATAATCTTGAAATTCATCAAATGGATGTAAAAACTGTGTTTTTAAATGGTGAATTAGATGAAGAAATTTATATAAAACAACCTGAAGGGTTTGTAATTCCAGGTAAAGAAAAGAAGGTGTGTAGACTTGTTAAGTCTCTTTATGGACTTAAACAAGCACCTAAACAATGGCATGAAAAATTTGACCAAGTTATGTTGTCAAATGGTTTTCGCTATAATGAATGTGATAAATGCGTATATATAAAAGGCGATATGCATAACTATGTCATTGTATGTTTATATGTGGATGACATAATTATTACCGGAAGCACGGTTGCTCTAATTAAAAAGGTAAAAATTATGTTATCATGGAAATTTGATATGAAAGACTTAGGCATTGCAGATATTATTCTTGGTATTAAAATTTCCAAGACATCTGATGGATATACTTTATCACAATCACATTATGTCGAGAAAATACTCAAAAAATTTGATAAGGAAAATACTGATATAGCTAAGACACCTGTAGATATGAGTCTACATCTTACAAAGAATATAGGTGCTAGTATATCACAGTTAAAATATTCTCAGATCATTGGCAGTCTTATGTATTTAATGAACTGTACAAGACCTGATATAGCGTACTCAGTAAGCAAACTGAGTAAATTTACAAGTAATCCAGGGGAGAACCACTAGAAAACGATAGTTAGAGTACTCAAATATCTGTGATACACTACTAACTATGAGCTGCACTATACAAGATATCCAGCAGTGATTGAAGGATACACTGATGCTAACTGGATAACAGATTCTAAAGACATCAAATCCACAAGTGGATATGTATTTACTATTGGAGGTGCAGCCATCTCTTAGAAATCTTCTAAACAAACATGTATAGCCAGGTCCACTATGGAATCTGAGTTTATAGTTTTAGATAAAGCTGGAGAAGAAGCAGAATGGCTTCGAAATTTTTTAGAAGATATTCCAATGTGGCCTAAACCTGTGTCAACAATCTGCATCCATTGCGATAATCAATCAGCAATTGGAACGGCACAGAATGTATTGTATAATGGAAAGTCACGACATATACGTCGTAGACATGACACTGTAAGACAGCTGCTTACAAACGGAATAATATCTCTTGATTATATAAAATCAAAAGATAATATTACAGATCTATTAATAAAAGACTTGACTAGAGATCAAGTATATAAGTTATCGAGGGGAATGGAATTACAGCCTACTAAAGAGTAACTCCATAATGGCAATCCAACCTACCTGACTGGAGATCCCAAGATCTAGGTTCAAAGGGACAACTGAATTGTGGGGGAACTCGAAAGAATCACTGAGGAAAATTTTTCCTATCTCATTTCTATGGTAAAATAGTGATTAAACTGCAATGTGTAAGGATAAACTAATCTTTTAATGATCCTTATATTTTAGAAATCTAAGTGGAGTATGGCAGGATACTCTTGATAAGAGATCACCTATGGGAGTGAGAAGGGGCCGCTTCTATGAGAATGATAAAGGCTAAGTTCTCTAAGAGCACTCACAGAATTACCAGGTTGTCCAAGGCCAAAATGGACACAACATAGAATCTGATAAAGTTGAAAGAAGTCGTGTGAATATTATTGTCTTAGTTTACATCAAAAACTGAACAGTTCAAAAATATCGTGTTCACTGGTTAGCAAGTAAACTCGATAATATTTCACTAGGGAAGGTTCAAAGCCAAAAGCCACCTCTCCCGATGCGGTAACTTTCTATTACACTCTCTGGTTATTTGCATTAGAGTCTAAGCCATTTCATTCATGTGGGGGATTGTTGAATTCATTCACTAATTTGAATATTAAATTGAGCCAATTCACTAGTTCAAATTAAATGAATTAAGTGAATGGAAATTGGCTTCAAAAGTTGAGTACATAGCAAAGGAACAAAAGGGAAGATGAAAAGATAGTCCCACATTGGATAGAGTGTTGTAAGGATGTGAGTTTATATATGGTAGCTTGTTCCATTACTTTGCTTATGAAAGAAGAGGAAAAACCTTGAGTACCACGGGTGGTGCTACGCACTGCCCGCACGCGTACGCGCGTGTGCGAGAGCGAATGGGCGTTTAGGGCGCATTGGGCGCTCTTTGCACTTTGCACATACGCAATGTCGCGAGGACCTGTGGAGCCTTTGATTTTTTTGGTGCTATTGGATTCGGATTGCCTCTATTGGGTACAGATTTGAATGGATTCGACCTGCACCCGCCCCGCCAGTCAAGAGTCGTTGAAGTCCAATGGTCGGCGATCCAACAGTCACCGGTCGCCATCAACAGTTGCCGTTAAACGGTCACAACTGTTGAACGGCCAACCGTTGTGACTGTTGAAGGCTATAAATAGGATCTGGGTCCAGAGTTTCAAAATATATGAAATTTCTTTTCTTTTCTGTTTCCTTTCTTCTTCTGCAGACAAGAAGTTCTTCAACTTCTGTCTACAGAAGAACCAGTTCTTCTGTTCAACAGTCCAGTCTTGCATTACATAAATCATCAACCAGAGAGAACCTTTATTAGATTCGCCAGAGCAGAGGGATTGCGGCTTCCTTCCCTCTGCAGACCGATCATTGTATCCTGGGAATCCAGAAGCAAACAGTGGAGGGTGAATCGATTTTAAGGAGATAGTATCCAACACTAGCCTCGATTTTCATCCTATCTTCTGTCTGCATCAGTCTCCTATTTTCTACACTTCTATCAGCAAGTAAGTTTCCTTTCGTTTTCTGTACTACGGTAGCAAACCAGTAGACACATTTGTATCAGAATTCTATTTCCAGAAGCAACATATAGTAATCTATACGTCTAATCAATCTGTAATATGAATCAATCTGTTCTTTTTTAATTATGTACTTTTGTGCAAACTATTAATCTGAAACGTCTATGCTTTTGCGTTAATCTAAAACGTATCTGTATGCAATAACAAATCCAACACTTTAATCCAGGGGTAGTTTCGTTGGTCCATTCTTGTATTCTGTAATAAGCCGAGAGAGGGAGTTGAGGAGCTTGGATCAAATCATAGTATGACAATAAGTTAGTTTTAACAGAATTTAGAAAACCTCACTGAAAAGTTAGCCATTGAGCATTTGTCCTGTCAGCTGCCATTATTTTCATGAAGGTTGATATATTTATAGCTCTATGCAGCACGAATATGTTTCGGAGGATTAGCATATGATAATTTTAACTAGTGCTCTTCTGGCGTTAGTGTGCCACATATTTGCGTCTATATTAATTCATTAATTCTTCCACATTTAGATATTAGCCTATCAAATTTTCATATTTTTGAATTAGGTTAATTACATAAACTATCATTGTGTTATTGGAAGTGTATCACTAATATCTCTGAAAAAAAATTATAGCTGAGAGATCTTCTGATAGGATATAACTGTAATAGTTTTTTATTATTTTTTGTTGCACTTACACCCCTTATTCTGGGCTCTGTTTGCGAATTTTTTTTTTCTTCATAGTGTATTAGTAATACAACCTCAATGGTACATGAATATTGTTGTGGTTAATCTTTTTAAATTAGTCCCTCAAAATCTGATTCAACTAATTAGCGATAGTAAATGAACAAACTATTCAACCAATCCAGATTAAGGCCTAACAAGCGATAGTAAATAACCAAACTACCCTTTTCATTTACCTTCTTCAATAAACTAATCAAATATCCATAATGAATGAAAAGAGAAAGAGAAAAAGAAAAAAGAAAGATGAACCTCACCTCTTCTCCCTCCTCCCTTTCAATTGCCTCTACCATCCCTCTCCTCTTTGCCACTCCACCATCTCCCACCCCCAACCAAAAAATAAAAAAGAAAGAAAGAAATCCTTCCTCCTCTTGCTTGTTGAATATAAGTTGTACTTTTCTTCTAACAATTCTATTCATGTTTTTTTTTTTCCTCACCTTGCCTACTCATCTTTGACTTTTTACTGACTGTTGGCTATATATTACGACCATTCAGATTCACTACCATCTACATAATCAGTACATCATCATCCGCATAATTCGTATATCATCAATCTTGATCTTGAGTTGTCATCTTAAACTCATAAATTAAAAAAAATAATGATAAGAAAATAAAGATTGAGAGGCATTTGCCCATGAGGCAAGTCTTCATCGTTTGTGGACTTTGATAGTAGAAATATGGCCGTTAGGGAGTGGAAAATACTAATTTGAAAGACATTTGACTATTATGAAGAGAGGTAGAGAAAATTGGATTCACTCTATGATGTCAGAGAGTAATTAGAGAGGAGAAACTGAGGGAAAGAATGTTACAATGAGTTATTAAATGGAGAAAAAAGGCGAGGGAGAGTGAGTTTGGTTCGGTTTATGATGATAGAGTAATAGGAAAGGAGAGATTGAAGGAGAGGATATTGAATTAACTTATTAGGGCAGAGAAATATGGAGAGGGAGTGGGAGATAGAAAGAGAGTTGGACTCACTTTATGATGAGAAAGAGCGATTAGGAAGGAGAGGATGAAAGACGAGATGTTGAGTTATTGGGGGAAAGAGAGAGGGAGAGGGAGTTGAGTCTGATTCATAATAAAAATAATTAGAGAGGTGATAGAGAGAGAGAGAGAATTAGGTTTAATTTATGACGAGAGGGGTTAATTAGAGAAGAGAGATTAAGAGAGAGTTGGATTGAATTACATTAAGGGGAAGGGAAGGAGAAAAAGAGAGGGAGTTGACCCTGGTGAAAGAGATGAATATAGAGGGGAGTTGGGTTTAGTTGTTAGGACAGAGTTTTAAAATAAGGATATAACTAGAAAATTTTGACAAAAATATGATAAAATAAGATAAATTCTAAATACACCCACAGTATCCACTTTCTAAGTACACCTATCTAAAGTTCAAAACAAGGATTTTTCCTCATTATGCTTCCAATATTTTCAAGTTGCCCTTGGTTCTATTTCCTCTCTTATCTCTATCTTCTCTCCATCTTTGAACTTTTCGAATTCTTCTGCATACTTGAAAATTCCAATAGGTATTAATAGCAAAATATTTAGGTTAGAGTTTGATAATAGATTTAGAAAATTAAAGGGGATTATATTTGATTTTGGGAATTTACTTTGAGACAAATAGGAGAAGAGAGAAAGGTGTTTAGATTAGGATTAATTAGTTGGGTTATGTAGGAATAGGTTATAACTAAGAACATAATAATAACTTAATCTATAAATTATAATAGCAAACTAGTAATAACATTGAACTTTTCTATGGAGGAACCTAGAAAAAAGGTGTGTGCATTTACAATTTTCCTAAAGTAGATCATTTTTAGGCGTTGAATGGAACTTAACCCGAGAGAATAAATAAAAAAATTAAAGTAACTTAAAAGTTTCATGAGACTCTAATATAAAAAAATATAAGGCTAAATTATAAGAAATTCCCATTAACTATAATATTTTCCCTTAAAACCCCTCATAAGCTTGTTTATGTTATATAAACCCCAATATAGTTTCAAATTTTTTGAAAACCCCCAAACGGTATTAATGAAATGATTAATGAATAAATATAAAAATGCATCAAATACCAATTTCTCAATGTTTTCAAACTCACATTTTTTTAGTAAACTACACTAAATCAATCAAGGAGTGAATATTTAAAAAGATCATGTAGTGGGTATTTATTGTATTTTTAAATTGATCCATTATGGATTTTATGAACTTTGAAAACTTGTGGGAGTTTTTATAATATTAAAAAGTTCTTAGGGTTCTCGGAAAAAGAAAACGATACTTAATGGAGGGTACTTCTACTTTAGGCAAAATATAAAGAACTAAAACACTTATAACTAAATATGAAAAATTAAGTTCTGATATTGAAAAAGCCTCTTATATTAATGCGGACCCAGGCGCGGAAGGATACGTTGCAGGGGGAATTTCTAAAGGAGCGCACTACTTCTCCTAGTGAGCACACTTTGTTTAGTGTGCAAACCCTATTTTTTGAAAAGAGTGCTCTTTCTAGTGCGCAAACTACTTTTTCTCCGTTTGCCCTTTCTTCCTCCCAATGAGCATACAAAACCTCTCGTTCCCAAACCCTACAATCTTATCTCTCTATCTCCTCCGATCCGAGCCCTAACCCCGCCGACCATATGTGAGTCCACGCCTGACATCACCGCAAGCCCCACATCCAACGCTATGGCAGACCCCATGCCCTTGTCGTACCTATCATATGAGAAATAATACTGTCTGGAATCTAAATCCGACGAGAAATAATACGTACGGAATCTAGCCCTGGACAGAAAATAATACTGTTCGGGATCTAATCACATACATAAATATTCTTTTAGAGGGATGGATGTTGAAGACAAGAACAATATAGTCTGAAATTTTTAATAGTAAACTTGTAATATAAGGGTCTCAGTGAAATGTGCTCATTAAGACCAGTGGTGTGCTCCTTAAGAAATTCCCATTGCAGCCCCTATATACCTTTGTACAGAACACCATGGAACATTGCATATTTGCATGTGGCTCGATTGGACTGATCTTACACAAACGCCTATTTGGAACCAATTTCGCAGGGAGCCCCAAAAAATATTATAAGTTGCTAAGTTTGGAAGCATTTTCTCTACAAATACTCACAAATTCAGGTCAAAAGAAAAACATTTATGCCATAATTCTTTATCCTACAGGTCAAATGTGGATGCACATGCTATCCTACATGTCATGTACGAATTCTTAATTAATTGTTAATAAAAAAAAATAGCAGTTAATAAGAAATACAACTACAACATAATAGTAATTGACATCTATATTTCCTATTTTTGCGATAATTTTTTCATAACCTTAATGATTTATATGTTCTTAACTAATAAAACATCCATCTACATCTTGGGGAGCTAATCAACCCCATATCCTTTTTCTTTAGCGAAAATATGGGCATATGTCCCCCACATTTTATTAATGAAAAAATTAACGAAACATAGTTGTCAAACTCCATACATATTAAATTCGGGAAAACAAAAAACAAGATAACTCGAATCCTACCTTTTCTTCTTCACTCCAACTTTCTAAGCGGTCTCTTCGCTCCTCTAGTGATGGCAAATCTGTTGAATTCATGTATGTTTGAAAATTAAATCTTTGAACTATTTTATTAGTTCAAAAATAAATGAATTAGGTGAATAAAAAATGACTTCAAAGTGGAGTGTATAGCAAAGAGAACAAAAGGAAAGAGGAAAAAATAGTCCCATATCGGATAGAGTGTTACTAGGATGTGAGTTTATATAGGATTGTTTGTTCCATGTCATTACTTATGTAAGAAGAGGAGAAACCTTCAGCACCATGAGTGGTGCTACGCATTGCCCGCACGCGCATGTGCGAGAGCGAATGGGCGTTTAGCACGCTTTAGTGGCGCACTTCGCACGATTCGGCCGTTGAGATCCAATGGTCATCTGCTAACAGTTACCGTTAAACCCTATAAATAGGCCTCTGTCCAGACTCATTAAATAATCTTTTTTTTTCTTCTTTCTTCTTCTACAGACAGATTTTGTCTTTAAGACAGAAGTTTTTTTGTTTTCAGAAGAACATTTCTCTTCATTTTAGTCCTGCACTACACCATAAAACAAACAGAGAGCATTCTTTATTAGATTCGCCAGAGCAACAGGATTACTGTTTCCGTCCTATTGCAGACCGGTCATTGTATCCTAGGAGACCGACGCCCACTGTAATCCAGAAGCAGAACGGTGGAGAGCGAATCAGTTTTAAGGAGATAGTGTCTAACACTAACCTCGATCATCTTCCTGTCATCATCAAATCTGTATCAATATTTCACATACGCTCATCCTTCAATCAGTAAAGTATTCTAATTCTGAAATTCATTTTATTCTGTTTCTTTCTTAGGGTAATAAACTATTTAAATAAATTTAGTTTAAATATTTTAATTCTGTCTCTAGATCTAGTTAATAACAGTAGATCTAGTTAATAACAGTAGGCAATAAGATTTATATATAATTTTAATTCTTTTCTGAAATATAAACTACTTATATATATATATATATATAAATATCAATTCGTATTTCTTCTCTAATATTATCTAATAATATTTCTGGTTGAAATAGACAACAATTCTTTCTAATTAATTATAGTAGTAATTCTATCTATATCAAACTAAAACAACTAACAATCTTAAAACTGATATTTTTTGTTTTAGATTAATTTTGAATATTATTGTGTAACTAATAAAAAAAATTAGAACTCTGTCATAATAGTGTTCAATCACTAGTTATTTTATATCTAAATCTAATTGCTTCTGAAAAAAGATAGTTACATTCTGTTTAGAGGAAGAAAGATTTATTTAAGAAATCTTATATGATATTGTGGTCTAAAGTAAGAATTGATTTTTAAGTTTTTATTAGAAAATTAAAATTTGTTACAAAAATTAAGATAGATAAGATTTTGTATCTGTAGATGGCCACTGTATCTACATCTGATATGTTCACTGTGGTAACTCATGTCATAGTTACTCCAACTGTGCCCTCAAGCTAGTATGAGAAATAGAGAAGTTTAGTGGCACATATTTTAAGAGATGGTAACAGAAAATATTGTTCTATCTCACTACACTAAGTCTGGCCAAGTACTTGAAGGATATTGTGCCGTCTCTTGTAGAAGATGATCAACAGTCTGCGAAAGCAGTTGATGCATAGAAACATACTGACTTCTTGAGTAAGAATTATATCATTAATGGATTGAACAATATACTATATAATGTATATAGTTCAATTGCTACTGCTAAGAAACTTTGGGAGTCCATTTATATGAAATATAATACAGAAGATGTCGGCTCTAAGAAATATGTAGTCGGTAAGTTTCTGAATTATAAGATGGTTGATCCTAAAAATGTAGTCAACCAAGTACAAGATCTTCAGGTGATCATTCATGAAATTCATGCTGAAGGTATGACTATTAGTAAATCATTCCAAGTGGCTGTAATTATTGAAAAATTTCCGCCATCTTGGAAAGAATTCAGATATTACCTAAAGTATAAACGAAAAGAAATGACACTTGAAGATCAATTGTACGTTTGAGGATTGAAGAAGATAACCATTTTTCTGAAAAGAAAATTAGAAATCCATACAATGTTTCTAAAACTAAAGTTATGGAAAATTCTAATAAGTCTAATGACAGAAATTGAAAGCACAATGGTGAAGGCTCTAAGAGTGGTTACTCGAAGAGATTTAATGGTAAGTGCTACAACTGTGACAAGCCTGTATATCGTGCAAAGGACTGCCGTGTGCGCAAGACACTAAATTCTTCGAAGAAGAAGAAGAAGTATCTTAATGCAAATTTGGCCGAAGAGGAAAATTTTTGTGCAAATGTAGATGTAAACTGTACACCTGTTGTCTCGGAAGTTAACCTAATTGTAGCAATTCCAAAGAATGGTGGGTGAACACTGGGGCCATGAGCTACATCTGCGCCAACAAGTAGATGTTTTCTACATATGAACATATGGAAGGAGAACTACTCTACATGGGTAACTCTGCAACCTTCAAGGTTGAAGGACGAGGAAACATTGTACTAAACATAACTTCGGGAAAATAACTTAATCTTACTGATGTACTTCATATACCAGATGTCCGCAAAAATCTGGTTTCTAGTTCAGTTTTGAGTAAGAAAGGATTTAGATTTGTATTTGAGTCGGATAAGTTTGTACTTACAAAAAATGGTATATATGTAGGCAAGGGGTACATGACTAATGGTCTGCTTAAAATAAATGTAATGATCATTACTCCTAGAGTTAATAATAATAAAATTGATTCTTCTACTTATATGACTGAGTCACCTCATATTTGGCATAGTAGATTAGGACATGTTAATTATTATACTTTGCAAAAATTAATAAATTTAAATATGTTGCCCAATTTTAATATAAACTTTGATTATAAATGTGAAATATGTGTTGAATTAAAAATGGCTAAGATTCCATTTCATTCTGTAGAACGTAGTACTGAACCTTTAGAATTAATTCATATAGATATATGTGATTTAAAATATGTTCAAACTAGAGGTGAAAGAAATATTTTGTTACTTTTATAGATGATTGTACTAGATATTGTTATGTATATCTAATAAGAACAAAAGATGAGGCAATTGAAATATTTACACAATATAAAAATGAAGTTGAGAATTAACTTAGTAAAAAGATAAAAATGTTAAGGAGTGATAGAGGTGGTGAATATGAGTCACCATTTGCACAAATTTATACAGAACATGGTATCATACATCAAACAACTACTCCTTACACTTCTCAGCAAAATGAAATTACTGAGCGTAAGAATAGAACTTTAAAAGAAATGATGAATATCATGTTAATAAGTTCTGGTTTACCTCAGAACATGTGGGGGGAAGCTTTACTTTCTGCCAATTATGTTCTCAACAAAATACCCCAAAAGAAACTAGATAAAAATACCTTATGAATTATGGACAAGTCGAACACTTAATTATAAATTCTTAAGAGTGTGGGGTTATCTTGCAAAGGTTGCAATTCCTACTCCTAAAAGGACTAAAATTGGACTTAAAACTATTGATTGTATATTCATTGGATATGCACATAATAGCAGTGTATATCGTTTCTTTGTTTCAAAATCAGATCATCCGGAGATACATAAGTACTCTATTATTGAATCTAGGAATGTAGTATTTTTTGAAAATTTTTCCTAATAAAGAATATTAACCAAAAAGGACTTGTGATGAAGTTATAAGAGAAACATAATATGAGTAATGAGGATGAACGTAGACGGAGCAAAAGTGCCAGGGTTACTAAATCATTTGGTCCGGATTTTCTAACATATTTATTAGAAAAGGAATCTCAAAGTTATAAAGATGCTATGTCTACACCTGAAACTCCGTTTTGGAAAAAAACTGTAAATAGTAAAATTGAATCAATTATTCAAAATCATACCTAGGAACTTGTAGATCTTCCTCCAGAAAGTAAAACATTAGGTTATAAATGGATGTTTAATAGAAAGATAAAACCTGATGGGCCTATAGATAAATACAAAATTAGACTTGTAGTAAAAGGCTACAAACAAAATGAAGGTGTAGATTATTTTGATACATATTAACCTTTAACAAGAATAATATTCATAAGATTAATAATTACTTTTGCAGCATTATATAATCTTGAGTTTCATCAAATAGATGTAAAAACAGCATTTTTAAATGTGAATTAGATGAAGAAATTTACATATAACAATCTGAAGGGTTTATAGTTTCAAGTAAAGAAAAGAAGGTGTGTAGACTTGTTAAGTCACTCTATGGACTTAAACAAGCACATAAACAATGACATAAAAAATTTGACCAACTTATGTTGTCAAATGGATTTCGTTATAATGAATGCGATAAATGTGTATATGTAAAAGGGGATATACACTACTATGTCATTATATGTTTATACGTGATGACATGATTATCACCAGTAGCACGGTTGCTCTAATTAAAGAGGTAAAAATTATATTAACACGGAAATTTGATACAAAAGACTTAGGTATTACAGATGTTATTCTTGGTGTTAAAATCTCTAAGACATCTGATGGATATACCTTATCCCAATCACATTATATCGAGAAGATACTCGAAAAATTTGACAAGGAAAGTAATGATATAGTTAGGACACCTGTGGATATGAGTCTATATCTTACAAAGAATATAGGTGTTAGTATATCTCAATTAGAATATTTTTAAATCATTGGCAGTCTTATGTATTTAATGAACTGCACAAAACTTGATATTGTATACTCAGTAAGCAAATTGAGTAAATTTATATGTAATCCAGAGGAGAGCCACCGGAAAGCAATAGTTAGAGTACTCAAATATTTGAGGTACACTACTAAATATAGGTTGCACTATACAAGATATCCAATAGTGATAGAAGGATACACTAATACTAACTGGATTACGGATTCTAAAGACATAAAATTCATAAGTGGATATGTATTTACTATTGGAGGTGCAGCTATCTCTTGGAAATCTTCAAAATAAATATGTATAGTTAGATCCACTATGGAATCTGAGTTTATCGTTTTAGATAAAACTGGAGAAGAAGCAGAATGGCTTCGAAACTTTTTAGAAAATATTCCAATGTGGCCTAAACCTGTATCAGAAATTTGCATCCATTGCGATGGTCAATCAACAATTGGAAGGGCACAGAATGTATTGTATAATGGAAAGTCACAACATATACATCATAGACATGATACTGTAAGATAGCTGCTTACAAACGGAATAATATCTCTTGATTATATAAAATCAATAGATAATATTGCAGATCCATTAACAAAAGGTTTGACCAGAGATCAAGTATATAAGTTATCGAGAGGAATGAGATTATAGCCTACTAAATAGAGTAACTCCATAATGGCAACCCAACCTAGCTGATTGGAAATCCCAAAATCTAGGTTCAAAGGGACAATCGAATTGTGGGGGAACTCGTAAGAATAACTGAGAAAATAATTCCTATCTCATTTCTCTAGTAAAATATTGATTAACCTGCAATGTGTAAGGATAAGCTAAAACTTTTAATGATGTTTATATCTTGAAAATTCAAGTGGAGTATGACAGCATACTCCTAATAAGAGATTACCTATATGAGTGTGAAGGGACCGCTTCTATAAGAATGACAAAGGCTAAATTCTCTAGAGCACTCATAGAATTACCAGGTTGTCCAAGGCCAAAACAGACACAACATAAAAAATCTGTTAAAATTGAAAGAAATCGTGTGAATATTATTGTCTTAATTTACATCAAAATCTGAACAGTTCAAAAACATTGTGTTCACTGATTAGCGAGTAAACTCGATAAAATTTCACTAGTGAAGGTTCAAAACCAAAAGCCACCTCTCCCAATGTGGTAATTTTCTATTATACTCTCTGTTTATTTGCATTAGAGTCTAACTCATTTCATTTATATGGGGATTGTTGAATTCATGTATGTTGAACATTAAATCTTTGAGCTAATTCAGTAGTTCAAAAATAAATGAATTAGATGAATGGAAAATGACTTCAAAGTGGAGTGCATAGCAAATGAAACAAAAGAAAAGAGGAAAAAATAGTCCCACATCTGATAGAGTGTTGTTAGGATGTGGGTTTATATAGAATTGTTTGTTCCATATTATTGCTTATGTAAGAAGAGGAGAAATCTTCAGTATCACGGGTGGTGCTACGCACCGCCCGCACGCGCGAGTGCGAGGACGAATGGGTATTTAGGGTGCATTGGGCACTTTAGTGGCGCACTTGGCACTTTGTGATTCAACTGTTGAGATCCAACGGTCGTCTGTTAACAGTTACCATTATACGGTCACAACAACCGTTGCGACTGTTAGCTCAAAAGCCTATAAATAGGCCTTTGTCTAGACTCATTAAATAATCTTTTATTTTCTTTTCTTCTTCCTTCTTCTGTAGACAGAAGATTTTGTCTTTAAGACAGAAGTTTTCTATTTTCAGAAGAACAGTTATCTTCATTTTAGTCCTGCACTACACCATACATAAAACAGAGAGTATTCTTTATCAGAGTCGCTAGAGCAACAAGATTGTTGCTTCCGTCCTGTTGCAGACCGATCGTTGTATCCTGAGAGATCGACGCCTACTGTGATCCAGAAGCGGAACGGTTGATAATGAATCGGTTTTAAGGAGATAGTGTCCAACACTAATCTCGATCATCGTCCTGTCACCATCAAATCTGCATCAATCTTCTGCATACGCTCATCCTTCAATCAGTAAAGTATTCTAATTCTGAAATTTATTTTATTTTGTTTCTTTCTTAGGGTAATAAACTGTTTAAACAAATTCAATTTAATTATTTTAATTCTGTCTCTAGATCTAGTTAATAATAGTAGATCTAGTTAATAACAGTAGATAATAAGATTTATATATAATTCTATTTTTTTTCTGAGATATAAACTGCTTTTATATAAATATCAATTCGTATTTCTTCTCTAATATTATCTAATAATATTTCTGGTTGAAATAGACAACAAATCTTTCTAATTAATTACAGTAGTAATTATGTCTATATCAAACTAAAACAACCAACAAATCTCCTCCACGATGTACAATTGCACAAATGATCATTAAGATTAAATTTTGTTTCATTGCTTCTTTAGAGCATATATCTAAAGAGATATGGATAATAATAATAAATATTGATTGGCTGATGTGTTTAAATACATAAGATAAAACCATAGATTGAGATATGGTCTCCTATTTTAACACTATATCGTCACAACACAACTAATTTAGTTATAACAACTAGTTCTATTAAACAAAAGATAACTATGTTGATGATAAATATTCTAGTTTTAATAGAAGATAACTATCTAATAAACAGATAAAATTATTCTAACCAGTAGAAGTTATATAGAGTAGTTCTAAATACCCCCACAGAATTTCTAAATACTCTCGAAAAGTTTAATTTTATCACAAGTTTACTGTTAAATATTTACGACGTATTAATCTTGGTTTTCCCCCAAAACTTAAATAATAAATCTCTTTAAAAAATACAAATAAATAATATTTTTTCTTTTTCAATTGATGCGGAATTTAAGAGATGCAAAGGAAAGATTTCGCTATTGAAGTTATAACAAATGTAGAATAAATTATTTTTTTAAACAATGAAATAAATTAAATAATTTAATGAAATAATTTATTTTAAAAAAAATTAAACAAACTTTTGAATTATTTAGTAGATTAGATTTTTTTTTTCTTAAATTTTTAGAAGAGGGAAGAGACATAGAAGAGGAGGACTGGAGGCTGGAAGGAAAAATGAAAACAGAAATTTATAAATATAAAAGTGTGTGTGGTGAGAAAAATCAATATATTTTAATTTTGATTGTGGTATACTGAGTGAGAGGGTTACATAGAAATTGGGGATGATATAGAAATTTTCTAGTAGATATCTAACCTAGTTGAATACAAAGTTGTATAACCTGATTTTAAAAAAAAAAAGTCTGTTGTATTACAAATATTAGCAGATAATGATTTTTTATTTGGTTGTATGATAAGGCCTTTTATACTTTTTTTTTTTTTATCAATTGTCAAAGTATCTTTAGTTATTCGCTTTCAAGCTAATTCATCTAAAATACCCTCAAGGGAGTAACTTAAAGTTCATAGCATGGAGTCTCATACCGTTTAGATTAATACGCCGAAGTTTTAAAAACTTTAAAATTACCGCCTACCTATTAGAATTAGGCTAATAAATCCCAAAAATATTATTTATCTGGTCACGCAAGGGTTAGTAGATCTTACAAAGTGCAAAATCCTTTCGCTCTCTCAGCATGCCTCTCACAATCTCAAGTCAAATCCACTATCCAAGACACACAAGACTCCGTCCAACTACTCTGTAGCTATGGCGAAAAGTTGCGTGAGTGAAGGACCCGTCTTGTAGTCAAGACGAAAGGTTTATTATGGACATGAGGATCCCAATCTATTGAGCCTTCAAGTCAAGTCCACTGTTCAAATCCCCATCTCCTATTCTATTCATGAGCTTTCAAATCAAATCAAGTCGAATCAAATTCACTGTATCCTATTCTATTCAACATTTAATAAATTCATATCGTGTTATCGGCCTCCATTGCCACCTCGATATATGATTATGTATCTGTATTTTTTTTTCTCTTTGTGGCTACCAATAACTGCATCAATAATTTCGTTTTAGTTCATTTTTCTGTTCCACTGGAATATCTTATAGTGTACAAGGCTGGTTATTGATATGTTGTTTTTATTTTATCACTGTATCTATAATAAGTGAAATTTAATTCAACTTTCATTTCCTTATAGCCTTTATAATCTCTGAATTCTTGTAATTTTTTAAAAAAAATAAAAATTAAGATTTTTTTTTTTTTTTTGCAATATTTCTGTTCTACAGTAAGTCTCTTCTCCAAAATGAGTCAACAAGTGATTGGAGGAGGCTTGAATCCTTTTTGTTTCAAAGTAAGATACAAATGAGAATAAGATCTACAAGGAGAGATCAAATTTACAATGTATAATTTTCTAAGCTCTTCGAATACAAAAAATCTCAATGATTGTAAAAGGTAACATTGCGATTGGACAACTTTAAACTCTTTATCTACATACAACCCATGTCATATAATGAGATCAGGCAAAATTAAGATGGAAAACATCATTAACGGGTTGTTTCGTTGCTAGTAAGTGATGTTGCAAGTTACCATTTATATTACTATAATTAAAGTTGAAGCAATAAACATTGCTAAAATAGAAGTTGCTGCAACTTGTATTTTGTATTTGGTTTGGGACTTAAAAGTGGTAAATTAAGTTGCAAAAATTTTAACTATTAGTTTGTTTATTTCCAAGAGGACAGAGAAATACCTTGTTTATCGATAACAAAATAACCGGTTGCACAGGGAAGAGTAGTCTCTTACGTACCATTTTTTCCACAACTATAATTACTACGAGTGTAGTAGCAAACCTTTACAGCTACAATTGCAACCAAATAGCAGAAAATTCCACTAGTAGCAAAGTGTTTGCAATTTCAACCTCTTTACGCACTTACGCAAGCAACTAAACACTCCCTAAGTGTGAAATTGGAGAAGGATGTAATAGAAAACAGTGACAATTAAGGGAAGTACTTTTCGTCAATTTTATTTTGTGAGGATACTTTTGTCAACACCGATCAAATGCTAGAAGAGACTCATTCTAACGTAGGCAATGGCGTTGGCAAGCCTTATTATTGAACCATAAGGATAAAGATGCCACCATCGCATGATATCACTCATTTACAGCAATCTCTGTTGGAAGCAAAATATAAAAATCAAAGATTTATAGTAAAGTCCATCTTGATTTTTGTATGCCAAACTGTCTTATTGTTTCCAATTCTCCTGAAGCAATATTTATAGCACCTGCACAGATAAAAATTAATTATAGAAAGTCTTTTATCTGAGCAAGAAGATATCAGATTGCAACAAGAATGCAATGAGAAGCATAACAGAACAGTGCTTTTAATTGATAAAATATATACAGGCTCTAAGAAGTGGAGTTACCCACAACAAAAAGTGAAAATTGGAGATAAAGGCATTAAACAAGTTCATAAGGAAAAATATGCTATAGATATAGGATAGTTGTTAGATGGAAAAATTGCAACCTAGAGAATGTGTGCGTGCTTCAATATGTATAACTCTTAGGATTGAGGGAAAATGAAGGAAAATGAAAAGAAAAAGAAAGGGAAAGTTTGGATTGAAGGAAAATGAAGGAAAAGAAAAGAAAAAGAAAGGGAAAGTTGATTTCCACAGTTTGGTTAGAGGGAAAATTAGAGAGAAAATAAAAAAGGAAAGAAAGTGAGAGAAAATATATTAGATTTTTTTTTCTTTTTCCTTTTCTTCCTCAAACCTAAGAGAAAAAGAAAGAAAAGGAAAGTTGAGAGAAAAGGAAAAAGGGAGAGAAATTTTTACAGAATTTTTTTTGTAATTTTAGTTCCGAGATATTTTTAACTTTTGTGAAGTTTGGACACTTCGGTTATTATATGCTTAATTATTTTAAAATTAAAAATTATATTAATAATATGTAAATTAATATTAAAATTTTCTAAAGTTTAATTAGAATTATATTTTCCTCTTAAATTTCTTTTGAGCAACAAAACATAAGAAACTGCTTTTCTCTAGAATTTCCTTAAAATTTTCTTTTTCATTTTCTTTCTAACCAAACATAAAAAGAAACCAATTTCCATATTCTTTTCTTTCCTTTTCTTTTTCCCTTTCCTTTTCTTTTCTTTTCCTTCATTTTCCCTCAATCCAAACACAGCCTTAACTAAAGCATGCATTGGAACTTTTTATTGGTGGAATATAGCTATACCTTTACAAGCTCATCAAGTCCCCCAATTTTATCGTTTGTACTGATGTAACCCATTCACAAGAGTTGCCTGTCTCAAAGAGTTGACAAACTTGTTTCATGGTTGGGCGAGACTTCGGGTCCATCTGTAGGCATCTAAATGCCACCATTGCCATTAATACTACTCCTTTGATAGCATTTTCTGGTGGCGCATTGATGCGTTGGTCTAGCAAGTCCTTTAATAATATGCCTTGAACACTTGGCAATGTAAATGAGGAGATGAGGTCGCCCGGATGCCTTCCCATTATAACTTCAAGTGCTACTACACCGAAGCTATATACATCACACTTGTCAGTCACGTCCATTGTATAAGCAAGTTCTGTAGGAAAGGAGACAGACATGCATTAGGAAAATAATTGACCGGTGTACATTGAAATTTTGAGCAAAACTAAGAAGTTCTCACAAGATATGCAATTTCTGATGCAACATAAAAAAAGTTGAATAAAAGAATCCAAGGCAATAATCTGAAATTATTGCTTTTTGCCTCTAATAAAAACCTGCGCATTACTGGTATTATAATAAAAGTTAAACATGTTTTATCATTAAGTTTCAAAACTAAATTATATCATTCAATTTCAAAACAATTAGGATAGTTCACTACTGTATACTTCTCTCTACGTTTTAAGTTTCCCAGCCATAGTTACAGAGATATTTACCTTGGACATGTATTTTCTTGGAAAGTTTAAGCACAAAAAATTGCCTAACAGAATTTACTAGACAATCTATATGAATATGAATATAAATGAATAGGTTAGTTTTTTACACAGAACATCTTGTATAAACACTAACCTGGGGCAATATATCCGCAAGTGCCTGCAAGAGCTGTCCAATTTGATGAATCTGGCCGTAAAATTCTAGCAGTGCCGAAGTCTGATATATAGGCCCGAAACTCCATATCCAACAAAATGTTGTTGCAAGTAATATCTCGATGTACTAAAGGATGTTTGCCGTCATTGTGCATATAAGATAAACCATGCGCCACATCTTTGATGACACCAACATTTTTGTTCCAATCTACTTCCATCGATCTGTCCATATCAGAAAAAATGGAAGTTAAACTTCCCTTCTCGATGTACTGGTATATGAGAAATTTGCACTGAACATGAGAGCAGAATCCATGTAGCTTCACTATGTTGCAATGGCGGATTTCAGTTAGCATTTGTATCTCATTTCTGAAACTCCTCTCATCTATTATCCCTCCTTCAACTTCATGAAGCTTTTTCACAGCTACCATTTGTTTTGTCGGAAGCTCTACTTTGTAAACAGAACCGTACCCTCCTGTCCCAATGCAATACTCTTCACTGAAATTTTCAGTGGCATCGATGATGCAACTGTACATACCCTTGCCATCAAATCTCAGGGCTGAGAATATATCAACAAGCACTATTTCACCCTTATGTTCAATAGGGGAATTTTTTCTCCGACAGCACAAAACAACATAGAGAGTTGCAAACAAAAGAGCCATGGCACATGCAAGAGGAAGTACGATGAGTAGTAATACATGACGAAGGCTCAGTGAATGATGGCTATGCTTTAGTAGTGGTTTCGAGCAAGGAGGCAAACCTAGTACGGGGCCGCATAGATTTTTTTTGTTGGTAAACCACTCCTCAGGAGCCTTGGCAAACAACTTTCCATCTGGAATTGGTCCTTCCAAACTGTTGAATGATAGATCAAAAGATAACAAGCTCATCATACTTCCCAAAGAGGATGGAATAGTGTCGGATAGATTGTTGTGGGACAAATTCAAAGCCATCAACTTTTGCAAACTTCCAAGCTCTGAAGGTATGTCCCCAACAAATGAATTATGACTCAGGTCCAGCGAATATTGCAGGGAAATTAACTTGCCAACTTGATATGGTATGCTCCCCTTCAACTCATTTCTACTTAAGTTGAGAGTCTCTAATTTGATGCAAGCCCCTAATTGTGGGGGTATTGTTGCAGTCAAGCTGTTTCTAGATAAATCAAGATCACTCAACCAAGACAAGATTCCAATTTCCACAGGAATAGATCCAGAGAGATGATTGTTGCTCAAATTCAATTTGAATAAGAGTTTCAACTTGCTTAGCTCCATAGGTATCTCTCCTTCCAGTTGATTTGAGGAGAGATCCAGATGATGTAGTATGGTGAGATCCCCAATTTCAGGAGGTATTCTGCCGGTGAGAGCATTTCCTGCAACATTCAAGTACGTGAGGTTTTGACAGCCCCGCGAAATTGACGAGAGGTCGCCATAAAATTGATTGTTGCTCAAATCCATGCGGTAAAGATGAGGATATACTCCGAAGTCCTCAGTGATGTTTTCTGTAAGCTGGTTGCTATGGAGGTTGGTTCTAAACAAGCTTGTACAATTTCGCAGACTCCTTGAGATGGTTCCTATGAAATGATTGCTAAACACGGAAAATATTTGGAGTTGTTGTCCTTTACATACATCTTGAGGCAAATATCCAGTAAAGTTATTTTCATTTAGTCCTAAACTGACCAAGTTTGTAAAATTTGTCAATTCTTGAGGCAAAGGACCAGAGAGAGAATTTTTATATAGGTACAGTATTTGGAGGTTTGTAAGATTTCCAAAACTAGATGGGATCGAGCCTGTTAGCGAATTGGTGCTGATCTCCAAGTTGATGAGGTTCACTAGGTTGCCAATTTCAGGAGGAATGGTTCCAGAGAAGAAATTTTCAAATAGATACAGTGTTTGGAGCTTTGTCAGGTTTCCAAAACTAGATGGGATCGAGCCTGTTAGCGAATTGGTGCTGATCTCCAAGTCGCTGAGGTTCTCTAGGTTGCTAATTTCAGGAGGAATGTTTCCAGAGAGAGAATTTTCATATAGATACAGTGTTTGAAGTTTTGTCAGGTTTCCAAAACTAGATGGGATTGGGCATGTTAGTGAATTGTTGCTAATCCCCAAGTAGATGAGGTTCACTAGGTTGCCAATTTCAGGAGGAATGGTTCCAGAGAGAGAATTGCTATATAGATACAGTGTTTGGAGTTGTGTCATGTTTCCGAAAATAAATGGAATCGGGCCTGTTAAATGATTGGTGCCGATTTCCAAGTCGATGAGGCTCACTAGGTTGCCAATTTCATGGGGGATGGATCCAGATATCTGATTTTGTCCGAGATGTATGTTTCTAACCTTGCTCAAATTTTTAAAGCTCAAAGGAATTTCACCTGTCAAATAATTATATGAGATTTCTAAATGAATTAGATCTGGTAAGTTCCCTATTGCATCAGGAATATTGCCACTGAAGTTATTCCTGTAGAGTCTCAAAGTTTGCAGCTTGGTGAGGTTTCCAAAGTGAGGAGGGATGGGGCCTTGAAGCTCATTGGATGAAAGGTCTATTTCCAAAATTTTTGAGAGACTGGCTACAGAGAGTGGCAAATTTCCCGATAGCCTGTTGTGAGAAATATCCAGATACGTAAGATTGGCAAGTGAGCCGATACTCGTTGGTATGGGCCCGAAAAGATTGTTACGTCGGAGGTGGAGGCGGGTGAGAGATGAAAGTGAGGAGAAATCAAGAGAGTCGAGCTCACCTACCAAGCGAGCACGAGGCAGGTTAATCTCAGTCACCGCAGTACTCATACCTCTCTGTCTGCTGCATGTGATCCCAAACCATGCACATGGACTGGTATGGGGAGTCCAAGAGTTGAGGTAGCTACTGCTCGAGTTTCGGAGGGTGGATCTCCAGTGGAGGAGAGCTCTAGCTTGAGATCCCATTGAGGAAGCATTTGAAGAGGCAGCGACAATTTGTAGGAGAACACAGACGAATGCAAGCAACACGAAGAAAATCGAAAAAGATCGAGGTAGATCCATGGTGGGAAATTAAGGCTAGTTTCAAATATGTTTGTTTAGAAGGTTATTGTTTGGGTTGAGGCTCCTCTGTGCTTGTGTATTTATAGGTCCAAGTAGCTACTAAGGGAATCATCACAGTGAGTGAGTGATAGAATTCTGCAAGGTTATTATTTTTTGCATCTTTTGCACGGCTCATAAGAGTCAACAACCGTTCTTTCTCAAGCAAGAGGCTCTGGTTATCCCTCTGAACTCTTGAAATGGTCCAAGAAAGTGAAGGACAAAATTTCTCTTGAAATGGCCAGCCAAATGTACAGAGAATTTGAAGATTTAAGATGGATTATTGCTTTGAGAAACGGGAGATAGAATAGTCTAACCTATTCTAAACTACTCCTACTAAACTAATGTAAAGAACAATGTGTGGCTATCATGCATCGAGTAGTTTTCATCAAATCATCGCCAATTTTATTAGTCTATCTTGGAAATTTTAATTAGATAACTACAAAAATAAGGAATGTGAGACCAAACTAAATATAGTAAAATCTTAAAATACTAAATAAAATCTAACTAAAGCCTAATAAAATCCAAATGTTAAAAATCTAGAAGATCATGGCATAATTTTGGCTGTTCGACGGCCTCATCATTCTTTGGATGTCCTCATCACTTTGGCTATAATCAGAGTATAATTAATTCACAGCAAAATTCTTCCATTAAATAGATTGTGTGAATCTTCACATTATTTTTCTAGTCACATAATTAGAAAGCCAACCGAAATCTTTCGTAATAAGTTACATGGGTGCACCTCGCATATCCCAGAAGTAGTGGTTATTTTTGTCTTAAAAAAATTGAATGGAGAAAAAGCATCCGCTGCTTTCCATTAAAAGAAATTAACACAACAAAGTAGCATAACAAGAGTAAGGAATACTGAAGCCTATAAAGGTCCATACATAAATACATACATAATACAAAGCAAAATAGAAAGCCAAAAGTATCCGACTGAGGTAATGCCTGATGAGAGAAAGTATGTGATCACTCCTCACATAGCAAGATGTCCTTGTCGGATCCATCGTCATTAGTTGGGGAATCTTCATGATCCATGTCCCTCCGGAGTGACATGGAGAGCCTCTGAATTGCCCAAGGCAAAACATGTAGCATTATTGTTGCTGTGAGATCCTGACCAATGAGGCACAGTATTGTCAATGATCCTATTATTCCGTTCTCTCTAGTTACAGTCAAAGTATGCATAAATTACACACAATTGGACCACACACTCGTCGCAAAATTACAGGACAACAAGCAACGGTCATTTTCTTCAAAAATTTTGAAAATTTCTTCAAAAACAAGCAGCGGTCGTTCTTACACAAGGTTTATATGAGACGTTTCTTCTTTTAGATAATTGCTCTTTCATAAGAAAACACTATATTTAAAAAAAGAAAATGCAGTATAGAATTACAAGAAAATGCTTTTTGAAGATATTTCACAATCAACTGGGCCAGTCCAAGTGGTTCAGAGAGCGGCTTGCACCTTGAGACTTAGGTTCAAGGGTCGTGATCATGAGGGTTCTTTTTAGGTATCTTCATCCCTTGTTTGTGTTTTTTCTTATCTTTCTTTCAGTGGATTGTTGTATTTGTCTTGGTTCTATTATGCTTTATTAATGGAGCGCAAATAGTCCTTTTTGTCCCATTAACGTTTAATCAGACAAAAAAGGGGTTTTAGCTCTTGAAAATGAAAAAAGAGTAACGATCGAATGTACATAAAATTATACATATATATCAAGAAGAAACTTGAATAACTCTTGAAATTTTAACGACAGGTGCATAATATCGGCTAAACTAAAATTTTGTTAAATGACAATCGAGTCATGTTCAATTGAGTTGCTTATTTGCAACAAAGTGGTTCTTAGGAATTTCTAGGAAATGGGTGAGCTAAACTATAACTACAAGCAGCATTATAGTGGAAAAAAAAAAACTCCTCAAAAGAATTTAGTATTTGAAATTAGCTGGACATCAAAGAGTTGGATGTGCTCATCTCAAGTAGGCTTCTCTGCTAGTTCTTGCTTTCCATAAAGCTTTGATGATTTGTTATTTCTCGTTAATGGAATGCAGTGGACACTCCCTCATCGTCAAGACTTTAAAAATAGAAAGCCTCTCTGCAGAACTAAAAAGGACTTGACCCGAATATCTTCAAAATTAGATATTGATGCTAAATTACTATTCTTCAAATTCTGTCAAGGTGCTGGCTGAGCATTGCAACATCTATCATGGAATTGAATCCATCAAGGAATTAAACTAAGTAAATTAGTCTATCTAAATACTTGTCGGCTTATCTAGTAATGGAATTTGAATCCATATCAACATCCACATCCATTCAGTAACTGAATCAATTTTAGATTCATATCCAACCCACTGAGATATGAGTATAATCTTAAGATCAAAACTCCAAATCAAGTTAAATTAATATCAGGTTATCGGCCTCCGTTGCCACCCCGATAATTGATTATGTAATTTGCAAAGCTAAATACTCGATTTTTATATTTGTGTGTATTTTTTTTCCTCCTTGTGGCTACCAATAACTGCATAAATAATTTCGTTTTAGTTCATTTTTTTGTTCTGTTGAAATATCTTATAGTGTACAAGGCTGGTTATTGGTATGTTGTTGTATGTTGTTTTTAACTTATCATTGTATCTAGAATAATGAAACATAATTCAACTCTCATTTCCTTATAGCCTGCAGAATCTCTGAATTCTTGTATTTTTTTTGTTAAATAAAAATTAAGATTATTATTTTTTTTGCCATATTTCTCTTCTACAGTAAATCTCTTCTATAAGAAACGCTCAGAGTCAACAAGTAATTGAAGGAGGCTTGAATCTTTTCTATTTCTGTCGGCGAAAAATTCTGGAGTCATCTGTCAAAATTGAGCAGATCCGCGAATTTATGGCTGGAGATCCACAATGCAATAGATCTGCGAACCTAAAGTTCGATGTTCGCGACCCAGCTACAACAGAACAAGTTCGCGAATCTAACATTGAAATTCGCAATACTACCCATAACTTCAGGGGAGGAGTTTAATACAAAGTCACTCGACACGAATAAGGGAGTTGCCACTTTGGATCATGAAGCCAACTGCCACACGAATGCAGCGACATTATTTCGATTGTGGAAGTAACTACCTAACGAATATGGTGGCACTTCTCGAGTAGTGGGGCTAACGGTCAAACGAATGAGATGGAGGCATTGCCCTAGAACCCCTATAAAAAGCGGGAAAATGAAAGAGAATGGATCGATCATCTTCTTCTGGAAACTACCCCTTGTGATTAGAAGTCCAGAGCCTTCTTTTCCTTCCAGTTGAAAGAGTTTGTACAGAGTGTTAACAGAGAGGAAGATCGTCCTCCACAGGTACCTCAGAACCCAGTTTTAAATAAAGAGGGAATCCATTTTTCTCATCTTCTGCAAACGGAAAACCGTTTGAATTATAAACCTTTATTGAAAAATCAAAATAGAGTGTCTTTTACAATTTTTATGGCGAACAAAAGATTGGCGACTCCGCTGGGGACTGCCATCACCTCCGGTGATTTGGTAGTAGCTCAATCCGACAATATTCCGGTTGGCAGTCTGGTCAATTCACTCACCATCGAGGTTGACCAGGAAAAATATGAAGAATTCCTTTCTTCCGGCTCCAAGAGCCTTACGTCCTTACGGGGGTGTCGTAAGGTCTCTAAAGGATTAACTTCCAAGGAGACTTCAAGGGCAACAACTCAGGCAGAGGAATCAGTAGACCAAACTAGTCCGGAATCCTCTTCTTCACCAACATTGGGCTCTGAGCCACTTTCGGCTAAAACTCCTGATCTCTCAAGCAAAGTGGATCAAGGTCCCCACTTCAACAAAGGGAAACGACCACTACCTACTCCGCAGGTATATAACGCGGAGAAGTAGGTTCCTCTCACTCACACAATGAGAAGGAACCTAAGAAGAAGCAAAGCTCGTACCCTTCGCAGGACCACGCAGCAAAAGAAAACTACCAACTCATCATCGCAAAGGCCTACTGTACAAGTGTGGAGGCCAAAATGCGAAGATACAAAAGATCAAGACGCGGAAGGATTTACTCGCGTTTCCTACAGAAAATGGAGTAAATCCACCAAAGTTATTTATGACTACAAACGCGGAGCCTACAGCCGCGTCCCTCGTGTTCCGGGGGGAAGGCATGATCGCGCAATTGAAGGAGCCTGCGAACCTCAAGTTTGCGGAAGACGTGCACCTATCTCAAAAGCTAAACTATCTCACTCACTGTCCTAGCAAGAGTGAGACTTGCTCCAAATGCCTTCGACGGAAAAGGGATACTGGTCTCAAGGCTATCTTTCACAGATGATGCCGTTACCAAGAGTTCCAATGCAGGAGATCTTCGAAAACTTCTAAGCAGAAAGAGGGAAGAATCCCACGCATCTCACTGCCATTGCGAATGACTGATCAATGCAGTACTATCTCATTGTCATTGTTCAACTCATACTAGACCATCAGTGTTCCATCGACTGTCAGCACCATCAACATCCTCATCCCAACCGGCGAAGAGGAGACGATGAAACAGGCTCGAGTTTTCTGAGCCCGAATACCCCGAAGTGTCATCCAATATGATAAGTGTTGGGGAAAAGAAGAAGAAAAACAAGACGAAGGAAGTCTTCGAAGGAGGTACTTCTGACTCAGAGCTCTCTCCAGGCCTGAAAGACGTACTCAATGAAGAGCGAGAAGTTTTTCAAAACACTCGACTCAAAAGTGGGATGGCAATCCCAATGGATTATAGACAAATGGCGGGAGTCTCCTCCGACGAAGAAGTCATGACCAAGTCTGTTATGGCTGAGTCGCAAACGTCTGAATCGTTCCTGAAAGACTCTGCCTCCGCATGCATGGCCCAAAACAGTACCCCGGAAGAATAATGCGGAGGATGGATGAACAAGACAAAAATATCCATCAACAGAATGCTATCAGCGAACTTAAAGACATGCTGCATGTTTTGTTAGAACTGGAAAAGACTAGGTTGAAGAATGCATCTTCCCAGACGCCACCTCATGACCCGAAAACTGACAAGGGAAAGAAGGCAGAAGAAGGTCATATTCTTCATAATAACGAAGAGGAAACAGAACATCACGAGGATGATGACAATCGCTCCACGCATCAAGAAGGGAACGGGAATGCTGTCTGGATGGAAAGCTTCCAAAATCAACTAAATACCCTCATGCATAAGAGTGATTTGTAAGAGCTGGGCGTTGTAAGGCCATATCCCGTGGAATGGGAAAGCATGCCGTTCCCGGAAAGCTACAAGCCATTGAAGCTCAAATATTTTGATGGTAAAAGGTCGCCGAATCAGCACCTTTACTATTTTAAATCGCAAATTGGGCATTTACCTAGGAATGGCCCCATCATTACGCAGACATTTGTTAGTACCTTGACATGACTAGCATTTGAATGGTTCCGGAGGCTAGAACTGGGAACCATAAATTCATGGAACGACATGAAAAAAGCCTTCCTGAGTAGGTTCTATGAAGACGATATGGAGGTGTCAATGCCGGCGCTTCTAGCTACTAAGCAGAAGAAAGGGGAATCAGCCCGGGACTTCATTAAAAGGTTCCGGAATGATTCTCTCAGGTGCCCGCATGGGATGCCAGAAAAGACCTTGGTAGAAACCTGTCGACATAATCTCTCGACTAAGGTTCTAACCAGGATGGGAGCAGTGAAGTCCTCAACATGGAAGGATCTCGCCCTGCAAGCTGAGGAGGCCGAAGAAATCGTGCAAAGACTTGAAGAAGAAGGAGACGAGGAAAGACAGAGGCAAAATAACGACAACAACCATAGGTTCCGGTCCCGAGGATATAAGGGGAAGAGACAATGGTAGCTGATACTCCGCAGCCTGCAAAGTCTTCCCCGAAGCTCCCTCCTCAAGCACGTATGCCTCAAAAACAATATTCTTTCAAGGATGAGCATACGAAAACTATCTTCAACCTTCTCATGAGTAAGAAAATGCTCAAACAGCGAGAGTCCAAACGTCCAAAGGAAGCAAGGAGAGTTAATGATCCTAATTACTTTGTCTACCATAGGATTATTAAACACCCTATCCAGAATTGTTACATCCTTAAGGATAAGATTCAACCCTTAGTGGACGCCAAGGTCATCAAGCTCCAAGAGCACCAAAAAAAGGTGACCGCGAACATGGTGACTGTCAAGTTCGGTAAAACACTCGACTGGATAGAGTCAACAGTTCAAGATGGAGTACAACCCATTCCTAGAGGCACAATGCAGGTCATGAATTTTGATCTGCATCAACAATAGGAGAAGGGATTGTCCCCCTTCGAAACTGATAAGGGGGAGATAATGTGGGTGCATCCAGATCTCCTTAGTGATAAACAATGGACTTCCAATTCATCTGGAAGAAGGCGAAAAGGAAAGACCTACTTCTAATATCGTCTCTATAATTCCCGAAGATAACAGAGGCATTCCTACTCTAACAGATTTGGAAGAGGAAATTGGAGACTCTTTGGTGGCTGACGCGGATCCTCCTCCCTCGGGGACCCGTTTGGAAAAAGATTGCTTGAAAAACTATGGCCAGGCACAAATTCTCGGCCGTCTCCAGAGAAGATCAAACAAAAAGAGCTAAAATTTGATAAAGCTCTGAAGAAAAAGGGAAAAGAGGCTGCGGAAGATTTGCGGAAGTCATTTCAATTCGACATCTTAATGTAGTTGGCTAATATACCCGCAAGAATAACCTTGTATGAACTCCTGAAGCTTTCTAAATCTATGAGGGAAGCTTTAAGAGAAACTCTGCAAGATTCAGAGGTATTCTTGGCACAGATACTAGAAATAATTGAGAAGGAAGAATCTCTTTGCATGACGTGTCACTAGGTCTCTGGTAAAAACGTCCATTGCATCACTTTCTCTCTGGAGGACATGCAAGACAGAAGCAATAAGCATCACTGCCCTTTGTATTACAAAGGGTACATAGGATCCGCAGAGATCGATCGCATTCAAGTTGATCCAGGCTTGGCCTTAAGCATCATGCCACGCAGGATGCTACAGTACCTTGGAGTCCCAATGAATAGATTAGCAGCAACCAACACTACCATCTTTGGATTCCATGCTAATGGTAGTAGACCATTGGGTAAGATAAAACTGAAGTGCCAAATCGGCGACCTGAAGATGGAAGTCATGTGCTATGTGATAGATGCGGACACGTCGTACAACCTACTACTGGGGAGACTCTGGATCCATCACATTATCATTGTGCCATCCACGTTACATCAAAGTATGAAATATGTGGATAAAGACAGGAATGTAAGAACACTGGTCGTGGAAAAGCAACCCTTTAAAGGAGTTGAAAACTACTTTACTAATGCATTGCTATATCAAGATGCGTTCGATGTCTCGGATCAGCCTGCTCTAGAAGACTCTGATAGCGGTGAAGAGGCCGACACAATCAGGATCCAATGATTCGAATCCCGATGATGTAATTTGGGACGGTGAGCCCATTGTGATAAGCCTTGAAGGCCTTGATGTAAATAATACTGTTCACTCTGATAGTGAATGGGTGATAAATAAAAGTTTAGAGTTTGCTTATTCTTCTGGTGTTGATTCTGAACCTTCAAGAACTAGCACTGATGCGTTCAATGATTATTTAGATAAAATATGCTCTTTGGCTTCTTTCCATGCACCTATCCGATCGTCCTTTCATGAACTAAGTGATGACGACGAAGATGCCAACAAGGTCGTTTTTGAGGCTCCTTCCAAGGACGGAACTCAGAGATCCATAGTATTCAGAAAGGCAAGTCACAAAAGCAAAGAAAAGTGCTTAGATTCTGAAGAAGAACAGGGAAATCTCGAGTTCTTCCATTATGATGAAATTCTCATAGACTAATTATGTAAATGGGATATAATCTGGCCAAAGACAGGGGGTTGAACTTTGGAAAAGAGAGAAGAGTAATCCTCCAACCCTTTGTATCAGAGGGAAAAATGCCAGATTATTATCAAAAAACCGGCAGGGGTTGGGATATGTCACCACTCCAGAAGGTTCCTCAGGTGAGAGAACCGAAGAAAGGCAATTCGATCATTCATCAGAATCGTCCTGCTGGGATTCAGATGTCAGTGTTGGCATGATTTTTTGCAAAGTGTCCGCGAACATGACCTCTGCGATCCAAGAAGACAAAGACCTAGAGGAAACTTCGCCAATAAAAGATGACCCCTGGGCCAAGCATCTTAACGCAAAGTGGGAGATTCAGTTTGAACAACGCGAGCCTCCTACCGAAGACAAGGTAATCCAAGTAAATATGGGGGATGAAAAAAATCCTAAACCTATATTTATAAGTGAAATCCTATCCTTGGAAGAGAGAGAGGAATTGATATTCCTCATTCACGAGTACATCGATATCTTCGCCTGGAGTTATGAGGAGATGCCAGGATTAGACCCAAGTGTCGCGGTCCATAGATTGAATATCCGGCCAAATGCTAAGCCAGTAAAGCAACAACAACGAAGATTCTATCTAGAGATCATGGAGGCTATTTAAGCCGAAATCAAGAAGTTGATTGAGTCAGGCTTCATTCGCGAGGAACAACACCCTGATTGGGTAGCGAATATAGTTCCTGTAACAAAAAAATGGAAAAATCCGAATTTGTATTGATTTCAGGGATTTGAATGAGGCCCGTCCTAAAGACGAATTCCCGTTACCTATCACAGATGTTATGATAGATAATACTTGCGGGTATGAACGTATGATATTCATGGATGGTTTCTCAGGGTATAATCAAATAAAGATGTACCCATATGATGAGAAGCATACGTCTTTAAGAACACCACTCGGGGTATACTGCTATACAGTTATGCCCTTTGGCCTGAAAAATGCGGGTGCCACGTATCAATGTGCCATGAACGTAATATTCCAAGAGCATCTCCGGAAGACAGTGGCGTGTTACGTGTGTTGGCAGTGAAAATTTCTAAGTTAAAAGGATTTTCTACAATAGAATGCAGAGCTAACTCTGTAGCTCCGCGACTGGCTAGTTTTAGCCTCGCAATGAGTAAAACGCGGGGCTATCAATAGCTTCACGTTAGCTCCGCATTCTGGTTATTTAGCGCCACGTTTTGATGCGATTAGCTCCGCGTGAGCAGATAATCAGAATCTCAAATTGATTGAGATTATGATTTGGTCTTATCCAAATATCCGAATTGAATCCAATCAGAATTTCAAATCAAGAGATTTAAATCAAAACTAAGATATTTGATTGGAATCTTTGATGAATGCGAGTTCTATTTAGATAGAAACTCTTGCATTGACCTAGGGATGTAAATACCTTCTTGGTGAAACCCTAGGGGTCTTTTTTTCGGTAATTGAGATCTTTTCCTCTTGGAGAATTCAAGTTATGCATAGAGCCTTGAATTCGTGAAAGACCAGAGATGATCGTCTACAGTCGGCTGCCATCTTCAAGAGAGAAGAGTTCGACGCCCGATCGTCGAAAGGAACTACTACAGATCCCATCGCCACCGATCCCACAATTATTTTGTAAAAGAGAGAGATTGACATATAAAATCCTCTTGTTTATTCTTTTTTTTATCTTGTTCACTTCTATTGTAATCTAAGTTGTATTCAATGGGAGGAAGCAAAACTTTTGCTGCGAACAAACTGGCGACCATAGTGGGAGCCATCTCTTTCACTGATGAAGAGATTGTAGCGCAATCGGACGTCGACATGATTGTGGCGCAATCGGACGTCGACATGATCAGATCCGAAGTAGACACGCTGGCCGTTAAAATCGACCAGCAGAAGTACGAGGAGTTCCTCTCCTCTGAATCAGGTGACTTGGATGAGACACGATACTATCGTCGCATGTGCTCCAATACCCGAGCAACAGGAAAAAAGGTGTCCACCGAGATACGGGGATCTTTGGAGACTGCAGCTATAGGGCCGATGCTCGGACAGGAAATCCTAGCAGAGGATGAGCTTCCTACTGCCGAAGAAGACCTGGGAATTGGATTGACCAAAACCCAACTCCGAAATAGGAATCGGAGAACAAGGCGAATAGCCCTCAAAGCCTGCCTCAGACGCAAGGCTAATGGACGCGAGGCTATGGTCCCTCGCAAACTGGCTCGCGCTAATTGCGAGACCGGTTATTATCGCGTTAAACGCGAAGTTACGACTTCCCTTAAAAGCAAGGGAAAGTCAGCGTGTGATTTTTCACGCGAGGCTATTGCTGAGCTTAGCGAGAAGCGCGAAGCCAGCAAGATTTGCGCTAGTCGCAAAATATCTGACACTCGCGAGAAACGCGAGTATAAAAATTCTTTCAAGCCAACGTGTGATTTTCCACGCAAGGCTGATACTGAGCCAAGCGAGAAACGCGAGGCTAGTAATACTTGCGAGAAATGCAAGACTTCTGACACTTGCGAGAAACGCAAGTATAAAAATTCTTTCAAGCCAGCGTGTGATTTTCCATGCAAGGCTGATACTGAGCAAAGCGAGAAATGCGAGGCTAGCAATACTTGCGAGAAACGCAAGACTTCTGACACTCGCGAGGTATGCGAGTATAAAAATTCTTTAAAGCTAGCGTGTGATTTTCCATGCGAGGCTGATACTGAGCCAAGCGAGAAACGCGAGGCCAGTAATACTTGCGAGAAACGCAAGATTCTCCGCGAGAATCGCGAAGACGATTGGCAGATCGTTGTTAATTGTAAGAATCGTGCTAGGCGCAAAGATATGACTTGCGTTAATCACAGAGGTAAGCCAGCGTGCAATAATTCCCTTTCACGCAGGGTTACTATTCCAGAAGCTAAACTTTTGAAGACACGCCAAGCCAGCGAGAAATGCGAGGCTAACGTGACAAAAGGCGGAGCTATTCTTCAGTCCTGCGAGACAAAATGCGAAGCTATTTCTAAGCCTCACGTAAATCAACCCGACTGCAGAATCAGGACTGATCCTCGCGTCAGTAGACCAGAGCTGGACTCCAGTGATCCTAAGAAGCTTCAGTGGGTTCCTAGACCCTCTAAACAGTTGAATGTGCCCCACAACTCCATCACCGATCTCAGGGAGTATCTGTCCAAGAAGCGAGGCATATAACAAGTTCAAGTTGAACCTGTCTGTCACTGCCAGCAGCTTATGACAGCAGTATCCGCTGTAATGGATAATTGTGGCTGCAGCAAGAATAGGGCATCAGTGTTCGACCTATTAACCGAGTCGGACAAGAACCCTATTAAGAGGACAAGAACCGCTTCCCTAAAACAATGGAGAGTTGTAACCTCCAATATAGTGGGAAAAGGGAAGAAGATTATAGAGACGGATGATGATTCAGAATCGAGTGATGAAGAACCTCATCATATCACTCGACTTAAATTAGGAGCCGTCCCGCCTCGAAACTATAAGAGGCTTATAAGAGGTTCTTATGACGATGACAGCGACAATTCAGCCATAGCTTCACCGCCATCCTCTACATCATCTCGGCCACAAAAGGCAGCATCGCACATGGCAGATAAATCTGATGATATCAATCAGAAATTTGAAGCTCAAGAAAGAATGATTCGAGAGCAACAAAAGACGATTGAAGACCTTAAAGTGATGCTCTCAAAATTTGTTGAGGATAAAAGGGGCAAAGAAACTCTCAACGAAGAGGAAAAAGAAGACAAAGCCCACTCGATGCATGAGGACGAGGATAGATTTTCTTTCCATGATCCGCATGGAGAAAAGCTAGAAAAATTACAAAGTCAACTCGAACCTCTGATGCATAAAAAGGAGTTAAAAGAGTCAGGGGGTCTTAAGACCATACCCACCTGAATGGGATGTGGTACCATACCCCCAGAAGTATAAGCCGCTCAAATTAGAGCCATATGATTGGAAGGGATCGCCCAGTCAGCACATTTATTACTTCTTGTCCCAAACAGGACATCTGATGGGTAATGACCCGATTATGACCAAAGTATTCGCAAGTACTTTGCGAGGGCCTGTTTTTACTTGGTTCATGCAGCTGCCCCCAGGTACTATTAATACCTGGTTCGATGTTGAGAAAGTATTTCTCTCGTGTTTCTTTGAGGATGATACCGAGATTACGGTTCATTCCCTCCTTGCAACTACAGAAGGGGAACAATAAACGGTAAAAGATTTCATAGAAAGGTTTCGGGAGAAGTCTGTGCATTGCAAGCACAGAATGGTCCAGGAAACTCTAGTTGAAACATGTCGACATAATCTTAAGACTAATATGCTCCTAAAAATGGGGGCCATAGAGTCTAAGATATAGAGGGATTTGCTCAAACAGGGAGAGCAGGCTGAAGACTTGATCCGTCGAGTTGAAGAATCTCGTGGACCAAGGAGTACTGGAAGTAATAGGCCTTATACCCAGAATAATAGTAATAAGAATAAAGGGAAGGCGGTAATGGCATCAGAAGCTGCTCCGTAAAAGACAAATCCTCCTCCAAGCCCAAAGCCCCAAAATCAGAAGGGCACGAGGCAAAGTAGACCTCAGCAGGAAAAGACTTACACTTTCAAAGCCGAACAGAAGTCTATGCTCTTCCACCTCCTCATGAGGAAGGGAATGTTGAAACTTCCGGAGAATAGGAAGCCAGAGGACGTTGGTAAGACCAACGACCCTAATTACTGTCTTTATCACCGGAACGTTGGACACCCTACTAGGGATTGTTATCCCCTTAAGAACAGAATCCAAGCGCTAATAGACGCTGGAGTTCTGACGCTTAAAGAGGAGCAAAAGAGAGTCACCGCCAATATGGCAACTATAGTGATTGGAACCCATGAGTTCCCCGCAGGGGTGACCCCAATTACAAAGGGTAAGTTGGTTACAAAGAACCTCGATCCTTATAAGAAAGCTCAAGAAGGACTCGTCCCCGTAACAACCCAGAAGGGGGAAGTTATGTGGGTTCACCCTGACTTACTAGAAGATGAGCAGTGGACTACCGTAGGTCAAGGGAAAAAGCAAACTGTTAATGCCATTTCCGTAGAAATAAGGGAAGAATATATAGCTTCGGGAGCCTTCACAGATTCTGAAGAAGAGCCCGAAACTATGACCACTCATCAAGATGGGGCAGGCAATTCCGGTACTCGATCTGGGAAGACATATCTCAAGGACTACACCAGAGTAGATCCAAAGGACATATATGCAGAACTTGCAAAACCGGCGAAGCAGAATGGACTTCGCTTCCAGAAGAATCCTATTAGAGATGAAGGAGCCAAGGAGACTTCCTTCAGATTTGACATAATAGCTCAGTTGGCTAACATTCCAGCACGAGTCACGCTATACGAGTTGCTTCGATTGTCAAAGTCAACTCGTGAGGCGTTGAGAGAGGCCTTGGCAGACTCTGAGTCATTCCTAGCTCAGATTGTTGAGCCAGCCAACGAGAAACAGGACTCTTGCCCCCACCGTCATCAAGTGAGGAGGCAAGTCCCGCAAATCGTTTTCACTCCGGAGGACATGCAGGTAAGGAATATAAAGCATAACAGGCCTTTATATTTCACCGGATACGTCGGATCTACTCAGATAAACCGAATTCAAATTGATCCGGGGTCTGCACTAAGTGTTATTCCCAGAAGGCTGATGCAACTATTAGGAATATCCCCTCATCATTTGGCGCCTACAAACACTACCATCTACGGATTCAACGCTAATAATAGCCATCCTCTTGGTAAGATCCGATTGCGGTGCCAAATTGGAGACTTAAAGACAGAGGTTACATGCTACGTTATTGACGCAGATACCTCCTATAATATTTTACTGGGACGGCCTTGGATCCACGCTCACATGATAGTCCCATCGACTCTTCACTAATGCATGAAATATTGCGATGAGAAAGGAGAAGTCCGGACACTAGTTGCAAATAAGCAACCATTCAAAGGGCTGGAGAATTACTTCACAGATGCTGCAATCTATAAACCAGCCCATGAAGTCTCCAATGACGATCCTAGCAAGCCTCCAAAGCCTGACGAAAGCGGTAACGAGGCAGATATCGAGTACGAGCTTCCTGAAGAAGACGATGGGGGTGATTATGAAATCAACCCTCACTTAGATTTTAGTTTGAGTCTTGATGATAATGTAGCCGATGTAATAGAGGAAGAGTGGATTATTAATTAAAACATAAGGTTAGTCTACGAGCATGCTATAGCTACTGAGTCTGAACCCTCTTGTACTTCTACCGAAGTGGATGACCTCTCCGAACTTGAAGTTCTGGCGGCATACCATTTGCCACTTAGGTCATCCCTCCTTTCTCGGTCTAAAATAGTTAAGCGAAAAGGTCACTACTTCGAAGTACCTCCTCGACAGAGGTCCCAAAAGCCGATCATATTCGGCAGAGTAATTACGTCACCTCAACGAAGACAAAGCAGTGAAAGTGATGAACAAATATCACCTCAATTTCACTTGTATGAACAGAAATCCCAGCAAATGATGGAGAAAATGGGTTATAATTTCACCCAGAAACCGGGATTAAACTTTACAAAAGGGCGACGGAATCTCATACTCTCATTTAGACCGAAAGGAAAAAGTCCGGATTATTATCAGAAGACCCACAAGGGGTTGGGCTATGTATCTACTCCACCCTCATCACCATTAAAAGATGAAGAGAGTTCTTCGGCCAAGGAAGATACATCTTCACCCGACCATGATTCAGATATAAGTACTGGTGCTTGGTTTCAATCTTTGACAGCCAATATCGTTTCAGCCGCACTAGAAAGCGACGAGGAGCCAATTGATGTTCAAGATGATTCTTGGGCTAGGCATATGGACACTCTCTGGGATGTCCGCTTTGAACAGCGTGACCCGCCCAAAGAAGACAAGTTGGTACAAGTTAATATGGAGACGAAAGAAAATCCGAAATCCATCTTCATAAGCGACACGCTAACTCCCGTAGAAAAGGAAGAACTTATATCTCTTATCAAAGAGTATATACACGTGTTCGCATGGAGTTATGAAGATATGCCCAGGCTTGACCCTCAAATAGCCACACACCGGTTAAATATTAAAGAGGATGCCAAGCCAGTTAAACAACAGTAAAGGCATTTTCGACCGGAATTGATGGAGGCAATAGTTGCTGAGCTCAATAAGCTTATAAAATCCGGATTCATCCGTGAAGAGCAACATCCAGATTGGGTGGCTAACATAGTGCCAGTTCGTAAAATGAATGGCAAAATCCGGATATGCATCGATTTTTGAGATCTGAACGCTGCATGTCCTTAGGATGAGTTCCCACTCCCCATCACCGATGTGATGATTGATAATACTTGTGGTTATGAGAGGATGTCCTTTATGGATGGCTTCTCAGGTTATAACCAAATTAAAATGCACCGGGATGATGAAAAGCATACAGCTTTCAGAATGCCGCTGGGGGTATACTGTTATACGGTGATGCCGTTCGGATTGAAGAACGCAGGTGCCACCTACCAACGCGCGATGAGTGTCATATTCAAAGAACACCTACGCAAAATAGTGGAGTGCTATGTAGATGACTTAGCGGTCAAAAGCAAGGATAAAGAAGATAATCTTCATGATTTAAGAGTGGTCTTCGATCTTATGCGGAAACCTCATTTGAAGATGAATCCCACCAAGTCATTTATGGGGGTGTCCAGCGGGAAATTCCTTGGGTTCATAATAACTTCGAAAGGAATTTTCCTCGATCCTGAGAAGGTAAAAGCAATCAGTGAAATGCTACCACCCCGCAATTTTAGGGAATTAAGGGGGTTGCAAGGAAAGCTCTCCTATATTCGATGCTTCATTTCCAACTTATCGGGACGATGCCAACCGTTCTCCAAACTCATGAAAAAGGGGGTTTTGTTCATATGGGATGAGGCATGTCAACAGGCGTTTGACGATCTCAAAGAATATCTCACTAAACCTCTTGTTCTTATGGCACCGATCCCTGGGCAGCCATATCTTATATATGTGGGGGCCATGGATGATGCGTTAGGAGCATTGCTTGCTCAGTATAATGAGCACGGCCATGAACACGCCCTCTATTACTTAAGCAAGACAATGATCGGAGCCGAACAGCGGTATACCCCGATCGAAAAGGAATGTTTAGCCCTAGTGTTCGCTGTTCAGAAAATGCGACACTATCTTTCAGGGCAAACGATCCATGTCATATCACGGGTTAATCCCTTGAAGATCTTGATGACAAATACGGGATCCTTAAACGGCCGGTTGGCGAAATGGGCATTATTGCTATCGCCCTATGATATACATTTTGTTCCTCAAAAAGCCATGATGGGACAGGCGATTGCCGATTTTCTTGCAGACCATCTAATTTGGTCCAAATCCAAACAGACGTCAGATGTCAACACAGTTAGCAAAGAACAACCATAGCAAATTTTCTTTGATGGTGCTGCCAGACGATCTGCTGCTGGAGTGGGGGTTGTGCTAATATCCCCATATAAATATATACTGCCTCACGGTTACTCACTAACAGAACCGTGTACGAATAATGTGGTGGAATACAACGCGCTCATTATCGGCTTGAAAATAGCTCTGCAACTGGGGTTGAACCATCTAGAGGCATATGGAGACTCTAAGCTCATCATCATTCAGATGACGGGTGAGTATGAAGTCAGACATGAAGCCCTCATCCCCTATCATCAGCTAGCCATTGAGCTAGCAGGATATTTTGAACAATTTTACATATATCATATATCCCGGAATCAGAACGTCTATGCAGACGCTCTTGCTGCGTTAGCTGCAACATTGGCAATCCCGCCAGGTGAAGCTAAAAGCATCACCATTGGTAGCAGAGAACTCCTCCACCCAGACATGGTATCCCAAACCGAAGAGGTGTGCCAGACAGGCTTAATCCTGGAACCTCATGATTGGCGATTTCCAATTGTAGATTATGCCTTACATGGGATATTACCAGAGAATCCAAAGGAGGCCGCCTCGATAAAAAGGAAGGCCTCGAGATTCTATTTCGATCATAAACTTCAGACTTTATATAGAAAGTCAAATGATGGTATGTTGCTACACTGCATATCAAAAGCAGAAGCAAAGAAAGTGCTGAGAGAAACATATGATGGAGTATGTGGAGCTCATCGGCCCGGTCCAAAACTTGGAGACCGCATAAGAAGGCTGGGGTACTATTGGCCGAACATGATTACAGAAGCAATGGCATACGCTAAACGGTGCCATGCATGCCAAATACATGCCAATTTTATCCATCAACCCCAAGAATACTTGCACAATACTGTTGCTAGTTGGCCGTTTGAGGTATGGGGAATGGATATTGTGGGGCCAATAACTCCCCCGTCATCCAGAGGACATCGATTGATTCTTGCAATAACCGATTATTTTTCAAGATGGGCCGAAGCCATGCCCATGAGAGAGGTGAAAATGACAGATGTGATTAAATTCATTAAGCATCATGTCATTTACCGTTTCGGCATCCCCCGAAGGATCATTCATGATAATGGACCTCAATTCATCAGCCAGGGATTCTCAAGATTCTGCGATAAGTTCAGAATCAAAGATATTGCTTCAACGCCATATAACCCCACAGAAAATGATTTAGCGGAAGCTTTCAACAAGATAATCATTAAGCTCCTTCGGAAGTTCATCTCTTCCAATAAACGAGATTGTGATGAAAAGCTAGGAGAGTGCCTATGGGCTTATCACACCACTGTTCGCACCCCTACTAAAGCTACTCCATTCACTTTGGTCTATGGAAGCGAGGTCGTTTTGCCTCTTGAAATCCAGATACCATATTTGAGAGTGGCCTTAGCCACAAAGATGATGACAGAAGAGCGCCATCAACAAAGATTGCAAGAACTAGAGGCGTTAGATGAAAAACGTCTCAGGGCCCAACAACAAATTGAGTTGTATCAAGCCCGAATCTCGCGAACGTTCAATAAGAATGTTAAACCAAGGACCTTTAAACAAGGAGACTTGGTGCTGGCTATTAAGAGGCCAATGGTTCTAACCCACAAGACTAAGGGTAAATTTGAACCCAAGTGGAAAGGACCGTTTGTTGTGGAGACGGTATACTCTAATGGGGCATATCGCCTAAAGAACCAGGATGGCGATAGGATGATGATGCCGATCAACGGCAAATTCCTGAAGAAATACTATGCCTAAACTAAAACAGAATGATAACAGAGTAACTGTCACATCTAGTGCAGATCACTAAGAGTATAACCATCCACTTGTTCAAGTTACGCAGATGAGCACTTGGGCTTCTTTCTTAGGCATGCGCAAATGGGCGTCTCTGTCGAAATTTGATGAATTCTAACCCGATCATCGTGGTGTGCCCAGTTCAAGTCACGCATGAGAGTCTTGGACCGCCTCAACTTCTTTGATAAATCCTAACCCGATCATCGTGGTGTGCCCAGTTCAAGTTACGCATGAGAGCCTTGGACCGCCTCCACTTGTTCAAGTTACGTAGATGAGCACTTGAACTTTTCTTTGATGAATCCTAACCCGATCATCGTGGTGTGCCCAGTTCAAGTCAAGCATGAGAGCCTTGGACTGCCTCCACTTCTTTGATGAATCCTAACCCGATCATCGTGGTGTGCCCAGTTCATGTTACTCATGAGAGCCTTGGACCGCCTCCACTTGCTCAAGTTACGCAGATGAGCACTTGAATTTTTCTTTGATTATCCTGACCCGATCATCGTGGTGTGCCCAGTTCAAGTTACGCCTGAGAGCCTTGGACCGCCTCCACTTGTTCAAGTTATGCAGATGAGCACTTGAACTTTTCTTTGATGAATCCTAACCCAATCATTGTGGTGTGCCCAGTTCAAGTTACGCATGAGAGCCTTGGACTGCCTCCGCTTGTTCAAGTTACGCAGATGAGCACTTGAATTTTTCTTTGATGATCCTGACTTAATCATCGAGGTGTGCCCAGTTCAAGTTATGCATGAGAGCCTTGGACTGCCTCCACTTGTTCAAGTTAAGCAGATGAGCACTTGAACTTTTCTTTGATAAATCCTAACCCAATCATCGTGGTGTGCCCAGTTCAAGTTACGCATGAGAGCCTTGGACCGCCTCCACTTGTTCAAGTTACGCAGATGAGCACTTGAACTTTTCTTTGATGAATCCTAACCCGATCATCGTGGTGTGCCCAGTTCAAGTTACGCATGAGAGCCTTGGACCGCCTCCACTTCATTGATAATCCTGACCCGATCATCGTGGTGTGCCCAGTTCAAGTTACCCTTGGACCGCCTCCACTTGTTCATGAGAGCATTGAATTGCCCAATGCTGTTAAAGCAGCGGGAAGAAGAGATCAAGTTTCTCGCCAACCCTATCATACTAGGGGTAAAAGTATGAAATTAACTACCCAATACTGTTAAAAGCAAATGTGAGAGGAAATTAATTCCTCAACAACTCACCATGCTGAGGGGAATAGCATGGCTAGCCCAATGCAAACGGCGATTGGTAAAGGCTAATCAAATCCGTTGATAGCTTGGGGTTTGCTAAAAATCCCATAAAACCTGTCATGTTAAATCTTTATCTCTGACAGTATGATTTAGATTATTTCCATTTCCGTTCAAGATACGCAGATGAGCCTTGGACCACTTACCTAGAACAACTAAATCTTTTTGATGACAAGTTATCTGTTGTGCAAACAAATTTTATAGCCAGCAGGTAAAAGAATCAAATGATTATCTTTATTTCATCGACAAAAAATGAAGTTACAAAGGATCAGTAAAGTTCTCTATTTTATTACAAGTTCTTACAAAAAGAATGAAGAATAAAAGAAAAGAAGAAAACTATGAATCTCCTAGATGCTTCAACTTATTCATCGCTTCGTCAGTCACTCGACGACGAGTTGCTTCCACGGAATGTTGAGCCTGCCGGAGTAATTCATCATCATTCATTGCAAGTTGCTGGGTTAGATGCTGACGAAACTCTTCCATAGCACGGCTTCTTATTATCTCCTTCTGCTCGACCTACCCCCATTGGAGGATCAGCGCTTCCCGTTTCTTAACGGATTCCCCTAATTGAAGCTCGTTGGCTACTAAGACCGCCCGAGCTCTAGCAATGGTCTCATGGGCGTTGAGAATGGCAGCCTGACTCCCCTCAATGTTGGAGTCCACCACCTCCAAACCCTTAAGAATGGACTCCCGACTAGCTTGTAGCTCTGCCAACTCCCGAGACCATCCTTCTTCTTGTCGTATCAACTCCTCTCGATGTGCTGTTAACTCCATCCGAAGCCGCGCCAACTCTATTTCGGTGATCGCTTCCATGTCCACTTGACGAACTGTGTTTAGCATATTCACCTTCTCTTCTAAAGCTCTAAAGTGGGCCCGGTAGGGAGCTGCTCGGTCCTGTCCCCCAATTCTTTCAATATTATCCAAATAGCTGGATAACATCGGACGGCCGAGACTAAAGAAATCTATTTTGCCAGAAATCATCCCGATGCATCTTCTTAGCAACTGCATAAAATAATTAACGTTGGGGTTGAAGAGTTCCTCAAAAGGATCTCCGGTGTCTGCATTTAAAACAGGCACCGCTAAAGAAGATGTCGCTGGAGGAGGAGCGGTATCCACTGGAATTGAAGAACAAGAAGAAGCCCGTCCCTGTACCAGGCTCATAATATGCGGGGCTAGTAAGGCCAACGCAGATTTGGCGGAACTAGGAACCCGAGGAGGAGCGTCGCTAGTACAAGTCACTCGGGCAGCGCCACCAATAGAAGAAGATGAGGGGGTGTTTCCACCAGAAGCTCCTCCGGTGGCGGAAGTAGCTTCAAATGAGAACTTCAAATTTTCCTCATCACCTGCTGTAAGGCTTGGAGCTGGAGGAGTTGCAGGTATCTCAATAGCCATTATGGTAGAAGGCGTTAGTATTGCTGGCTGAGGAGCAGAAGGCACACCGACAACTACTGGAAAAGTCTCGTTGGAACAGATATTTGGTGTTGGAGACGGCAAACTTGGAGACGGGGTAGCTTCTTTGGCTGCAGCCTCGATAATCAACTCTGTCCTGTCATCGCTCCCAAGTTCATCGATAGGGGGAACTGAAGGGGGAACAGAAGGAGGAGTTGTGGCAAAGTAGTCTGCGTTAAATTCATTTGCAGAACTACTTAATCCACCTGCTGAACCAGTGGTGCCCGAATAGTCCACCCTCTCCTCAGACTCTCCCATGGTAGTTGAATGCATTGGCGAGTGGGGCCGGTCACCTGTACCTCAGAAAAGTAAGACAAAGAGGGTTGCATACAAATACAGAAAAATAAATAGAAGACAGAGTATAAAAGCTGAAAGAACTATACCAAGAGATACAGGTCCAGTTGTCGGACTTGAAGGGGGAGCCGCCGTTGTCTCCAGAAGCATACCCGTCTCACTACCCAGTGGTAGCGCCGCAGGGTGTTCGACAGTTTCTACCATCGGAGGAGTCGGAACCTCGGGAGCACTCGGAGCCCCAGTAGGTCCACTCTCCCCTGCCGGCAGTGGAGGTAGAGTTGAAGCCAGCAGATCCGAAGCGAACTTGACAGCCACTTCTTGCGGGGCTACTAGAGTTCCCGGAGCCAACTGCTTCATCTTTTGGGCAGGCCCCTTCTTTGAAGCACTGCGGCATTTGAGGGTCGGGCTCCAGGGGTGAATGACGACAGGTTGGGGAGCACCTCCAAAATTAGTGTTGCCATCATCATTATTATCATCGTCATCATCAGACTCGCTGACGTCTGAGGGTTCGGCCGCTGCGCCAAGAAATTCATCCATTCCTTTTAATCTCACTCTTGAAGCATCTTGGCGGCTAATGTAGAAGCCTCAATCTCTTTGCAACAGTTTCGGTTGATGGAGAAGTGGGGCACGTCAGCATTTGCAATGTTGTACCATGTGCAAAAGCGAAGAGTCATGGCCAGTTCTGGCGACTTCTGTGGCAGGATGAACTCAGCGTCGGTCCCATTAGCTGTAAAATGAAACCAGCCGCGGGCACCCTCGTACAGATTCCCCTTATAAGCAAAATTCTTGTTCGGATTACCCACATAAAGCTGGGAATATCCGAACTGGCTAGCGAAGCGGCTCGGAGTGTAAGGTTCAATAAGACATTTACCATCTTGACGATACACCAGGTGCCCGGGTCGGATGTTAAGGAGCCACCAAAACGCTCCCAAAGATAAGGCAGTGAAGTTATCTGCTCCCGCAATATCATTCAACTTCAACCCATATCCACCACCAGGGAAGTCGGGAAAGCACCGGAAGATCTCATAATTTTGGTGATGCCGGACAGTCTTTCGGATTTGAGACATATAGTGATGCTTCCATGAAGAGCGCTCGTATAACTCCACAAAGTGGGACTTGTCACCAAAACGGTGTGAAGCAGCACTCATCAGAGATGGGCAGTGCATGACGAGCCACGCCATCAGATAGGTGTAAGGCATCTCCACCCTAGAGTTCGGAGTTTTCACCTGGACAGTTTCTTTTGACTTGCCTTTCCCTTTCCCCTTGCCCTTATCAGCAGGGATGAAGTCATTACAGAGTGTTCGCAATCCATGCTAGAGATTGCACACCATGGAGGGAAGAAGTCCGAAAGGACGGCCATATGCAAGGAGAACTGCTGGATATACCACAGTCATTGCAATTGCCTCTTTTGGCAATGACGGCACAACACACTTTTCAACCACAGCATCAAGAACCCAGCAATAAGACCTCTATTGGATCTGGGGACTAAGCTTGATAGTGGTAACTTTTGAAGGAGGTGTCAGGACCGAATCCACCTTCGTTGGATTCAGTAGTATAATACATTAGGCGGGTCTTGGCGATGCGGCGATCGATCTCCGTGACATAGACAGGAGCATGGCCATGGATAGTTGTTGAACTATCCTTAGAGTTCAAATTAACAAAAAGGTACTCGGCCCATTTCTTGTGGCCGATACCCTGATTACGCACACCTACCAGGTCAGCACAGATCCGATAATGGCACATCATCTCCCAGTATGTAGCATAGATGCGCTCGTCCTTCGCCATCAGCATGTTCAACTCTTCGGTAGTGGGGATATATTCTTCATAGGGAACTTCGCCCATGGAAAGCCCAGATACCTCGAACATCTCGTGGAGAGCGAACCCTAGCTCATCCACTGGCATAAAAAGGGTGCAGGTTTTTGGGTTGTACATCTCCAGAAAACAGAAAAAATAATAAGCACTCTAAGGGAACCCAAATCAAACATTTCTGATGGCCTTGTATAAACCAATCTCCTTTAGAATGAGCTCATGGGAATCCAACATGTATTGAATGAGGCGGGCCCACCACATATTGCCAGAAGAATAAACCCAGCCAGGCATCCTGAAGTCACTGGCTGGATATTGGCCTTCTTTCGCCATGAACTCACTCAGGAAAGTTCGTGCGCGAATCGGGACCTCTCCTACTGGGAGCTCCTTGCTAAATCTGCCTGGAAGCAAACCAGTAATGCATCTGGTAGGGCCATCTTGATAAGCCCCATGAGCGCCCAATTTACCCGTTGGTACGTCGTCCTATTCTTGAGCTAACCCCCACTCTATCGCCAGCCTCTGAAGATAAATCAGGGGATAACCACGCTCCATTCTAGGCAGAAACATTAAAGTTTCGCCAGAATTATAGAGCCACTTGCTCTCCTCTTCAAAGAGGATCTGGTCTGATCGCTCCATTATATCTCCGAAGAGAAATGCGGGCTTCTCTAGCGCTTCTTTGTTCATGGTTTCAAAGGCCGCATCAGTTATAATCTCCCATACAGTAGTGGGATGATATTTGATCAACTTCTCCCTGCATTCTCTCGGATCTGGTTTGTACGCGGCTAGGATGGTGGTGAAGTGAAATTGAGCTGATGAATCCGAACCCCCAGCAAAACCAAAGTAGTGTTATGGGGAAGAGCTTCCACCGAATACCCCACTGCAAAAAGAAGAAACAAGAGTTAGAAAATCTTCTAAGTGTGGAAGCGCGAAGCTAAAAATAACTCCGCGCGAAGCTAAAAATAACTCCGCACGAAGCTAAAAATTAGACTGCGCAGAAATCGAAATAGCCTCGCATTTCGACGCGACTGCTACTCAAAATAGCCTCGTGTTTCAATGTGACTGCTAATCAAATAGCCCCGCGCTTCAAAATGCGAGGATGACGCGATAGCTTCGCGTAAGAAGAAAACCAGACGCTTTTCTTCTTCTCCAGACCAGTTTGGCCAGAGTAACGGTGATCTCACCGATAAAAGAGAAGATTGGTCAGTTAAAACTGAGCCAAATCACTCTCTAAATGTTCTAAAAAGCTCCAAAAGTGAGGTCCTTACCTCTGATGGGTGAAGCATGGACTGCCTCGCCGCTGCCACGGCCGCTGCCGCCGCTGCTTGCGCTGGCCGCCGATGGCGAGGCTGCGCGTGAAGAAGCATGAGTCTTGGGTGCCATTGATCTCGAAATTTCGAAGGAAAATCGACGAAAATCTTGGAGAAATTGATCGAGTTGCTTGGGTCGCCTGAAATCGCCTGATCGCCGGTCGCCTGGAGCTCTGGAGTTCTTGAGCCTGAAATCGCCTGATCGCCGGTCGCCTGGAGCTCTTGAGTTCTTGAAAATTCTTCAGATGAGTGAAGAAGAAAAAAGAGACTCCATTTAAATGAAGGGAACTGCCTCTTGGTATTCTGCGCGAAAATCGAAGCGACTATATGATCAGTTACTTTCTAAAACGCGAAGCTATTTAGCTTCGCGTGATCGCCCAAAGCGCGAAGTTGGTAACTCCACACAATATACAAAACGCGAGGCTAACTTGGTATTTTAGCGATGCGTTTCTATGGAGTTTTGACTTGGCATGAGCAGTTCAAGTTAAGCAAATAAGCATTTGAACTGCCTCTAGCAAACTAAGGCATGTGCAATTAAGCGCCTCTGTCTAAGTTAAATGATTCTTATCTGATCATTTCAGGTACTAACAAATCTAAGTTACACAAGTGGGCCTTTGATTGTTTTACCGAAACAATGAACCAATATTGCTATCGCCCTATGATATACATTTTGTTCCTCAAAAAGCCATGATGGGACAGGCGATTGCCGATTTTCTTGCAGACCATCTAATTTGGTCCAAATCCAAACAGACGTCAGATGTCAACACAGTTAGCAAAGAACAACCATAGCAAATTTTCTTTGATGGTGCTGCCAGACGATTCTTGCAATAACCGATTATTTTTCAAGATGGGCCGAAGCCATGCCCATGAGAGAGGTGAAAATGACAGATGTGATTAAATTCATTAAGCATCATGTCATTTACCGTTTCGGCATCCCTCGAAGGATCATTCATGATAATGGACCTCAATTCATCAGCCAGGGATTCTCAAGATTCTGCGATAAGTTCAGAATCAAAGATATTGCTTCAACACCATATAACCCCGCAGAAAATGATTTAGCGGAAGCTTTCAACAAGACAATCATTAAGCTCCTTCGGAAGTTCATCTCTTCCAATAAACGAGATTGTGATGAAAAGCTAGGAGAGTGCCTATGGGCTTATCGCACCACTGTTTGCACCCCTACTAAAGCTACTCCATTCACTTTGGTCTATGGAAGCGAGGCCGTTTTGCCTCTTGAAATCCAGATACCATATTTGAGAGTGGCCTTAGCCACAAAGATGATGACAGAAGAGCGCCATCAACAAAGATTGCAAGAACTAGAGGCGTTAGATGAAAAACGTCTCAGGGCCCAACAACAAATTGAGTTGTATCAAGCCCGAATCTCACGAACGTTCAATAAGAATGTTAAACCAGGGACCTTTAAACAAGGAGACTTGGTGCTGGCTATTAAGAGGCCAATGGTTCTAACCCACAAGACTAAGGGTAAATTTGAACCCAAGTGGGAAGGACCGTTTGTTGTGGAGACGGTATACTCTAATGGGGCATATCGCCTAATGAACCAGGATGGCGATAGGATGATGATGCCGATCAACGGCAAATTCCTGAAGAAATACTATGCCTAAACTAAAACAGAATGATAACAGAGTAACTGTCACATCTGGTGCAGATCACTAAGAGTATAACCATCCACTTGTTCAAGTTACGCAGATGAGCACTTGGACTTCTTTCTTAGGCATGCGCAAATGGGCGTCTCTGCCGAAATTTGATGAATTCTAACCCGATCATCGTGGTGTGCCCAGTTCAAGTCACGCATGAGAGTCTTGGACCGCCTCAACTTCTTTGATGAATCGTAACCCGATCATCGTGGTGTGCCCAGTTTAAGTTACGCATGAGAGCCTTAGACCGCCTCCACTTGATCAAGTTACGCAGATGAGCACTTGAACTTTTCTTTGATGAATCCTAACCCGATCATCGTGGTGTGCCCAGTTCAAGTCAAGCATGAGAGCCTTGGACCGCCTCCACTTCTTTGATGAATCCTAACCCGATCATCGTGGTGTGCCCAGTTCAAGTTACGCATGAGAGCCTTGGACCGCCTCCACTTGCTCAAGTTACGCAGATGAGCACTTGAATTTTTCTTTGATGATCCTGACCCGATCATCGTGGTGTGCCCAGTTCAAGTTACACATGAGAGCCTTGGACCGCCTCCACTTGTTCAAGTTATGCAGATGAGCACTTGAACTCTTCTTTGATGAATCCTAACCCGATCATCGTGGTGTGCCCAGTTCAAGTTACGCATGAGAGCCTTGGACTGCCTCTGCTTGTTCAAGTTACGTAGATGAGCACTTGAATTTTTCTTTGATGATCCTGACCTGATCATCGAGGTGTGCCCAGTTCAAGTTATGCATGAGAGCCTTGGACCGCCTCCACTTGTTCAAGTTAAGCAGATGAGCACTTGAACTTTTCTTTGATGAATCCTAACCCAATCATCGTGGTGTGCCCAGTTCAAGTTACGCATGAGAGCCTTGAACCGCCTCCACTTGTTCAAATTACGCAGATGAGCACTTGAACTTTTCTTTGATGAATCCTAACCCGATCATCGTGGTGTGCCCAGTTCAAGTTACGCATGAGAGCCTTGGACATCCTCCACTTCTTTGATAATCCTGACCCGATCATCGTGGTGTGCCCAGTTCAAGTTACCCTTGGACCGCCTCCACTTGTTCATGAGAGCATTGAATTGCCCAATGCTGTTAAAGCAGCGGGAAGAGGAGATCAAGCTTCTCGCCAACCCTATCATACTGGGGGTAAAAGTATGAAATTAACTACCCAATACTGTTAAAAGCAAATGTGAGAGGAAACTAATTCCTCAACAACTCACCATGCTGAGGGGAATAGCATGGCTAGCCCAATGCAAACGGCGATTGGTAAAGGCTAATCAAATCCGTTGATAGCTGGGGGTTTGCTAAAAATCCCATAAAACCTGTCATGTTAAATCTTTACCTCTGACAATATGATTTAGATTATTTCCATTTCCGTTCAAGATACGCAGATGAGCCTTGGACCACTTACCTAGAACAACTAAATCTTTTTGATGACAAGTTATTTGTTGTGCAAACAAATTTTATAGCCAGCAGGTAAAAGAATCAAATGATTATCTTTATTTCATCGTCAAAAAATGAAGTTACAAAGGATCAGTAAAGTTCTCTCTTTTATTACAAGTTCTTACAAAAAGAATGAAGAATAAAAGAAAAGAAGAAAACTATGAATCTCCTAGATGCTACAACTTATTCATCGCTTCGTCAATCACTCGACGACGAGTTGCTTCCACGGAATGTTGAGCCTGCCGGAGTAATTCATCATCATTCATTGCAAGTTGCTGGGTTAGATGCTGATGAGACTCTTCCATAGCATGGCTTCTTATTGTCTCCTTCTGCTCGACCTACCCCCATTGGAGGATCAACGCTTCCCGTTTCTTAACGGATTCCCCTAATTGAAGCTCGTTGGCTACTAAGACCGCCCGAGCTCTAGCAATGGTCTCATGGGCGTTGAGAATGGCAGCCTGGCTCCCCTCAATCTTGGAGTCCACCACCTCCAAACCCTTAAGAATGGACTCCCGACCAGCTTGGAGCTCTGCCAACTCCCGAGACCATCCTTCTTCTTGTCGTATCAACTCCTCTCGATGTGCTGTTAACTCCATCCGAAGCCGCGCCAACTCTATTTCGGTGATCGCTTCCATGTCCGCTTGACGAACTGTGTTTAGCGTATTCACCTTCTCTTCTAAAGCTCTAAAGTGGGCCCGGTAGGGAGCTGCTCGGTCCTGTCCCCCAATTCTTTCAATATTATCCAAATAGCTGGATAACATCGGACGGCCGAGACTAAAGAAATCTATTCCGCCAGAAATCATCCCGATGCATCTTCTTAGCAACCGCATAAAATCATTAACGCAGTGGTTGAAGAGTTCCTCAAAAGGATCCCCGGTGTCTGCATTTAAAACAAGCAGCGCTAAAGAAGATGTCGCTGGAGGAGGAGCGGTATCCACTGGAATTGAAGAAGAAGAAGCCCGTCCCTGTACCAGGCTCATAATATGCGGGGCCAGTAAGGCCAACGCAGATTTGGCAGAATTAGGAATCCGAGGAGGAGCGTCGCTAGTACAAGTCACTCGGGCAGCGCCACCAATAGAAGAAGATGAGGGGGTGTTTCCACCAGAAGCTCCTTCCACCAGAAGCTCCTCCGGTGGCGGAAGTAGCTTCAAATGAGAACTTCAAATTTTCCTCATCACCTGCTGGAAGGCTTGGAGCTGGAGGAGTTGCAGGTATCTTAATAGCCATTATGGTAGAAGGCGTTAGTATTGCTGGCTGAGGAGCAGAAGGCACACCGACAACTACTAGAAAAGTCTCGTCGGAACAGATATTTGGTGTTGGAGATGGCAAACTTGGAGACGGGGTAGCTTCTTTGGCTGCAGCCTCGATAATCAACTCTGTCCTGTCATCGCTCCCAAGTTCATCGATAGGGGGAACTGAAGGGGGAACAGAAGGAGGAGTTGTCGCAAAGTAGTCTGCGTTAAATTCATTTGCAGAACTACTTAATCAACCTGCTGAACTAGTGGTGCCCGAATAGTCCACCCTCTCCTCAGACTATCCCATGGTAGTTGAATGCATTGGCGATAGGGGTTGGCCACCTGTACCTCAGAAAAGTAAGACAAAGAGGGTTGCATACAAATACAGAAAATTAAATAGAAGATAGAGTATAAAAGCTGAAAGAACTATACCAAGAGATACAGGTCCAGTTGTCGGACTTGAAGGGGGAGCCGTCGTTGTCTCCAGAAGCATACCCGTCTCACTACCCAGTGGTAGCGCCGCAGGGTGTTCGACAGTTTCTACCATCGGAGGAGTCGGAACCTCGGGAGCACTCGGAGCTCCAGTAGGTCCACTCTCCCTTGCCGGCACTGGAGGTAGAGTTGAAGCCAGCAGATCCGAAGCGAACTTGACAGCCACTTCTTGCGGGGCTACTAGAGTTCCCGGAGCCAACTTCTTCATCTTTTGGGCAGGCCCCTTCTTTGAAGCACCGCGGCATTTGAGGGTCGGGCTCCAGGGGCGAATGACGACAGGTTGGGGAGCACCTCCAACATTAGTGTTGCCATCATCATTATTATCATCGTCATCATCAGACTCGCTGACGTCTGAGGGTTCGGCCGCTGCTCCAAGAAATTCATCCATTCCTTTTACTCTCACTCTTGAAGCATCTTGGCGGCTAATGTAGAAGGCTCAATCTCTTTGCAACAGTTTCGGTTGATGGAGAAGTGGGGCACGTCAGCATTTGCAATGCTGTACCATGTGCAAAAGCGAAGAGTCATGGCTAGTTTTGGCGACTTCTGTGGCAGGATGAACTCAGCGCTGGTCCCACTAGCTGTAAAATGAAACCAGCCGCGGGCACCCTCGTACAGATTCCCCTTATAAGCAAAATTCTTGTTTGGATTACCCACATAAAACTGGGAATATCCGAACTGGCGAGCGAAGCGGCTCGGAGTGTAAGGTTCAATAAGACATTTACCATCTTGACGATACACAAGGTGCCCGAGTCGGATGTTAAGGAGCCACCAAAATGCTCCCGAAGATAAGGCAGTGAAGTTATCTGCTCCCGCAATATCATTCAACTTCAACCCATATCCACCACCAGGGAAGTCGGGAAAGCACCGGAAGATCTCAAAATTTTGGTGATGCCGGAGAGTCTTTCGGATTTGAGACATATAGTGATGTTTCCATGAAGAGCGCTCGTATAACTCCACAAAGTGGGACTTGTCACCAAAACGGTGTGAAGCAGCACTCATCAGAGATGGGCAGTGCATGACGAGCCACGCCATCAGATAGGTGTAAGGCATCTCCACCCTAGAGTTCAGAGTTTTCACCTGGACAGTTTCTTTTGACTTGCCTTTCCCTTTCCCCTTGCCCTTATCAGCAGGGATGAAGTCATTACAGAGTGTTCGCAATCCATGCTAGAGATTGCACACCATGGCGGGAAGAAGTCCGAAAGGACGGCCATATGCAAGCTGAACTGCTGGATATACCACAGTCATTACAATTGCCTCTTTTGGCAATGACGGCACAACACACTTTTCAACCACAGCATCAAGAACCCAGCAATAAGACCTCTATTGGATACTGGGGACTAAGCTTGATAGTGGTAACTCTTGAAGGAGGTGCCAGGACCGAATCTACCTTCTTTGGATTCAGTAGTATAATACATTAGGCGGGTCTTGGTGATGCGGCGATCGATCTCCGTAACATAGACAGGAGCATGGCCATGGATAGTTGTTGAACTATTCTTAGAGTTCAAATTAGCAAAAAGGTACTCGGCCCATTTCTTGTGGCCGATACCCTGATTACGCACACCTGCCAGGTCAGCACAGATCCGATAATGGCACATCATCTCCTAGTATGTAGCGTACATGCGCTCGTCCTTCGCCATCAGCATGTTCAACTCTTCGGTAGTGGGGATATATTCTTCATAGGGGACTTCGCCCATGGAAAGCCCAGATACCTCGAACATCTCATTGAGAGCGAACCCTAGCTCACCCACTGGTGTAAAAAGGGTGCAGGTTTTGGGGTTGTACATCTCCAGAAAACAGAAAAAATAATAAGCACTCTAAGGGAACCCAAATCGAATATTTCTGATGGCCTTGTATAAACCAATCTCCTTTAGAATGGGCTCATGGGAATCCAACATGTATTGAATGAGGCGGGCCCACCACATATTGCCAGAAGAATAAACCCAGCCAGGCATCCTGAAATCACTGGCTGGATATTGGCCTTTTTTCGCCATGAACTCACTTAGGAAAGTTCGTGCGCGAATCGGGACCTCTCCTACTGGGAGCTCCATGCTAAATCTACCTCGAAGCAAACCAGTAATGCATATGGTAGGGCCATCTTGATAAGCCCTATGAGCACCCAATTTACCCGTTGGGACGCCGTCCTATTCTTGAGTTAACCCCCACTCTAATTTACGATGCATCGCCAGCCTCTGAAGATAAATCAGGGGATAACCACGCTCCATTCTAGGCAGAAACATTAAAGTTTCGCCAGAATTATAGAGCCACTTGCTCTCCTCTTCAAAGAAGATCTGGTCTGATTGCTCCATTATATCTCCGAAGAGAAATGCGGGCTTCTCTAGCGCTTCTCTGTTCATGGTTTCAAAGGCCGCATCAGTTATAATCTCCCATGCAGTAGTGGAATGATATTTGATCAACTTCTCCCTGCATTCTCTCGGATCTGGTTTGTACACGGCTAGGATGGTGGTGAAGTGAAATTGAGCTGATGAATCCAAACCCCCAGCAAAACCAAAGTAGTGTTATGGGGAAGAGCTTCCACCGAATACCCCACTGCAAAAAGAAGAAACAAGCGTTAGAAAATCTTCTAAGTGTTGAAGCGCGAAGCTAAAAATAACTCCGCGCGAAGCTAAAGATTAGAACGCGCGAAGCTAAAAATAACTCCACACGAAGCTAAAAAAATAGACTGCGCAGAAATCGAAATAGCCTCGCGTTTCGACGCGACTGCTACTCAAAATAGCCTCGTGTTTCAATGCGACTGCTAATCAAATAGCCCCGCGCTTCAAAACGCGAGGATGACGCTATAGTTTCGCGTAAGAAGAAAACCAGACGCTTTTCTTCTTCTCCAGACCAGTTTGGCCAGAGTAACGGTGATCTCACCGATAAAAGAGAAGATTGGCCAGTAAAAACTGAGCCAAATCACTCTCTAAATGTTCTAAAAAGCCCCAAAAGTGAGGTCCTTACCTCTGATGGGTGAAGCATGGACTGCCTCGCCTCTGCCACGGCCGCTGCCGCCGCTGCTTGCGCTGGCCGCCGATGGCGAGGCTGCGCGTGAAGAAGCATGAGTCTTGGGTGCCATTGATCTCGAAATTTGGAAGGAAAATCGACGAAAAGCTTGGAGAAATTGATCGAGTTGCTCGGGTCGCCTGAAATCGCCTGATCGCCGGTCGCCTGGAGCTCTGGAGTTCTTGAGCCTGAAATCGCCTGATCACCGGTCGCCTGGAGCTCTTGAGTTCTTGAAAATTCTTCAGATGAGTGAAAAAGAAAAAAGAGACTCCATTTAAATGAAGGGAACCGCCTCTTGGTATTCGGCGCGAAAATCGAAGCGACTATCTGATCAGTTACTTTCTAAAACGCGAAGCTATTTAGCTTCGCGTGATCGCCCAAAGCGCGAAGTTGGTAACTCCGCACAATATACAAAACGCGAGGCTAACTTGGTATTTTAGCGATGCGTTTCTATGGAGTTTTGACTTGGCATGAGCAGTTCAAGTTACGCAAATGAGCATTTGAACTGCCTCTCGCAAACTAAGGCATGTGCAATTAAGCGCCTCTATCTAAGTTAAATGATTTTTATCTGATCATTTCAGGTACTAACAAATCTAAGTTACACAAGTGGGCCTTTGATTGTTTTACCGAAACAGTGAACCATTATTTATTGAGCAAGCAAGATTCTTGAAGCCAACAGATAAAGAGAAAAAGAATTATCTTTATTCATGAAGCAAAAAGATTACAAGGAGTTATAGCTCTCCCAAAAGCTTCAACCTATTCATCGACTCATCAAAATCCAGACAACGAGTTTCCTCCATGAAGTGTTGAAATTCCCTAGTTCACATGCACAGGATCTCCTCTGCAAATGTCAACTATGATCTGTTTAAAGTTCTTAGTGGATTATCTGAAGATACTGCTACAAAAATCCTAATGAAGATGCACAAGTTGGATTCGACATGCTACAAGCCCTTAGATGATTATCTCTCTCGCTTTGGAAAGCAATAGAGATTGTCATCTAACAGAAATGGTCCTCAAGAAAACTTAATGAGCTGCCGCAGAATTCTTGTAACTCCTTCAAAAGTTTATCTTTTGGAGCCAGGGCTTGAAACCTGCAACTATGTTGTAAAGCATATGCTTCTGGCTTCCTTAGAGTTACTTTTGCTGACGAAGACTGGTAAAGTCTCATGCACTCCTCTTCAAGAAGGATCTGGTCCAAGTACTTCACTGCAAAAGAAGAAGTAAGAGTTAGAAAAAAACTCGAAAAATCTTCTAAAGTATGAAAACGCGGAGCTAAGGATAAACTCCGCGCACAGTTGAAGAAATAGCCTCGCGTTGAAATGCGATTGCTAGTCAAAATAGCCTCGCGATTTATATGCGACTGCTAGTCAAAATAGCCTCGCGATTTAAACGCGAGTGCTAGTCAAAATAGCCCCGCGATTTAAACGCGACTGCTAGTCAAAATAGCCTCGCGATTTAAACGCGACTGCTAATCAAAATAGCCTCGCGATTGAAACGCGACTGCTAGTTAAAATAGCCCCGTGTTTCAAATGCGAGGATGACGCGATAACTTCGCGTGGAAGAAGATCAGAGTTTCTCTCCGTCTTCTCCTTTCTTCCCAAGCCTTATGGCCGGAGAACAGCGATCTAGCCGGTTCAAAAATGGCTGGTCAGTTAAAACCGAGCCAGAACACTCCGAAATTGATCTAAGGAGTCTAAAAGTTGGGAATTTCTACTTCCAATTGGTGCAGTATGGATGGGCTCGCCATTGTAGCCACTGCCTCGGCCGCTGCCGCTGCTGATAACGCCGACCGCCGATGGTGAGCAGGCGCGCGACACCGTACTCTTCTTAGATGACATCCTAATGATAGAAAATCTTTGGAAAGTCGAAGGAAGCTCGGTCGAAGATCATCCCTTCAAATTGATTCGCCTGAATGGCCTGAGCTTTGAAATTCTTCAGATGAAGTGAAGAAGAAGACGAGTCAAAGACTCTATTTAAACAGATGATCCGCCGCTTGGTATTCGGCACAGAAGTTCAGGGTAACTAATGAAGCAATTACTCGTTTCACTGAAAAAATGAAGCTAATTAGCTTCGCGCAAGTGAACGAAAAACGCGAGATAAACTTGGTATTTTAACTCCGCGTTCTCTGTTTGAAGATCCAAAGTATTTCAAAATTTGGCAAGTTCTAAGCCATTTTGAAAACTTTGGAGGGGGTTCTATTGGCAGTGAAAATTTCTAAGTTAAAAGGATTTTCCACAATAGAACGCGGAGCTAACTCTGTAGCTCTGCGACTGGCTAGTTTTAGCCTCGCGATGAGTAAAAGGCGGGCTATCAATAGCTTCGCGTTAGCTCCGCATTCCGGTTATTTAGCACCGCGTTTTGATGCAATTAGCTCCCGTGAGCAGATAACTAGAATCTCAAATTGATTGAGATTATGATTTGAGCTTATCCAAATACCCGAATTGAATCCAATCAGAATTCCAAATCAAGAGATTTAAATCAAAACTAAGATATTTGATTGGAATCTTTGATGAATGCGAGTTCTATTTAGATAGAAACTCTTGCATTGACCTGGGGATATAAATACCTTCTTGGTGAAACTCTAGGGGTCTTTTTTTCGGTAATTGAGATCTTTTCCTCTTGGAGAATTCAAGTTACGCATAGAGCCTTGAATTCGTGAAAGACCAGAGAAGATCGTCTACAGTCGGCTGCCATCTTCAAGAGAGAAGAGTTCGACGCCCGATCGTCCAAAGGAACTACTACAGATCCCATCGTCACAGATCCCACAATTATTTTGTAAAAGAGATTGACATATAAAATCCTCTCGTTTGTTCTTCTTTTTATCTTGTTCACTTCTATTGTAATCTAAGTTGTATTCAATGGGAGGAAGCAAAACTTTTGCTGCGAACAACGTGGATGACCTAGCAATTAAAAGCAAGAATAAAGGTGATCACTTGAAGGATTTGAAGACCGTGTTTGACCTCATGAAGAAACACCAACTCAAAATGAACCCGATTAAATCTTTCTGGGGGTCTCCAGTAGAAAGTTTCTCGGCTTTGTCATAACTTCCAGAGGGATTTATCTCGACCCAGACAAGATTAAGGCTATCCAAGATATGTCATCTCCCTGTAACCTCAAAGAGTTAAGGGGACTGCAAGGAAGGCTGGCGTACATCCGCAGGTTCTTATCAAATTTGTCCAGTGAATGTTGGCCCTTTACCAGGTTAATGAGGAAAGGGGTGTCATTTGTTTGGGATGACGCATGCCAAAGGGCTTTTGAAGAGGTCAAACAATACCTCATGAAACCGCCAGTGCTTGTGGCCCCAGTCTCGGGAATACCTTTCCTGCTATACGTAAGGGCTATGGACCACTCCTTGGGAGCCTTGTTAGCACAGAAGAATCAATCGGGTCATGAACAAGCTATTTATTACCTCAGCAGAATGATGATCAGGGCAGAACACCGGTATAACCCAGTGGAGAAGGAATGTTTGGTTTTAGTGTTTGCAGTGCAGAAAATGCGATACTATTTAGTTGGACAAACCATCTACGTTATATCGAGAGTTAACCCCCTAAGAACACTAATGACAAAATCCAGATCGTTGAATTAGAGGCTATCCAATTGGGCTATTTTGTTATCACAATATGATATGCATTTTGTCCCGCAAAAATCTATTAAAGGACAGGCCGTAGCCGACTTCCTAGCCAAACATCCAATCCCGGCATCCTCGAAGTTATACGAACAAATCTCTGGAGAGTTGGGTGAATGGAGCCTGATTCCAAAAGAAGACAGCTCGCAAGAGTCTCTGGAGGCAAATATAGTCGCGAAAAGTATATGGCAACTTTTCTTCGATGGCACCTCCCGAATGAGATCCGAAGGAAGAATGATAGTGGGGTAGGAGTTGTTTTCGTCTCTCCTCATAATCACATCATTCCTCTAGCCTACTCATTAACAAGTCCGTGTTCCAACAATGTTGCAGAGTATAATGCCCTCTTAATCGGCTTAAAGATAGTTAAACAACTGGGGGTCAAATATTTGGAGGCATATGGAGATTCTCAACTTATCGTAAATCAAGTAAAAGGGGAATATGAGGTCAAACATGAAAATCTTTTGCCATATTACCGCGTAGTAATTAAGATAGCCGATGGTTTTAATGGTTTCTATGTCAGCCACGTAAAACGCCACCGAAACAGCTATGCAGATTCACTAGCTTTCTTAGCCGCTACATTAGCCTTACCCATGCATGCTAGAAAGCAAATTACAGTAGGAAGCAAAGAATTATTTTGTCCAAAAGACGAACTCAAATAGGAAATGAGAGAACCACAGGAAGACGAAGCTGATGTTCTCGAGTCAAGTCTAGAACCGAGGGACTGGCGCTTTCCCTACAGAGATTATGTCCTTTACGGTATATTACCTAAAGACCCAAAAGAAGCCAAGTCAATCCAAAGAAGGGCTATCTGGTTCTACTATAATGCGGAGCTCCAAATATTGTACAGGAAATCTTATGATGGAATCTTACTTCGCTGTCTCTCTAACCGCGAAGCTCGAAAAGTACTTGAAGAAGCTCATGCTGGCATCTGCGGAGCACACCAGCCAGGGCTGAAACTCTGGGATAGAATCCGAAGGATGGGATATTATTGGCCTAAGATGATGACAGAAGCGGTTAACTACGCCAAGAAGTGTAGGGCCTGCCAAATACATACAGATTTTATACATCAAGCTCCAGAATATCTCCACCCAACGGCTACATCGTGGCCGTTTGAGCAATGGGGTATGGACATTGTTGGGCCAATTTCTCTGCCATCAACGAGAGGACACTGGTTCATTCTAGCTATAACGGATTACTTTTTGAAATGGACTAAAGCCGTTTCCCTAACCGAAGTAAAGTCATCAGATGTTATTAAATTCATCAAACACCATGTGCTTTATCGCTTCAGAGTGCCCAAGAGAATCATTCATGACAATGGGCCTCAGTTCGTGAGCCAAGTATTTTCCAGATTCTGCAACAAATATAGGATCGAAGATGTAGCTTCATCACCATATTACCCTGCAGTCAATGGTCTAGCAGAAGCTTTCAATAAGACCATTGTAAAACTCCTCAAAAAGTTTGTGTCATCCAATCAAAGGGACTGGGATGAGAAGATCGGAGAATGTCTGTGGGCGTATCGCACTACAGTCCGAACTCCCACTAATGCCACGCCCTTTTCTTTGGTATATTGGTCAAAAGGAGTTTTGCCTTTGGAATTTCAAATTTCATCGTTGCGAGTCGTATTAATGACTAGGATGACGCAAGAAGAAAGACATCAGCAAAGGCTCCAAGAATTAAAAGCCTTGGATGATAAGCGGTTGGAAGCTCAACAGAGTATTGAACTATACTAGGCATGGATCTCCAGGACTTTTAACAAGAAGGCCAAATGAAGAACTTTCAAAAAGGGTGATTTGGTCCTGTCAGTCAGAAGACTGATCATAACTAGCAAAAAGCCTAGAGGAAAGTTCCAGCCGAAGTAGGAAGGACCTTTGTCATTGATACGGTTTACTCCAACAGTGCATATCGGTTGGCAAAACCGAATGATGATAAGATTATGATGCCAATTAACGGCAAATTTCTGAAAAAATATTATTCATAGTAAAACTGCGGAACACCAGTTATAATGTGATCTGGGTAGTTCAATGCAAATGATAAACAAAAGCTTGTCTGTAATCAGGAGTTCATTAACAAAATTTCTCTTTCTTTCAAATTTGTCAAGTTAAAAAATACCTCTGGCAAATCAAAATTCCTTTCTTGCCAAGTTAAAAATACCTCTGGCGAATCAAAGTTCCTTTCTTGTCAAGTTAAAAATACCTCTAGCGAATCAAAGTTCCTTTCTTGCCAAGTTAAAAATACCTCTGGTGAATCAAAATCTTTATATTGAAAGTCACTAGACAGGCGAGTTTCAATCTGATCAGCAAAATTAACAAGAAGGTCTTTCATTCATAATAATTTCGGGTGCTTGCAAAATTTTGAGTGATTTTAAGATTAACAAGTTAACAGTTACCACTAGTAGTCAACATCAGAATCGTCCATCAATCACTTTTACTGATGCAAAAAAGAAAGAACCTCTTTATTCATTATCAGATCAAAATTACAGAGAGTTCCTTAGTACCAGACAGTCAGCAAGAATGAACACAAATCACTGATGTGAAAAAAAAAAGAAAACAAAAAAAGGGAGTTTGCGTTTGTAGTTTCCTCTTCAAGGACGGCTTAAAGACAGTAATCTACTCCTACAGACTCTTCTTCTAGGATGACGAACTTGCTTTTGTAGCCTTCTCTCAGCATGGCTCGGATCAAAAAGTTTGCTCCTGTAGTCTCTTCTTCCGAAAGGGCGAATTTGCTTCTGTAGCTTCCTCTTCAAGAATGGCTTAAGAGTACAGACTTGTTTCTTGTTTTTCTGACAATGATCAGGGACCTCCAAGTTGGTTCGCCCAGTTATAATCAATGATGCTAGTGACTTGATTAGTTCAAAACTGGGCATACCAAATGCATGCACCCAGACGTATAACGTGAGGGGTTGCACAAATTCAAAGCCCTAGTCATTAGCACCCCAACCTTGTGGGATGCTAGGCAAGAAATAAAACAATGTCATAGACCCGAAATCTTTTCTCTTATAAAAAATACATGAGACCTTCCAAGACTCTAGAGGTATTGGAAGCAATTACAAGCCTATCGGGTCTGGGTCATTGTTAAGAACAATGACTACGGTTATCTCCTGCAGCCAATTCAAATTCTTGTCAAAAAGAAAGAAGAGAAGAAGGAGGATGATATTAATCAGAAGAAGAAGTTTACCTTAAGTAAGGAAAATGACTACGATCAGAAAAACTTTTTTGGTGGAACACCCCTCTGGATTGGTGCAGTCTGGAGGCCTTGTAACCTGCCAACTCCTATCCATCGCCTCAGTTGGAAAAGAAGAAAATATGGCTGCAAGAATAAATCAACTACAAAAGAAAGGAAAAGAAGATAAGCAAGAAGAAACTCTTCTCACATCAGAATGATCCTTCACGGAAGAAGTCATGCATCTTATATAGATGGTCTGGTAATTATGATCTTCGGTTGGGAAAAGATAGAGCCAAAATCTTCGATTAAGATTCTCAGCTCATATCTCAACAAAATTTATTACAGTTGCATGGGACGTTTAGATCTCGCGGCCCGGAGATCTCATCATTAATGAAGGCGTTACACGTTTGACGGCCTCATTCCAAGGCTCGCAGAAGTCTCTACAAATTCTGAAGAATTCTGGGTTATTCCGCAAACTTCTAGGAAGAGAGTCGCGAACTAAAACTCGCGACCCTCGGGATTCAAGATCGTGAGTTTAATGTGGATCTTGTTAATTCACGAATCTCCGGGGGTAGAATTGCAAATCTGACAAAGACTCATGAAAATCAAATGCCTGATACACAGATACCAGAATTGTATGAAGACTCGCAAATTTCAAAACTTAAGATGGCGAGTTTATTGCAAACCTTTGAAGACAAATACAAAGTCATGATTTAAAAGTACAAAATCAAGTTCTTTACAAAAAAGAAAAATAGCTTCTCGAACCCTAAGGTGGAGAGTCTTTGCAATTCAATGGCTCAGGAGGGCTTTTATCCTCTCCTCAGCATCGTCAATTTCTTACTGGATGAACTCATAAGCTTGGACAGTAGCTTGGCGACGCAATTCTTCGTCACTGGCAACGTCATTCTACACTGCAGCAGCCTCTAACATATTCAATTCAGCTTGTATCGCCTGAAGATCTCTGATTGTATTGTCCCGCTGTCGGGATAAGTTAGTGAGATTCCACATTGACTCGTCACGTTCCTTGGTGATCTTAGCCAAGAAAGCTTGAGCTCTGGCGATGGACTCTTGGGTCCTAACAATAGCCTGGTCATGGTCCTTGACAATTGAAGCAGTAACCTCCACCTGCAGGGCTAAGGATTGACTATCTGATTGGCCTTTTCCAAGGAAGCCTTATAAGCATTGACTTTCTTCTGGGCCTCCCTCTGGAACCTAAATTGTTCCTCCTTCAGCCTCTAGAAAATGGCTTCAACTACCTCAGATGTGTCGGCACTCCTGGCCTTCAATAGGGACTCGGTATGCTTTTGAAGTTAAGTTATCATAAGCCTAAAAGGAGTAGCTTTCTCTTCTCCGCTAATACTGACTATACCAGTCAAGTAAATATTGAGGACAATGGCGAGCGAAGCAAAAGAAGCCCCCTTCAGTATCTTGTGAATGCAACGATCGAGGAAATGGAGGAAAGTTTCCATTGTATCCTTCAATAAATCAACTTCAAAAGCATCAACCTCTGCATGAGAGGGATCAACACTGGTTGAGGCAAAAACAGTCTGAACCGTACTATGCTGCACAGAGGTAACAGCACCAGCATAAAGAGGAGTAGGATCTCTAGTGGCCTCAGTAGAGCTACCGGCTGCAACATCCTGAACCAAAGTGTCGGTCGGAGCAGCTACGGCCGAGACTGTCGGCATAGAAACCTCGAGAGCTATTACCCCTGCAGTACTAACAACAGAAGTGATGACTTCGGTCACCTTATTAGCATCAGCTTCTGTGATGGTATCATCCGGCGGAGTTACCTTTGTGCTCATGCACTCTAAAGCTGGAGTCAAAACTGGAGCTGGAAAAAAGAAGAAGTTGATAGTTGAATGTTACAGTATCATTCAATAATAGTAGAATTTTAAAAGGAAAAGATGCGAACCTGAAGGTTGAACACTGGATTCTCCAGGTCCGTGGACCTCAGGTCTAGACACCTCGGGTCCGTGTACCTCAGGTCCAAACACCTCAGGCCCGTATACCTCGGTCCGAACGTCTTTGCTCAGATAGACGTATTTACCATGGTCTGATGGAGGGGTAAAAGACCAAAGATTTCCACTGCTGACATCATCGTCATCTCCCCAGTGACCTTGATCTCCTGAAGGAGGTGCTACTTTTGGGGGACCCGATGCGCAGATCTCCCCAATTATTTATACTTCATCATCTGTAGTAGCTTGGTGAACAAGGGCTACAGAATCCTCTTGTACAGTAGAGAAGCACCTACATCAACAGCGGCCTGGTGGGTGAGAGTCGCAAGATGCTCCTAAGTAGCGGGAGTAGGATTGCTGCGAAAAATGGGTCCTTGACTCCGACGGCTCTTAAGAGAGCAGAGAGTTAAAGATGAGTCGTCCTCATCTTCCTCAGGTTCCTCTGTGAGGGTCTCAGAAACCAAACTGGGTGTCGCAATACCGGTTCCAGATGGGGTGTCCTGCGGATCGACATCCTGCAGATTAGTAGGCAAATCACTGAGACGCTATAGTCTCTTCCGCTTGTGCAAAAGCTTCTTGGGAGGAGACTGCGGTTGAGGAGAAGTCTTCTTCAAGGTTTGGATCGAAGAAATATCAAGGGAGGCAGGCTGAGTTGATAAAGCCAATGCGTTATTATCTTCCTTCCCTTTTTGAGTCACCGGTTCTGACTCGTCAGAAGCACCTTCTGCCCCAAAATCTTCCATCACTGCCACTTTCGTGCTGCCAGCCTTCTTCTTCTGAGCATACCAAACTCTGATCTCCCGCAGACAAGTATAGTTTACACTGAAGTTCTAGGGAGCGGAAATAGCATCCGCAAACCACTTGCAGAAATCGAAACTCATGTACGAGTTCGGGGTCTTGAGTGGGAGGTCAAATTTAGTGTGGGTTCTGCCTGCGACGAAGTGGAACCAAGCTCGAGCTCCCTCAAGAGCATTCCTAACAAAACTTATCTCCCTGTTGGGGTTACCAACATAAAGCTGATCATACCCGAACTGTCGAGCAAAACGGCTCGGGTAATAAGGCTCTACATAACAGTGGTTCTCTAAACGAAGAACCAAATATCGTGGGCGGATGTTTATCAGCCACCTGAAGCACCCCGGAGATAGAACTGTGAACTTATCAGCACCAGCAATGTCCGTTTATTCCTCCCCGTACCCAGCATTCGAAAAGTACGGAAAATATCTGAATAACTCGAAATTCTTGAAGTGACGGAGGGTCTTGCGGATCGCGGCCATGTAGCCCCCTTTCCATTGTGACCTATCATAGTGTTGCACTTTGGGAGCACTTAAGTCTATCTACGAATCAACAGGACTCGTCAAAGTGGGGCAATGTAGAACTAACCAGGCCATCAAGTAGGTATAAGGGAGTTCTACACGTGGATTAAGAATCTTCATGATTGGCTCTCCTTTCTTCCTTTGCTCCTTCTTCACGTTACAGAATTTATCAACCAATCTCCTCAGTCTGCTTTAGATACTGCACACCATCGCGGGCAGCAGACTGAGCCACCTACCGAATGCAAGTAAGACGGCTGGGTATACAGCCCTAACGAGTATACTTTCCTGTGAAGGAATAACACATTTTTTCAACCATACCATCAAATAGCCTGCTAAGAAGGCCGGATCAGATAAAGGTTGGAGGGTTTGGTAGTGAAAGCTTTCAAAGGACATTCCAACCTTGAAAACGTCCTCGTCAGATTCGGCGACATAAGCATCTGTCCCAAAACTTGCGATTCTTCTCTCAACCTCCTTTTCAGAATTTGGAGGAAGGCGAGTGAAATTAGGATTATTCTTTGAAAACTTGGGCATAAGGTATTGCAACCACTTCTTCGGCTTCAAATTACGAGTGCTAGACATGTGGGTGCAAATATGGTAATTGCAGCATAGCTCCCAATAAATATCATAGACCAAAGGGTCCTGGGTCTTCAACAGATGGAGTTCTTCACCAGTAGGGATGTACTCTTCATATGGGATGTCTCCCATGGGTAGTCCCGAAATTTCATACATCTCGTGAAGGGCAAAACCCAATTCGCCGTGAGGGAAAAAGATTGTACAAGTATCAGGATTGTACAGTTCCAATAAAGCAAAAAACTGAAACCTGCTAGCAGGAATACCATGCTGAACGGCCCTGATAGCGCGATACAGCTTCGCATGATAAAGCTGGTCTCTGAAAGCATTCAAAAAGAAGTCAGTCAGGATTGCCCACTCTCCTTACGAAGAGCAGTGAACCCATCTAGGGGGACGAAAATCTTGAACAGGAACTTCTCTTGTGCATTGACGAATCGATGCAAGAAAGTCTGCGCGACTGTAGGTGTTTCACCCATAGGGAAGTCTTGTTTAAAAGATCCCAGGAACAATCCACAAAAGTGTTTCCCAGTGGTACGGGGGAAAGCACCATGTGAGCTAAATCCTCCCAATAAGACGCCATCCTGCAGCCTGTTTAAGTGCCAGTCCATTCGTCTGGGTACAGAAAGGGATTGGAGGAATAGGAATGGGTAGGACCTCTCCATGTTGGGGAGAAACAAGTAGCGACCTTCAACTTGACTAAGCCACTTGTAATCTCCATCTTCTAAACCACTATCGGGCACCGAAACATGGTCCCCAAACAAAAAAGCAGGTTTACTCAGTAAAGACTGATTATCTCCCTCAAAAGGAGCACTGGTCATCAGCTCCTGCAATGATAAGCGAGTGGGGTGGAGAATTCTATTTTCCCTCTCTTGGTTATCTGATGTTGTACAATACGAGAAAACTTGACCAAATCTGAACTCTTTCTTCCCGCCATAGCCACCCGAGTATCCGAAATAATGATCCTTAGGCCAAGGATTCAAAGCGTAATCAACTGCAAAAGAAGCATTCAGATTCAAGCAAAAAATTAAGAAAGGGATTGCTTTTCAAAAGTGTGTTGAGAAAATTACCTCCAATCAAGGATTCCTGCCGAACCATGATCGAACCAGAAGTTGCTTGAAGATTTTGATGACCAATGGCAGAAGCATCAGAAGAGGAAGTTTTCTTCGGCATCTTTTGCAGATTAAGGAAATCCTTTACGAGAAGAATCGGAAGCTAAGGGAGGCCGAAGATGAGAAGTCTTAAAAAACCCTAATGACAAAACTTGGAGTTCAAATTTCTTGAGATAGGAAAGACCTCTCTCTTGAAATCGAGGTTATATAGCAGATGATTTGACGACTGAGATCTTCGGATGGATGTGATCTCTGGGCCAAATCTCGTAAGTACCTTTTCATTTAATATGGCTCAGAGAACGTCTCAATTTCTACACCGTATAAAGCAACCGCCTTCCGAATTTTTTGCAACCAAAAGGAAAGTTCGCGACCCTAATACATAGTCGTGTTCCTTCCAAAAGGGAAGTTTGTGACCCTAATACAGAGTCATGTTCCTTCTAAAATAAAAGTTCGCGACCCTAATACAGAGTCGTGTTCCTTCCAAAATGAAAGTTTGCGACCCTAACACAGAGTTGCCTTCTTCTCCAAAATGAAAGTTCACGCCCCTAGTATAGAGTCGTGTTCCTTCCGAAAGATAAGTTCGCTCCTCTAATACAGAGTCGTGTTCCTTCCAAAATAAAAATTTGCGATCCTAACACAGAGTCGCATTTCCCTTCAAGAGTTGAAAAATTGTGGCCCTAACACAGAGTCGCATTTTCTTTCAAAAGCAGCAAATTCACGGCGCTAACACATAGACGCATTCCTTTCAAAATGGGAGTTCAAGACATTGAGACAGGATCATGCTGCCCTCAATTGAAGAAGATTCTAATACAGAATGTTATATCCAAAGTATTCCCAAACACCTCAGAGGATCATGAGAGTTTTGAAAACTTTGGAGGGGGTTTTGTCGGCAAAAAATTCTGGAATCATCTGTCAAAATAGATCAGATCTTCAAATTTAGAGTTGGAGATCTGCAACGCATCAGATCCGCGAACCTAAAGTTCGAGTTCGCGACCCAGCTATGACAAAATATGTTCATGAATCTAAAATTGAGATTCGCGATACTACCCATAGGTTCAGGGGAGGGGTTTAATACAAAGTCACCCGATTTGAATAAGGGAGTTGCCATCTCGGATCGTGAAACCAACTGCCAAACGAATGTAGCGATAATATTTCGATCGTGGGAGTAACTACCTAACGAATATGATGACACTTCTCGAGTAGTGGGGCTAACGGTCGAACGAATGAGACGGAGACGTTGCCCTAGAACTCCTATAAAAATCGGGAAAATGAAAGAGAAGTGATCGATCATCTTCTTCTGGAAACTAACCTTTGTGATCAGAAATCCAGAGCCTTCTTTTCTTGCCAATTGAAAGAGTTTATGCGGAGTGTCAACGGAAAGTAAGATCGTCCTCCACAGCTACTTCAGAATCTAGCTTTAAACAAAGAGGGAATCCATTTTCCTAGTCTTCTGTAAGCGGAAAATCGTTGGAATTGTAATCCTTTATTGAAAAATCTCAATAGAGTGTCTTTTACATTTTTTATGGCGAACAGTTTCAAAGTAAGATACAAATGAGATTAAGATCTACAAGGAGAGATTAAATTTACAATGTACAATCTTCTAAGCTCTTCGAAAACAAAAAAATCTCAAAGATAGTAAAAGGTAACATTGTGGAATCGAGCCTATTAGCAAATTGGTGCTGATATGCATGTAGATGAGGATCACTAGGTTGCCAATTTCAGAAGGAATGGTTCTAGAGAAAGAATTTTCATATAGATACAGTGTTTGGAGCTTTGTCAGGTTTCCGAAACAAGATGGAATCGAGCATATTAGCGAATTGGCGCTAATATCCAAATTGATGAGGTTACTAGGTTGCCAATTTCAGGAGGAATGGTTCCTGAGAAAGAATTTTTAAATAGATAAAGTCTTCGAAGCTTTGTCAGGTTTCCAAAATTAGATGGGATCGAGCAAGTTAGCGAATTAATACTGATCTCCAAATAGATGAGATTCACTATGTTACCAATTTAAGGAGGAATGATTCCAGAGAGAGAATTTTCATATAGATACAGTGTTTGAAGTTTTGTCAGGTTTCCAAAATTAAATGGGATCGAACCTAATAGTGAATTGATGTCGATCTCTAAGTCGATGAGGTTCACCATGTTACCAATTTTATAAGGAATGGTTCCAGAGAAAGAATTTTTAAATAGATACAGCCTTTGGAGCTTTGTTAGGTTTCCAAAACTACACGGACTCAAGCCTATTAGCGAATTGGTGTTAATCTCCAAGTTGATGATGTTCACTCGGTTGCCAATTTCAGGAGGAAATTGTTCGAAAGAGAGAATTTTCATATAGATACAGTGTTTGGAGGTTTGTCAGGTTTTTAAAACTAGATGGAATCGAGCCTGCTAGCGAATTAGTGCTGATCACCAAGTCAATGAGGTTCACTAGGTTGCCAATTTCAGAAGAAATGGCTCCAGAGAAAGAATTTTTGTAAAGGTATAAGATTTGGAGTTTTGTTCCAAAACTAGATGGGAGGGGACCTGTTAGGAGGTTGTCATAAATACCTAAATTAGAAAGCCTTGACAGATGCCCAATTTCATAGGGGATGGATCCAAATATCTGATTCCGCCTAAGATATATGTTTCTAGTCTTGCTCAAATTTTTAAAGCTCAAAAATTTCACTTGTTAAATAATTATATGAGATTTCTAAATAAATTAGATCTGCTAAGTTCCCTATTGCATTAGGAATATTGCCACTGAAGTTATTCTTGTAGAGTCTAAAAGCTTGCAACTTGGTGAGGTTTCCAAAGTGTGGAGGGGTGGGACCTTGAAGCTCATTGTATGAAAGGTCTATCTCCAAAATTTTGGAGAGACTAGCTACAAAGCGTGGCAAACTTCTTGACAGCCTATTCTGAGAAATATCTAGGGACGTAAGATTGGTAAGTGAGCCGATGCTCGTCGGTATGGGCCCGAAAAGATTGTTACGTTGGATGTGGAGGCAAGCGAGTGAGAGATGAAAGTGAGGAGAAATCAAGGGACTCGAGCTCACCTACCAAGCAAGCACGAGGCAGGTTAATCTCAGTCACCCCAGTACTCATTCCTCTCCATCTGCTGCATGTGATCATCCCAAACTATGTACATGAATTGGCATGGGGAGTCCAAGAGTTGAGGTTGCTACTGCTCGAGTTTCGGAGGGTGGTTCTCCAGTGGAGGAGAGCTCTAGCTTGGGATCCGATTGAGGAAGCATCTGAAGAGGCAGCGGCAATTTGTAGGAGATCACAGACGGATGCAAGCAGTATGAAGAGAATCGAAAAGATACATGGAGGGAAACGCTAGATTCAAATTGTTTAGATGGTTGTCGTTTGGGTTGGGCTTCAAAGGCTCTCTATGCTAGTGTATTTATAGCTCTCAGTAGCCTCTAAAGGAACCAATGCAGTGATTGGGTTATTGAGCAAGATTATTATTTTTTGCATCTTTTGCACTACTCAAAAGAGTCAACAACCGTCAACTCTTGCAATGGTCCAAAAAGAGGACAGAGTTCCTTTGCATCAATTCTTCTTACGTCAACCAAATATTTGGAGAATTTGAAGATTTAAGATGGATTATTGCCTTGAGAAAGAGGAGATAGAATAATCTAATCTTATTCTATGGGAAATTCAAAATGAGCACACAACTTAACTTAGTGAGCACCACTCCCTAACTTATCGAGAATTAAAAATTTGCCAATTTTTTTTCTGACAAAGTTACCTTTCATCTTGGTCTCATTCGGGCATTTTTTCGATAATTTAAAGTGCGGCGATGATAGAGTTCAGAAGACGTAGTCTCGCTCGGGCATTTTGTCGAACATTTTGAGTGCGCTGGCGAAATCTCCGCACTTGGAGTACTTTGTGATGAGGGTGTTGGGGATGGTGGCAAAGAGGAGTCGAGGTTGCACTTGGTGAGGGAAGCATGGAGCTGGTGGCGTATGAAATGTCGGTTTTGGTGAGGGTCTGACCTGTAAGGAGGGCACTACTGACCTATTAGGTTAACGAGCATAGAGACAGAGTGACCATTGGACCAAGCCGGAGAAGGGGTGAGCAGGGGCAGAGCGAGCAAAGAGTGATCAGGAGAGAGTGATGAGTTTTAGAGAATGTTGTGAGGGAAAATAGGGAACATGGATTTGAGAGGGTTAAAACTGGATGAAAATGGGTGCTCACTAAGAAAAACTCTCTCTTTTTAAAAGAGAGGTGGTGCTCACTAAGAAAATGGTGCTCACTAAGTCAAGTGGTATGCTCGTTTAGAATTTTCCCTATTCTAAACTATTCCTACTAAACTAATGTAAAAACCAACATGCCATCTTGCATCAAGTAGTTTTTATCAAATCATCTCCAATTTTATTAATCAATCTCTGAGTTATTAAATAGGTAACTACAAATAAAAATTTCAAGAAATAAGGATTGCGAGATCAAACTAAATATAGTGAAATCTATAAATACTAAATAAAATCTAACTGAAGCTAATAAAATCTAAATGTTAAAATCTAGAAGGTCTTAGCGGTCATTAGATGTCCTTATCACTCTGGCTGTAACCTGACTGTATGATTCACAGTAGAAGTCTTCTATTAAATAGACTGTATGAATGTATCAGCCAGTCTTAACAATAATTTTCTAGTCAAATAATTAGAATCCCAACCGAAATCTTTCATAACAAGTATCCTACTTGAATTTTATCAATGACTATTATAATCAAGAAGAACGGTGACTTTCTGAATCATTCTTCATGAAATTCTTTTTCTAAGACAAAATGAAGCTAATAAATTCCAAAATTTTATTTTTTTTTTGGTCATGCAAGGGTTAGGAAATTTTACAGAGTGCCAAATTCTTTCACTATCATGGCATGCCTCTCACAATCTCAAGTCAAGTCCACCATCCCACATGTCTCTCACAATCTCAAGTCAAGTCCACTCTTCAGGACCCACAAGACTCCATCCAACAACTACTGTGTAGATATAGTGAATAGTTGCGCGAGTGAAGGACCCGTCATGTAGTCAAGAAGAAGATTTATTGTGAATGTGAGGATCCCGATATATTGAGCCTTCAAGTCAAGTCCACTGCCCAGATCCCACTCTCTCATTCTATTCATGAGCTTTCAAATCAAATCAATTCGACTCAAATTCCCCGTCTCCTATTGTATTCAGCATTTAAGGTATGACAAATCAAGTCCACTGCTCAAAAGCCACAACATTCAAAACTCTCCCTATCCAAAGAAGAAGTAGCAGTTATTTTTGTCTTAAAAAAATCAAAATGGAGAAAAAGCATCCAGTACATTCTATTAAAAAAAATTAACAGAACAAAGTAGCATAACAAGAGTAAGGCATACTGAATCCTATGAAGGTCCATGCATAAACACATATATAATACGAAGCAAAGTAGAAAGTCAAAAGTATCCAAGTGAGGCAATTCCTGATGAGAACAAGTATGATGATCACTCTTCATAGAGTTAGATATACCCATTAGATCCACCATCATCAGTCGAGGAATCTTTATAATCCATGTCTCTCCGGAGTGACATGGAGAGCCTCTGAATTACCCAAAGCGAAACATGTAGCATTATCGTTATTGTGAGATCCTAACCAATGAGGCTCAGTATTGTCGAAGATCCTGTTGTTCCGTTCTCTCTAGCTATGGTCAAAGTATGCATATGCTTATACATATCTCTGCAATAACCTAATTCTACACCAAAGGTCATGATTATTCAGATCAATATCAAAGATTTTAAATTCCACACAATTGGATCACATACTCATCGCAAAATTACAGAACAACAACAACGGTCATTTTCTTCATAAAATTTTAAAATTTCTTAAAAAACAAGCAGCAGCCATTCTTACACAAGGTTTATACGGGACATTTCTTTTTTTAGATAATTTCTCTTTCATAAAAAAAACACTATATTGCAAATAAGAAAATGCATGATATTGAGTCAGTGTTTCATCAATTAAGTCGATGTTGATTGCCTAGCTTCAAATTTTTGCTCCACAAATATACTGTGTGCTAGTTTTGACCCGATCCACTAGGTTAGTTTCACATCAATTGACATCATATTGGGGAACTTGGTTATTCAGCTGATGATCGACACTAGAAGGACCTCCTATTCTACGAGAAACATAAACTGTCGTAAGTATTATGGAAACTCGTTTGATCTAAAGGTAAGGGTTTTACTAATTGCCTTACTCAAACCAAGTTTGTTGGAGGAGAAAATCTAGACGCAATAGTTCTAAAGCCAACGGTAGAACTAATGGTGGTAGATCTACAAGACTGGGTGGTTTCGAGGGAGCTGAGCCATCCAAAGAAGAGGGATTTTTCAACCTCAATAACAAAGAAATCTTTAATGAGAAGAGGGATAGGGAGATGAAGGAGATGCAAGTGCTTGTTGCACTGTAAAAGCTTTAAAGCTAAAGCTGATAGATAATCACGATCCAGAAAACTTAAAAGGATGCAGTAACCTCCAAGAGGTTGTCAAAACTAGCAAGGCCTCTTCTCACCGAAAAGGAGAAGGTAGGCCATAGAAACAAGATGCTAGGAAGGTCGTTGATCAATCCGAGGAGAGCCACATCGACTTCTTTGCAGGCTGATAACTTTCGCCAAGAAATGTGGTGGTCTATCCTCTTACCCCAACTATTCAATTGAAGATTGATTCAACCTCATAAAGGAACTCTAGTAAATTTATACAATAAGGCTTTAAAGCTCAGTTATTGAGACACATAATGGAGCTTGGTGGGGATACGTTTTAGTATTTTTTTTCTTTTCCATAGGCAAATAAGAAGTAACTCTTCAATTCTCCTTCACAGTTATTTGTATTAGTTTAAGTATTATTCAATAAAGTTCTACTACATCGGAAATTTTGTTAGGTGGAGGCTTTTTATATGTAAAGGAGTTGAGACTTCTTTTGGGGTCATCCCTTGTCTACCCACAAGAGGGGCCACAATTTGAGATCTGTTTTATTAGAATGTCCCTCATTAAGGGCTTGCTAATAGTACATGGTTCGAGAAAGAATATATTAAAGAATCATCCTTACAACATACTAGGATAGAAATTTACAGCATGAGAGAGGTCCTTTCATGGACTATCCCTCAATACTTTAAGTTATTATTATAATACAAGTATTCGATATGTGATAGGAACCCTTAAGGACCTCCCTCGTGAACTACTACAAGGAGGTATATGACATGAGACAAATATGTGACATCATCCCTCACAACTTGTCCAATGGGATATGCGACTTCAGGACTTTTAGGGAGCCTTCCCTCATGGCCCACTAAGGAAAGATTATGACTTGAGAAGGCTAACTAAAAAAGAGAAAAGACAAAACTTTGCACGCTATTGAAGCATCGAGAAGACATTTTGTATGGGGGATTGAAATATGACTTGAAATATACAAATTTTAAAAAGCAATAAAATTTTTATGAAGATGACCTCCAAACTGATGGTAACATCGAATAGATGAAGATCAATGGATGGCTGAAGGTCTTATTGAATAGGATGGGCCTAGTAATTGCTTCTTCTTTTTTTTCTTCCAATTAGTAATTATATTTGCAATGATCCAACTAAAAGAAATGAGAGTAGTTGGGTAATTGTAATTCTCTCAGAAATAGTTGAAGTCATTTTGGGTCATTGTATGCCAGAAGCATAGTTTGAAACTCATCATTCAGTTTGTATCTTGCAATGATGTTACCACCTATTGCTTGGGTCTTTGACATTTTATGTTTGTCATTTCCATTTCTAGATGGTTGATCTCCTACTCTTGCTTATGAAATAAGCTTTTTGCATTGGCTTAGCCATTTTGATTATGGAGATAATAACCATCCAAGATGAATTTTTCTAGTTTTGAGCTTGCGGAGGAATGTGAAGTTGAGGGTTCAACTGAGGTATTAGATTCGACCTTCTACTTTTCAAAAGTGACCAGTACCAACGAATGGCATCATCTGAAGTAGTCTTAGCCAATGTTAAAAATAATGCATTAAGAAACCCACTATATTGCGTTATGAAATCTATCAGAACCTCAACACTACATAACAACTGAAAAAAACTCAGTGCATCATATCGGTACGTTTTTTATGTTATTTTACGTTATATTACGTAGCGTTACGTTAAATTACTCTACGTTACATTATTTATAATTTTTTAGTAATTTCTATATTATTGTTGATTATTATTTTGATTACTAGCGAATTGTTTTAATTATCTTACTTGATTATTTGAAGGATTGTTTGATCACTTGTGGAATTATTAACTTGTTAATTTGCGATTATTTTCTTCTTTGCTTATTGTAATTCCTCTCCAGTTGCTGAAATATCATACATGTTAATTCTATTGAATTTTTAACTGAACTAAAATCAACAATTATAAATAAGATAAAATGAACTTTACAAAATATAAATTACAACAATAATAATAAATTGAATTGAAATAAAAAAAATTAGAATCTTGTTTTCTTGTTTAGATGTAATAATATTTAGCCAACGATGATAATAACGTTAAATTACAATAATGATGACTGGAATTGCAGTTGCAGACTTAATATTATGATGATAAATATTAAAATTATTGTAAAACTTAATATAAAATCAGAATAGATTATGTATTACAAAATAATTTTATATTCTTTTTTGAGATATTTTAAATTTATTTTTAATTTATAAAAATTATTTTATATAGTTTTATATTTATTTTTACTAAATAAACAAAAAATTGCATAACCTGCGTTATGCGTTTATGCTATATGCGACGTAATCTAACAAAGGCAAAACATCACGTTACTGTTATCGCTATTTTAAACATTGGTCCTGGCTTTCCAAAGTTCCCTGAGGTTATTAGTCAACTTTTTCAAATTCAACTCTATATGTTGGATCATAGAATTTCGAAATTGTACTTTCACACTAGGCCTTACTGTCTTGGCCTGTCACATTTTCTTTGCATCCTTGTTGTACTGGATGATTTGTGCGTCATCATGTTTGATTATTCATCATGATAGTGAGATAAAGAGGGATGCTGCTCATAGGATTTGAGTAGTGTTTCTTGTGTTCTTTGTGACTGTAGGATACCTGGTCAAGTTAAGGGCCCAAAAAAAAGAAGAAGATGGCAATATGTCTACAAGTTTAGTGGCAAAAAATTTGGAATATGAAGCAATTGACCACAGAATTACTGTTATTTGAGATGAGCATTTTGAGATGGATGTTTGAGAATATGCTTTGAAAAATGTGGCAAGAAATGATCACGAGAGAATGTAGAGATAGCTTCAAAATCAGGTAACCATTCACTTTTACGAAACCATGTGCAGTGGGGTGGATGAAACATTCACTTTTACGAAAGAGCATCGTTATTTTTTTTTTTTTTTTCTTTTTTTTTTCTTTTTCTTGCTAGAACTGCTAGTACTAGGTGTGAGCCGTAATGGGCTTCGATAGAGAAAGCACAACAGGTATTTGTTGCTATCTAAAGAAATGAAATGGTTTTTAATAGATCTCGAAGGACAAAATGGCGTCGTATGGCTGCACAAGCGTGTGGACTATCGACTACAGACTTAGTCACTGCAAATCTTTGCCGCACTAAATTTGAGTTCTAATTGCCCTTTCATTTCTATTGCAAGATCATCAAGAATAATATACTGTCCAAATCAAGCATGTTTCAGACCCAAATGTTAGCAAAAGATAGCGGAATAATACTAATGCAACAACCAGCGGAATCAAATAGTTAATCGAAGAGAAAAATAGCAGAGATAGAGAACACACAGATTTAACGTGGTTCGGCAATATGCCTATGTACACGGGGACCGATCGAAAAACTTCCACTATATCAAAAGAGGATTACAATATTATAGTTCTCAACCACAAGAGAAAACACAAAGAAATCACACAAGATTTTGAGATCAAACTCTAACCTCTTGTTGCAGTGATTTACCTCTTTGCTTTTGACCGCCGAAGAAACCCAAAGAAAAACCACCGCCTTTTGTTTTTCAGCTTCTCTTTTTTTCGGCTCTTTTGGCTCAATCAAAACCCTAACACCACACCCCATATATATATTATATCATAATGGGTTTGGGCAGGTTTTGGACCCGTTTCAGTTGACCGAAACCCGCTACGGCAATGGGCTCCATTAGCAATAATCTCCCACTTGGAGACCATTGCTAAAAATGTAATCTCTATACATGATAATCCTAGTGTCCAAAGTTTTTACCTCGATCGTTCAAAGTCCCAATTTCAGCATTCAATACAAATGCACCAAAGTTGAGCAATAGCTCAACTTTTTCCCATCAACCGGCTTTGTCAACATATCTGCAGGACTTTTGCTGCCCTCAATCTTCTCTAACTTTAATTGGTCATCCTCTAATAAGGATCTAATGAAGTGATATCTCAAGTGAATATGTTTAGTCCGTGAATGATACGCCGAGTTCTTAGCAAAATGAATTGCACTCTGACTGTCACTGAATAACCTGCAATCCACTCCATCAAAACCCAACTCACTCATCAATCGCTGCAACCAAATAAACTCCTTACTTGCTTCTGCAGCTGCAACATACTCAGCTTCTGTAAAAAATAAAGCAACAATTGATTGTAGTCTTGAAACCCAGTTTACCGCTGTTCCTCCTACAGTAAAAACATAACCTGTGGTGATTCTGCCATTGTCTCTATCACCCGCATGGTCCGAATCCACAAAACCTTGCACATCAATGTTATCACCCCCAAAACACAAACAATACTTTGAAGTACCTTTCAAATACCTGAAAATCCACTTCACCGCTTGCCAATGTTCCTTCCCAGGATTCTTCATGAATCTACTCACTACTCCCACTGCATGTGCAATATCTGGTCTTGTACTCACCATTGCATACATGAGACTCCCAACGGCCGATGAATAAGGCACATTCTCCATGTGTCTCTTCTCCTATCTGTCTTAGCACCTTGCTCTTTTGACAGTTTGAACTGACCACCAAGAGCTGTAGTTACCGGTTTTGCATTCTCCATATTGAATCTCTCCAACACCTTCTTTATGTATCCCTCCTGAGATAACCATAATTTCTTATTTTTCTTATCTCGGGTAATTTGCATCCCAAGAAGTTATTTAGCCTCACCCATGTCCTTCATAGAGAATCTCCCTGCCAACTTTCTTTTCAGATCATTGATTTTCTTCATGCATGTACCTGCCACAAGCATATCATCTACATACAAAGTAAGTATAATAAAGTTACCATCCTTAAACTTTTGTAGATATACACAATGATCTGAATTGCTTCCGGCAAAATCCGAATCCAACATAAACTTGTCGAACTTCAAGTACCATTGCCTCGGCGCTTATTTCAACCCATACAAGCTTCTTTTCAGTCGACATACCCAATTCTCTTTTCCTTTAACTTCATATCCCTCTGGCTGTTCCATGTATATTTCTTCCTCCAAATCACCATGAAGGAAAGCAGTCTTTACATCGAGCTGCTCTAAATACAATCCTTTCACAGCCACAATACTCAGTATTGTTCTGATAGAAGTCATCTTGACAACAGGTGCAAATATTTCATTGAAATCAATACCTTTTCTCTGACCGTATCCCTTCACCACAAGTCTAGCCTTGAACCTTTGTGTCCCTCCTGCCTCATGTTTTACCCTGTATACCCACTTGTTATGCAATACTTTCATCTTTTCCGGTCGCTTCACCAATTTCCATGTGTGATTCTCCTCCAAAGAAGACATCTCATCACGCATAGCTTGCTCCCACTTAAGATGAAGTTTATCCTGCATAGCTTCTTGGTAACTCTCTGGTTCACCTGCATCAGTATACAAAACATGATATAATGGAAGACAAAGTTTTTGGGTTGGCTTCCTTATCCTCGTGCTCCTCCTCAAAGTGGGAACACTCTCTGATGAAGTATTGGAACCATCTACTTCAGTCAATGTCTCTCTTTCCTGTTCGGTCTCATCTGAAACTTATGTATTCTCATGTGTAGCCATTTCTTCTCTTTCAGATGTCGGTATTTCTTCATTTCTTTTATCCATGGGATCCATCCCATCCTGTGGCTCATCCAGCTCCTTGGAGACGTTGAACACAACCTGCTTTGTCAGGCACAATCGAATCTGCGCCAAAGCCCTCCTGTCCAACAATGCCCACTCCTCATCAGTCATCTTTTCTGGCTTTTCTCCAATCAGTGGTTGATGTAAATTCTTTTGATATAAATAATCTTCCATCTGCAACTTCCACCATTGGAAATCTGTCCCATCAAATTTTTCAATTTCTCCCTTTCTATCTTCCGCCATAACTCCCACTCAAAATCAACACCGATCTAAGTGAAATCTGACCCGAACCAGGGCTCTGATACCAATTGTTAGTAAAAGATAGCGGAATAATACTAATGCAACAACCAGCGGAATCAAATAGTTAATCGAAGAGAAAAATAGCAGAGATAGAGAACACACAGATTTAACGTGGTTCGGCAATATGCCTACATCCACGGGGACCGATCGAAAAACTTCCACTATATCAAAAGAGGATTACAATATTCTAGTTCTCAACCACAAGAGAAAACACAAAGAAATCACACAAGATTTTGAGATCAAACTCTAACCTCTTGTTGCAGTGATTTACCTCTTTGCTTTTGACCGCCGAAGAAACCCAAAGAAAAACCACCGCCTTTTGTTTTTCAGCTTCTCTTTTTTTCGGCTCTTTTGGCTCAATCAAAACCCTAGCACCACACCCCATATATATATTATATCATAATAGGTTTGGGCAGATTTTGGACCCGTTTCGGTTGACCGAAACCCGCTATGGCAATGGGCTCCATTAGCAATTCCAAAGACTTTTAACTTTCTACCAGTCCGACTAATCTTCCTTGATGCCCAAGCTTATACTTATGTGGAATGTTTTTTGGTGCATGCATTGATAAATAATGCAATGCAAATGAATTTTCGAGGATTTGTGCGCATAGACAAGTAACACTACCAAAGGATTCCGTATCATGTCTCTTTACCCCTCCACACCCCCAATGTGCACACGAGCAAATTAAAGAGAGAAAAAAAAAGCCACCAGCTATGTGTGCATCTGTGCATGTGTGGTTCTGTTTATGTAACCTGTAAATTTTCACGAGTCTCTGCATGATTACTGAAATTAGCTGCATAGCTAGGTGCGCGTGCAAAGGGATCTTTTGTGCTACCTGTTGCAGTTTCTGGATGATTACTCGATATCATTTATTTCATAGTTAGGGACGGACTATGAGGGTAACACCAGGTTTCTACAGTATGTGTACAGGGCTCTTTTTGTTCGACCTGTAAGTTTTAATTAAGTCATGACGATTAATTTATATTAATTTAGCTTATTTAGAGAGTCACTGTAACTCAAGTTTGTCATGCACTTGTCACATGTTGTACAAAGGGAACACATGAAACATGCGTTTCTTCTTTATTTTGAAAATTCTCATTTGGACAAGTAACTACAGGAACAGGAAAACATAAAGAAGAAACTACATAATGAATGTTTTCCCTGATTTGTTTTTGACATAAGCATTATTTTCCTCTTGAAAACTTAAATTTAAAATTAAATTCAAGATTTTATGAGCCCTTTGCAAGCTCTTGGCAATAATAAACGTTCAACTTAATTCTCATTCCTTTCTAGTTTTGGGAGTGGATCTAATGAAAATGTCATATATTGAATATGAGTAGGGTGGTAAGCCTATTTAACTATATGATACTCAAGGCAACTGACTTTTCTTAATGCATGACTCCTCAGTTCCTAGAATCTCCTACTTAGATTTCTTGGCATGCTGACTGTTCTCGATGCCGTTACACTCAACGACGCTCTTGTCTACTTTTGTTGGAATATTCCAGGTAAGTATTTTCTATTTGGGTCACTTCCATACGTGATAACTGTTGCTTCTAATATTTTCTTTCTTGATTCTAGGGTGTCATCTGTTTACACAGAATGGTCGCAACTAAAGATCACAAGTTTTTGTATTGGGTTGCTGGTGGGATATCTGCTCTCTCTGTACTCCTTGAAAAGAAAGCTAGAAGATCTGAATTGGCTCTTTATATTCTTCCTCGAGCTAATAAGAGAGATTAGTTAAATATACTAAGTTAGGAAAATATTATGAAAATTTGTCAGAGATTTCCAATGGAGACGCATGCATCCAGATAACAGTAACAGATATTCGTGGATCTCAAGGGCTAGCTACTGGTTAATTAAAAGTTTGATGGGGATTCCTAAGGACGTGTAGATTATCCACGTGGGTCGAGTTCATAGTTATCGTAGCAGGATGGATGCAAGAAATTAAGAATATGTTTTGTTAAATTTTATTTAATATTATGTAAAATATAGTTGGAGACAAAATTGAAACAATTATGCTGGTTCTTGTTCCCTTGGCTTGTCATACGTGTGTCTGTATCCTGAGTGGGGGCAGATGCTGGTGCTCTGCAGTTGCCGTCACTTAATTTGTTGCTCATGTTATTTTGAATATATTTATCTCTTCACTTCGACTGTAGGTTGGTATAGAGTTAATGCCGAAAATAGAAAGAGATAATAAATTTGTTTGTTTGTTTGTGGTATGATAGTAGATTCTAATTTGTTCCAAGTGAGAAATGAGTTTGCTTTAAACATAATATGAGAAAGAAGCCTAGCTGGTTATAGATAGCTCCATTAGATTTCCGATGGAGGATGATCGATCGAACTCGTCGAAAGTTAAGTGGGCAAGTCCTATCCGGCCCAGCCGTGCCCAGCCCAGCCCCAGCCCCAGCCCCAGCCCCAGCCCCTTAATCAGAGATATTAGTAATTTATTAAATATTAGAGAATTTGTCATATATCATGAGATATGCTAATAGTGGTATATCTTAGTGAATCATCACCTACTCCCTGATATGAAAAATGTTGAGGTATAAACTTCTCCACATTTAACTCTTGGTTCCTCTTATGTAACTGTGTTTGAATTTGCGTGTGTTGCAAGTCATATCTATTTGGTTTTGGAGCTGTTTTTGGAAACCAAACTGAACCAATGACAGAACAAACCATTTCAGTTCGGTTTGGCTGGATTGGTTATGAGCCTTGGGCGGTAAATGAGCAGACCATTTTTTTTTTTTTTTGGAAAAATAAACGGTGGGCTATTACCCCCGCGTTCCTTTAAAAATATTTTAATAGAACATACAAACAAGCATACTATAACAAAAACAAATACAAGACTCAACCCAACTAGAGAGTGAGTGAAAACATAACGTAGTATCTACTACATAATAATATATCAGCTCACAGCTAAAATGGTGAAAGCAAACGGCGGGCGAATGCTTGCTTCTACTCCGTCTCCTTCTGGTCCACCGAAGTCACACGAGCTACCTCCTCCTCGCCATCTTCTGCGCTTGTAGTCCTTTGGGGGGGCCTCAAGTTTACCACGGCATTGACGTCGGGCGGAGTGGTATGCAAAGACATCTCTGGGCCTCTAAAGGCTTTATCAAGATTAGTGTGCAGCGCCTTATGCTTTGATGCTAAGGATGCAACCTGCTCGGGCTGGTAAACCTGGCCTCCTCGCTTCTCACTTAGCCAACGTCTGGAGGGTGTGATTGTTGGACGATGATCCGAGATGCCCGTAAACTCCTCAAAATTTGAAAGCAGTTCTTCGCGTACAGCAGGTATTTTTTCTGTTTCCTCTTCCACTGGAATAATCGCCTCCATCCCCTTAGGAGAAGGATTCTCACTTTCTTGTAGCGCATCCTCCGGGTTCTTCGAAATCGCTAACAGTGATGAACTTGGTCCTGTAGCAGATTTTATACGAAGTCTCTTTGGGCGGCGTGAGGGCTGTCGCCGACGAGAGGAGGCTGAGCCTTCTCCTCTAATTAGGTTCTCTAGCGTTTTAGCCAATGCCTCCTTCAGAATCTCTCTGTCAAGACCAGAAATTAAAGGTAGAAGGGGTGCTTACTGCTGTATGATTGGGCCACTGGGCTGGATTGGGGAAATTGAAGCTGCAGCTGAACCAGGCTCCTTATGGGATTCGGATAAAGGCCCATGTACAACAGAGGGCCCATGGAGTCCAACCCTTAAACCCAAGGTGTAATCACTCCACTCCATCTCACTCCCCAAATTTCTATTTTCGGGTGCCCTAGCCGCCTCCCCATCCGCTGCCCTATCTTCCTCCTTCTCCACTGCAACCGTTGACTTTGAGGGGGAGCGCTCTCTCCGACGCGCACTCTGCCCGAGGTCTTCTTCTCCACTCTGCTCGAGAATGAGCTTACCGTCCTTACCATGGACAATCAAAGGGAAGTTGGAGCCACACTCGTCGAGGCGAAAGTGAAATCCCTGACCTTCCTTATCTGTCTTCCCATCTGTAATCGGTAGGCTGCTTCCCACTTTTGCGGGTACTGTATCCAACTCGCCATTTTCAAGTAATTTTTGTCTTGTACCCGTCGTCCTTGTTGACCCAAAACCCGATTCCTGAGTTTTCGAATCACCGGCGAGAACTTTCCGACCTGCCTCTCGGCTCGCCGTAGCACCGTTCGCAGGTGGGTTCGAAAGATCCCTGGACCGTCGTTTGGCTTCCAAATTAAGGGACGACAGTGCCGAATTAGAGAAACTGGCCTGTTGTCCCGGAGCTGGATGCTTACCGGCGGCTACCTGGGTGTCCCCTGGGTTTTGATAGAATCCCTGTACTGTGGTTTTCCTCCCAACACCATTCTAGGTGGACGCCACCGCTACTGCAACCCTAGCGGGTTCTGAAGGTTCCTCCAGGTTCTTCTCCGCCCATTCCCTTTCTTCCTGAGATAATTTGATCTCTGGTGGCTCCAAAAATTTGGACTCTATGCATATTGCGGCCCTATAGGTTTTGTAACCAATCACAACTTCGAGTTCCGTTGGTAGAGATCCAATGTCATCACAACCCACGAGCAACCATGCCGCCGATAGATCGGACTTATCAAGAGTAGAGTCACTAACCTCTAGAACTTGAGCTAATTTTAACATGGCTTTATTCAAATTAGTTCAGTTCCAGTGATTGAGAGGAATTCCTCTGATTGAGATCCATGCCCTAACCGGGAATTTGTGGTGTCGCACCCCTTCCTCATTTCCCCATCGCACAACTCTGAACCCTGCTTGGTAGCCTCTGCAGGGAATAGAGGTCCGGCATAATGCCACCTCCAATCCCGCTGGTGACGGGAAGCGAGCCAGGTAATTCCTTCCCTCTTTGAACAACTTCCAATCATGGTTCTGTAATGTTGTTGATAAGTCGCAGAGACCGTTCACCATTTCCTCTACGGACGGGTTCCATGTCCTGGTTCAATTACTCCCACGATGCCAGACAATTGCACGAACTCTGTCGATGCTTGGTCCGACATTGGGAGAAATACTCGGGGGATGGCGCGGTTGTTTTCAGCAGTACTCCCCCTCCTTGGGGTGGCGAGGCTCTGTGCAGTAGCCATTACCTTCTTCTTCTCGCCATGGACCTGAGTTGGTAAGTTTCTAGTTGTTCTTGCAACTACGGTGGATGTCTTGACGGAGTCCCTCCTTGATGTTTTTGGCTCCTCCTTCAACTTTCTTGGCATCGAGGGGCACTCCGCAATGACGTGGCCGAGCACTTTGCAGAACCTGCAACGCAGATCTGGACATTCGTCCTTGTAGTGACCTTTCTTCTCACAAATCCAACAGCTATCGGTGATTGGCGAGTTGACCCTCCTCTTTTTTGAGGTGAAACTCTCCATCTTGCGCTCCTTATTGACTGTATTTTTTGATTTGTGTTCAGTCCATCCCCCTCTGTCGGCATCGCTAGGGACATACTTCCCCTTCTTGGCCTCCGCCAGTAGTGCAAGTACCTGCTCACCAGTATAGATACTGGATGGATTGAGTGTAGTCAGGTTCACCTAAGGAAGCCCAGGAGAGTTCGGCGCGGGGACTGTCGCACTCGGTAGTGAATGACAAGTCCCGCTTGCTGCCGCAATCTCCGGTCCAACCGGCGAATCCTTGACCACCTCGCTCCAACTGCGCCTACGATGCTTTGGGTTTTTGTCTTCGTCACTACTGTCCCTCCCTTTCTGTTTGTTACCCTTCCCCAGCCAACCCTGATTGAACTCCATAGAAACTCCCGTTGCGAGCCACCATGAGCAGACCATTTTTGGCTACGAAAATTGTGATAATTCCTGCAAATTAGAAGTTAGAAACTGAATTATGTAAATCAAATCCAAATCATAAAGCTTGGAACTGAGTTATGATAAATCAAATCCATATCAGTTCCAGCAGAAAGACTGGGACCTTATGATATAATAAACATTTAAAAAAGGATCTGAAAATAGAAATTGATCAGTTGATCTAAGCATGCAAATTTCAATCATGAATTTACACTACAGTGAAAGTTAAAAACAATTGAAACAAAAATTATCTTGCATAATCTACGCAAATGGTTACCAGATCATGATATTTTCCAAAGAAGTTGACAAACGAGTAATCTTAACAGACTCGATCATCAACAAAATGTGATCTCAACTCATAAATGAAGAAAACATGTAGGATTTTGATCTTACTAGGCTTTGAAGATGCTGAGCAACATAGCAGAAAGAATTTCATTCAATTAGATGATGATGGCCTTCAAAGATAGTGGGGCTTTCATAAAAATGAATTTGGCTTTTGATCCTCTGTATAATGGTAAAAAGAAAAGAAAAATCCCGTATGCGAGACTAGCTGTTGGATTCACATTAAAGAATCTCTAATCTTTAGAAATCAGATTTGATTTTGATTTGGATATCCAAATCAAATCCAATCATGTTTGGCCCTGATTTTTGGTATTTAAATCATCACTAAACACATCAAATTAGAGATTCTACCAAATTTTCAACTAACTAGATTCTTGATCAAATCAGGACCAGATACAATGAACTAGAGATTTCCAAATCCATCTAAGAGGGAAATAAATATTTGATCCTATTATCTACAAGGAAGGTGAGATTTCCATCGTCATTTACAAGGCAGGTGATTTGAGCACCTCGTGCCTATAAATAGGTATCAAGAGGCATTGTTGAATGTACCTTTGGGAATACCCAAGGTCATTTGACGTGTTCTCGAGCGTAAGCAGAACCTACCGGTTATCCGGTCAATTTTAGATGCCTGCTGGCGTGTTCAAGAAATCAAGCGAGCTGCTGTCGCCCTCTTCATATTGCTTCCTTTCCCATCTTCGATTGTCGGATCATCAACGAGGCTTACGGGCAAGGCCTCATCGCCACATGAAGAATCCACAATAAAAATAAGGATGATAATGTACGATCCCTTCATGTAAATTCTCTTTATTTTTCCTTCTTTTTGGTTCTAATTAATTTATTGCAATTCAATCAATGTAATAAAAAAGGAGTGAAATTTTTGAGAAAACATCCTCGTCACAAATGAACGGGGTAAGCGATGAGGATGAAGGTGGAGGCAGAGACGGGGAGAGATGCAGAGGCATGAGGGAGAAGGGAGATCTAGGAATTTCATCATGGATTATCAATCTTTAAGAAGATAATAAATAAATAAATAAATAAATATGAATCTAGTAGGTTCAGATAGGGATTATAGGATTAAAATTACCCAACCCTGAAAGTGGACTGCACCTGCTAATTCAGTTTGGTAACTTTGGTTCAATCTGATATTCCTCCTATATAATTTTTTCCTATCGTATGGTTGTCAAGTGAATACCTTCGTCATCACGGTAATCCAAGTATTTCCTATTTAAATGAGCTTCACGAAGGAAATAAGTCTCCATGAAAATTCTGACAAGTGATTAGTTAGCAACCTAACTATTATGGAAATCCTGGCCAAGAAAAATATGGACAAGAGAGGGGATTGCCATAATCCTAAAGACCTGTCAGCATTCCCAAATTCTTCTAGACTGGGCTGGGAAATAAATGTAGAGGAGGGGAAGTAGGATGGATTTTGCTCTTGCTCCCAAGTCCTAACAAATGCCATGCTTTCATTAATCAAGACAAAAGTACTTTGTTCTTGTGCTGAATGCCAGTAGAACTCATGTTTTTACAAATGAAAGAGTCGTGACAACAACAGCGTTCTAATTTTTGTTTCTTGATGAATAATTAAGCTTAGATATTGGTAATATTGATTATTATCCAAGATTCTGTTCTAACATGATGTATCAAATACTTGGTGGCAGGTTGCTCTGTTCTGTTTGTGCATGGGAGGGATCATGTACTACCTAGAGCATGAACCGGACACCATGGCTCCGTTTCTCAGGGGTCTCATCCGTAGGTTTCTTGCTTGCAAAATAAGCAATCCAAGCCTGCCTTCCACTCGCAGTGCGTCCTACTCTTATTTGCATAATACTCTTGGTGCCATTGAGACCAGTGAACCACGAAGGAGTGAGGAGACCGAAGCAACTGCATCAGCTAAGTACAATCTTGAGTCCATTCCTGGATTATGAAAAATTCCTAGTAGTTATCTTCGTGATAGCAAATTGTTATATTGATCATGACATGTCAACAACTTGTTAGCTGCTCGACATGAGCCTGCATGTTGTCAGGGCTCCATTCTATCTTGCAGTCTAAATTAAATCCAGGGGGAGTTTCGTTGGTTCATTCTTGTATGCTGTAGTAAGCCGAGAGAGGGAGTTGAGGAGCTTGGATCAAATCCTAGTATGACAATAAGTTAGTTTTAACAGAATTTAAAAAACCTCACTGAAAAGTTAGCCATTGAGCATTTGTCCTGTCAGCTGCCATTATTTTCATGGAGGTTGATATATTTATAGTTTTATGCAGCATGAATATGTTTCTTTTGGTACTTAGACGCCAATTTCATAAATAATTTGTGCACTTCCGATGCCAATTTCATAAAATGTAAAAATCAAAACACCAACTCATATAAGGATCATCGTTGGTAGTGGCTGTCGGAGGTGGTGATAGTCCGCTGGCCATGGCCATCGGTGGTGAGGATTATCAGTGGCTGTGTGGTGAACGAAGATCACCGGAACATCTTTTGGTACTTGGACAACAATTTTCATTCCATTAGCTGGAATTTATTATTTTATTTTATTTTGTGCTTGGAAAATTTGAAGTGTTTAATTTGTTAATCAGAAGCATTTAATAACGGCACAACTCGATCAAGAACTTTAGAATCTTGCAATTAATTTTGTCCTAGTTCTATACTCAACAGTGAACAAGTTTAAATTGTAAATGGTCGGTAACAAACTCTAGCTTTAGAAGAAGTAGAAACATGTCATAAGTACGTTGCAGAGTACAAGGGAATCCTTTTTTTTTTTTTTCTGAATAATTAGCATCCTTGTTACCAAAAGAGAAAAAGGACATGTTTGTTCATAATTAATTTAAAATTTTAATTCTCAATTATGTTTTTGAGAGAGAAAGGCAGCTCCTTGTTTTATTATTATATTTGTTTTTTTTTTTTAATAAAAATGCTAGTTTTTTAACTCTTTCATATTTAGATATTAGTCTCTCAAATTTTCATATTTTTGAATTAGATTAATTTCAAACTATCATTGTATAATTGGAAGTGTATGGCTAATATCGATTAAGAAAATTATAGATGAGAGATCTTCTGATAGGAGTATAAGCGTAATAATTTTTTATTATTTTTTGTTGTACTTACAACCCTATCATGGGTTCTCTTTAAAAAAAAAAAAATTTCATAATACTATATTAGTAATGCAACCTCAGTACACGAATAGTTGTTACAATTAATCCTTTGAAATTAGTCCCTCAAAATCTGACTCAATCAATCTAAATTAAGGCCTAACCAGTAATAGTAAATGACCAAAATATTCAACCAACCGAGATTAAGGTCTAACAAGCGATAGTAAATAACGATTTTCATTTACCTTATTCAATAGACTAATCAAATCTCTAAATCTCTAAAGTGAATGGTAAAAGAGGAGAGAAAGATGAAACTCACCCTCTTCTTCCTCCCCCCTCTCTCAATTGCCTCTGCCACCTTCTCCTCTTTACCACTCCACCATGTCCCTTCTTCTCACCAATGTCTCATCCCCTCCTTCTCATTTATTTTCCCTCCTTCCCCCTCATTTTCTTTCTCCTCTGGCTTGTCGAATCTAAGTTGTACTTTTTCTCTTTTAATTTTGTTTATTTTGTTCTCTTTTTTCCTCACCTTGCCTACCTCAGCTCTGGCTTCTTCAATGACTGTTGGATACTTAGAGGGACCATCTAGACTGTCTACTATTTGCATAATCAATACATCATCACTTGCATAATCCGTACATCATCAATCTCGATCTTGGGTTGCCATCTTGAACTCATAAGTAAGAAATTAATGAGAAGCCAATGAGCCTTGGCTTAAGTGGTACCACCCCTTTCCAATTTGCGAAAGATTCTAAGTTCGACTCCTGGTTGGGACTCAATTTGGGTAATGTTGCTAAAAATATATGTGTGTATGAGTTTAACTAGGAAAAAAAAAAGAAGTTAATGAGAAGAAGATAAAGATTAAGGGGCATTTGCCCATGAGGTAAGTCTTCGTCATTAATAGAGTTAGGTAATAGAATATAGCTGTTAGGGAGGAAAAAATTTTAACTTGAAAGATACTTGACTATTATGGAGAGGGAAAGAAAAATTGGATTCACTTTATAATGTGAGAGAGTAATTAGGGTGGAGAAATTGAGAGAAAAAAGAATGAGAATGATTTATTAGGGTGGAAAAAAAAGGTGAGGGAGAGTGAGTTGGGTTAATGAGAGAGTAACTAGGAAGAAGAGATTGAGGGAGAGAATGTTGAATTTACTTTTTAGGGTGGAGAAATATGGAGAGGGAGAGGGAGATTAAAAGAGAGTTGGACTCACATTATGATGAGAAAGAGTAATTAGGAAGGAAAGGATGAAAGACGAGATGTTGAGTTATTAGAGGGAGAGAGACTGAGAGGGAGTTGAGTCTGATTCATAATAAAAATAATTAGAGAGGTGAGAAAAAATAATTAGAGAGGTGAGAGAGAAAGAGAGCGATAGAGTTAGGTTTAATTTATGATGAGAGGAGATAATTAGAGAAGAGATATTAAGAGAGAGTTGGATTGAATTATAGGAAGGGAAAGAGAATAGGAGAGGGAGTTGACCTGGTGAAAGAGAGGAATATAGAAGGGAGTTGGGTTTAGTTATTAGAACAGAAGTTTTAAAAAGAGGACATAACTAGAAAATTTTGATAAAAATAAGTTAAAATAAGATAAATTCTAAATACGCCCACCTATTTTTTACTATCTAAAGTTCAAAAACAAGGATTTTCCTCAGTATGCTTCCAATATTTTCAAGTTGCCCTTGGTTCTATTTTCTCTTTTTTCTCTCTCTTCTCTCCATCTTCGAACTTTTCGAATTCTTCTGCATACTTGCAATAATGAATATTAATAGCAAAATATTTAGGTTAGAGTTTAATAAGAGATTTAGAAAATTAAAGGGGATTATATTTGATTTTGAGAATTTACTTTGAGACAAATAGGAGAAGAGAGAAAGGTGTTTATGTTAGGATTAATTAGTTGGGTTATGTAGGAATAGGTTACTTCTAAGAACATAATAATAACTTAATCCATAATTTATAATGTGAAACTACTAATAACATTGAACTTTTATGTGGAGTCACTTAGAGAAAAGGCGGCTGCATTTAGAATTTTCCTAAAGTAAATCATTTTTAGGTGATGAATGGAAATTAACCCGAGACTAAATTAAAGTAACTTAAAAGTTCATACGACTCTAATATAAAAAAAATATAAGGCTAAATTACAAGAAGAGAGTTGTTAGATGCACCCCATATTTTTCTTAGTGAGCTCCAATTTCTTAGTGAACCAACATGTCCCTTTTTTCTTAGTAAGCTCTATATTTTTTCCAAGCTTGCCTTTATAACTACAAACCCAAACTGTAAGTGGGAAAATGGGGCTCACTAAGAAAAAAAGTTGGGGCTCACTAGGAAAAAAGACTTAGATGCTATGGTTGGAAGGAAGAGATGGGAAAGAGAAGGAAATTTGGGTTTTTTTTTTCTCTCTCTCTCTTTTTCTTTTTCTCTTATGTTGCTTCTCTATTCTCTTTTTTTTCTTTTTTTCACTTTTTTAATCTGATTTCTTTCCTGTCTTTCTTCTCTACTCTATTTTTTCCCGTTCTCTCAATGAGAAAAATGGAGCGCGATCTCCCCGCTAACCTCTGCCGCTCCGCCTTTTCCCTTTTTCTTCAACTTCCTTTGCTCAAATCGCCCCGCTATCTCATGCCCACACCATCTAAAAGACGCCATGTACAAGTCTAACTCCAAAGGCCAGTCGGCGGTGCAACCCCGACCAAAACTTTCACTAGACGGGTTGGCAGTCCCCTCTAGAGAGCAGTTAGGCTGGTGATGAGACATCGGCCAGCCCTATGTTGCAGTCTTGTGCAATCCTGCTGGTCGGGGTGTACACCCCGGTGTGGGGTTTTGCTGGACAGCCTATACTTCCGGCCTGAGCTTCTTTTTGGTCGGGGTTGCAATCTCGGCCAGCAAATATTAACTTATGAATACAAGCCTAGATAATTAGTTAATTTGAACTTACAAAATTAGCTAATTTAACAACTAATCGTTATATAAAAACTACATATGATAATATGCAAACCCATTACTTGTATATGTTACGAGTGGGCCTAAGGACAAAAATATAACATTTTTTATATATTAATTGTTCAAACTTACAAAATTATCAAACACAAAACTGACTGATGTTACAAAATTGTTAGCACTATGTACAACCTAGTGTTACTTCACATTGCTATACAATACAAAATTTCATTCACAACTCCATTATCTCCTGAATGCGATAAATGGTGAAATAATTTGCTTGAATTCATCGATATGTCCCAAGTATGGTGCGTCCCGCCACTAACATAGTTCATCTCGACTTAATCTCTTATACATCACCGTCTATGGACATAACTCGAGTATTTTCTGTAATTGACTCAACCTAAAATAACAAAAAAAAAAAAAGAAGTCCATCGGATATGCAACACTAATCTTCTTCTGTTTGGTCATCATGAAAAATGTTCTTCTATTTTACCATGAAAAAGATTGTAATATTAGGATAAACTCTATTGCAACCCAATCATCTAACTCAACAAAACAAAAAGAAATGCATGTGAAAACAATCACTACAAGCATTACTGGGTGCCCAAATAAGGAATCAAATAAATTAACTCTCAATTGCGATAAATTGAGATCGAATCAAATGAAAGAGAGGCATTGAGTCTGAATCAAACCGAATTTGTGCGAAAAAAATGCCAAGAAAAGGAGTCGATCAGATCAACATATTCCTCAAAAAAGCAAACCATTCAAAATTATATAAGAAAATAACAATAAAATCAAAAAACAAACGATCAGAAAGATTGTGTGACATTATTTTTATTATTATAGTGGAAAATGTTTTTTTTTTTTTACTTTACACATGTTCCCATCGGTTGACCATGATACCCTCTTGTTTGCTACCCGAGTGATGAAAGGCTAACGGACTCGACGACACTAGAACCAAAACTCTAAACCTAACTTAGTACTTTATTTGATTTAATTTGTGAAAAAAAATTGAAAGAAGTAGGAGAGAGCCAGCCTATTTCCTTTGCCGTCGAACAACCAAGAAGAAGAAGGGGAGCAAGAAGAAGAAGAAGAAGAAGAAGGGGAGCAGCAGCAAAAGAAAAAAAAGGGACTTGGGCTCACTAGGAAAGGTATGAGAGCAATTCTATCTAAAATTAAAAATGGTAAATTTGTAAATAAAAGGTCTTTTCACTAAGAAAAGTATAGAGCTCATCTAGAAATTCCCTTACAAAAAATTCCCATTAAGTATCATATTTTTCCGTCAAACAACCCAATAAGAAGAAGGGGAGCAAGAAGAAGAAGAAGAGAGCCACAACAAAAGAAAAAAGAGGACCAGAGCTTACTAAGAAAAATATGAGGGCAATTCTGTCTAAAATTAAAAATGACAAATTTATAAATAAAAGGCCTTTTTACTAAGAAAAGTACGGGGCACATCTAGAAATTCTCTTACAAGAAATTCCCATTAAATATCATATTTTTTCTAGAAACCCCTCATAAGCTTGTTTATGTTATATAAACCCAATATAGTTTCAAATTTTCTGAAAACCCTCCCAAATGGTATTAATGAAATAATTATTGAATAAATATAAAAATGCATCAAATATCAATTCATCAATATTTTCAAACTCACATTTTGTTTAGTAAACTACATTAACTCAAGAAGTGAATATTTAGAAAGTTCATGTCGTGGTATTTATTGCATTTTTAAATTGATCCATTATGCATTTTTATGAACTTTGAAACCTTGTGGGAGTTTATATAACATTAAAAAGTTCATAGGGTTCTCCGTAAAAAAACACGATACTTACTTAATAGAGGGTTCTTCTATTTTAGCCAAAATATAAAGAACTAAAATACCTATAACTAAATATGAAACATTAGGTTCTTATATTGAAAAAGCCTCATATATTATTGCGGACCCAGGCGCGGAAGGATACGTTGCAGGGGGAATTTCATAAGGAGCACACCACTTCTCCTAATGAGCACACCTTGTTTAGTGTGCACACCCTATCTTTTGAAAAAGAGTGCTTTTTCTAGTGCGCACGCTACTTTTTCCTGTTTGCAATTTCTTCCTCCTAGTGAGCACACGAAAACTCTCATTCCCAAATCCTACAATCTTATCTCTTTATCTCCTTCGATCCGAATGCTAAATCTGTCGGCCATACGTGAGTCTACACCAACGTCACCGCAAGCCCCTCACCCAATGCCATGGCAAACCTCATACCTTTGCCGTGCCCAGCATATGAAAAGTAATACCGTCTGAAATCTAATCCTGACGAGAAATAATACTATCCGGAATCTCGCTTTGGACAGGAAATAATATTATTCGAGATCTAACCTCGTACATGAATGTTTTTTTTTGAGGGATGGAGGTTGAAGATAAGGGCAATATGGTCCAAAATTTTCAATAGCAAACTTGTAATACAAGGTTCTGATCACTAAAACCAGTGGTGTGCTCCTTTAGAAATTCCCGTTGCACCATAACACCAAGGAACATTGCAGATTTGCATGTGGCTCAATTGGATTGATCATACACAAACTGCACCCATTTGGAACCAATTTCGCAGGGAACCCCAAAAAATATTATAAGTTGCTAAGTCTGGAAGCATTTTCTTTACATATACTGCAAATTGAGGTCAAAAGAAAAACATTTATGCCATAATTCTTTATCCTACAAGTCAAACGTCGATGCACATGCTATCCTACATGTCATGTACGAGTTCTTAATTAATTGTTAATAAAAAAAAAAGCAGCTGATTAGAAATACAATTACAACATAATAGTAATTGACACCTATATTTCCTATTTTTGCGATAATTTTTTCATAGTCTTAACAATTTACATGTTCTTAAATAATAAAACATACATCTACATCTTGGGGAGCTAATCAACCCCATATCCTTTTTCTTTAGCGTAAAAAATGGATATATATATATATATATATATATATATATATATATATATATATATATATATATATATATATATATATATATATATATATATATATATATATATATATCCCCAACATTTTATTAATAAAAAATTAAAGAAACATAGTTGTCAAACTCCATACATATTAAATTCTGAAAAACAAAAAACAAGATAACTCGGATCCTACCTTTTCTTCTCTTCGCTCCTCTAGTGATGACAAATCTCCTTCACGATGTACTATTGAACAAATGATCTTTAAGATTAAATTTTGTTTCATTACTTCTTTAGAGCATATATCTAAAGAGATATGGATAATAATAATAATAATAATACATATTGATTGGTTGATGTGTTTAAATACATAAGATAAAACCATAGATTTGGATATGGTCTTCTATTTTAACACTATATAGTCACAATACAACTAATTTATTTATAACAACTAGTTCTATTAAACAAAAGATAAATGTGTTGATGATAAATATTCTAGTTTTAATAGAAGATAACTATCTAATCAATAGATAAAAATATTCTAACCAGTAGAAGTTATATAGAGTAGTTCTAAATACCCCCACACATATTCTAAATACTCTCGAAAAGTTTAATTTTATCACGAGTTTACTATTAAATATTTACGACGTATTAATCCTGGTTTTCCCCCAAAACTTAAATAATAAATCTCTTTAAAAATACAAATAAATAATATTTTTTCTTTTTCAATTGATGCGGAATTTAAGAGATGCAAAGGAAAGATTTCGCTATTGATGTTATAGCAAATGTAGAATAAATTATTTTTTTAAACAATGAAGTAAATTAAATAATTTAATGAAATAATTTATTTTAAAAAAATTAAACAAACTTTTTAATTATTTAGTAGATTAGATTTTTTTTTTTTTCTTAAATTTTTAGAAGAGGGAAGAGACATAGAAGAGGACTAGAGGCTGGAAGGAAAAATGAAAACAGAAATTTATAAATATAAAAGTGTGTGTGGTGAGAAAAAATCAATATATTTTAATTTTGATTGTGGTATACTGAGTGAGAGGGTTACATAGAAATTGGGGATGATATAGAAATTTTCTAGTAGATATCTAACCTAGTTGAATACAAAGTTGTATAACCTGATTTAAAAAAAAAAAAGTCTATTGTATTACAAATATCAGCAGATAATGATTTTTTATTTGGTCGTATGATAAGGCCTTTTATACTTATTTTTTTTTATCAATTGTCAAAGTATCTTTAGTTATTCCATTTCGAGCTAATTCATCTAAAATACCCTCAAGGGAGTAACTTAAAGTTCATAGCATGGAGTCTCAAACCGTTTAGATTAATAAGCCTAAGTTTTAAAAACTTTAAAATTACCGCCTACCTATTAGAATTAAGCTAATAAATCCCAAAAATATTATTTATCTGGTCACGCAAGGGTTAGTAGATCTTACAAAGTGCCAAATCCTTTCGCTCTCTCAGCATGCCTCTCACAATCTCAAGTCAAGTCCACTGTCCAAGACACACAAGACTCCGTCCAACTACTCTGCAGCTCTGGCGAAAAGTTGTTTGAGTGAAGGACCAGACATGTAGTCAAGACGAAGGTTTATTATGGACATGAGGATCCCAGTCTATTGAGCCTTCAAGTCAAGTCCACTGTTTAAATCCCCATCTCCCATTCTATTCATGAGCTTTCAAATCAAATCAAGTTGAATCAAATTCACTGTATCCTATTCTATTCAACATTTAAGACATGACAAATCAAGTCCACTATACAAAAGCCACAATGTTCAAGTCCACCGCTCCCATTATATTAATGAGCTTTCAAATCAAATCAAGTCTGAATCAATTTACTGTCTCCTATTCCATTAAGCATTTAAGGCAAGACAAATCAAGTCTACTATTCAAAAGCCACAAAGTTCAATCCCTGCCAACTTTCTCTTTAGATCATTGATTTTCTTCATGTATGTACCTGCTACAAGCATATCATCTACATACAAAGTAAGTATAATAAAGTTACCATACTTAAACTTTTATAGATATACACAATGATCTGAATTGCATCTGGCAAAACCCGAATCTAACATAAACTTGTCGAAATTCAAGTACCATTGCCTCGGCCCTTGTTTCAACCCATACAAGCTCCTTTTCAGTCGACATACCCAATTCTCTTTTCCTTTAACTTCATATCCCTCTGGCTATTCCATATATATTTCCTCCTCCAAATCACCATGAAGGAAAGCAGTATTCACATCGAGCTGCTCTAAATACAATCCTTTCACAGCCACAATACTTAGTATTGCTCTGATAGAAGTCATTTTAACAACAGGTGCAAATATTTCATTGAAGTCAATACCTTTTCTCTGACCATATCCCTTCACCACAAGTCTAGCCTTGAACCTTTGTGTCCCTCCTGCCTCATGTTTTACTCTGTATACCCACTTGTTATGCAATACTTTTATCTTTTCCGGTCGCTTCACCAATTCCCATGTGTGATTCTCCTCTAAAGAAGACATCTCATCACGCATGGCTTGCTCCCATTTAAGACGAAATTTATCCTGCATAGCCTCTTGGTAACTCTCTAATTTACCTGCATCAGCATACAAAACATGATATAAAGGAAGACAAAGTTTTTGGGTTGGCTTCCTTATCCTCGTGCTCCTCCTCAAAGTGGGAACACTCTCTGATGAAGTACTGGAACCATCTACTTCAGTCAATGGCTCTCTTTCCTGTTCGGTCTCATCTGAAACTTATGTATTCTCAGGTATAGCCATTTCTTCTTCTTCAGATGTAGGTATTTCTTCCTTTCTTTTATCCATGGCATCCATTCCATCCTGTGGCTCATCCAGCTTTAAGTGCTCTTTCTCAATTGTTTTCTCACTCTTATTCTCCATTCGGTCTTTATACATATAACCCTCATTGAATACTACATCTCTGCTACGAATCACCTTGTTATGCTCATAATCCCACAAGCGATAATCATATTCGTCACTACCATATCCAATGAATGCACACTTCTGAGTTTTAGAATCAAGCTTCTTGCTCATCTCATGATCCACATGTGCATATGCTATACAACCGAACACTTTTAAGAATGAATAATTCACAGTCTTACCAGACCACACCTCCTCTGGAATTCCTTCATCTAAACCACTAGCTGGACTTCTGTTGATCAGATAGACTGCCGTATCTACAACGGCTCCCCAAAGTTGCAAAGGCAAACCTGCTTGTAATCTCATACTCTGAGCTCGCTCCAAAATGGTTCTATTCATCCTCTCAGCCATGCCATTTTGCTGCGGTGTTCTCGGTACAGTCTTCACTCTCCTGATCCCGTGGGTAGAGCAATAGTCATCGATCTCTGTATTGCAAAATTCCCCACAATTGTCTGACAACAGACATTTTACCTTCAAACCTGTTTCATTCTCAACAAGAGCTTTCCATACCTTGAAGATCTTGAAGGCATCGGATTTCTGCTTAAGTGCGAACACCCATATTTTTCTACTTGCATCATCTATGAAAGTGACAAAATAAGAATTATCTCCAAGAGACTTCACCAAAAAAGGCCCCCATACATCTGTATATACCAACTCCAATCTCTCGGTTTTCTTCTCCTTGCTATCCTTCATAAAACTAACTCTTTTCTGCTTTCTAAACACACAGTTCTCACAAAAATCAAAGTTAGCATCTTTCATACCTGTCAACATACCTCTGGATTGCAATACCCTCATGCCGCTCTCACTCAAGTGACCGAGCCTCTATGCCAAAAGGTAGCCTTCTCATTCTTCACGGTGGCCAAAGAAACAACGTGATCCACCTAGCTTGAGAGTAAATATAGAGTTCCCACTCTCTCACCCTTGATCACTATCATTGCTCCTTTGCTGATCTTCCACTGTTTCCTCTCAAATGAGATTTGATAACCTTCGCTATCCAACTTGCTAACAGATATCAAATTCTTCTTCAAATCTGGTATGTGCCTGACCTCTTGTAAAAGCAACTTTCCACCATTGTGCAACTTTACCTGAATTGTTCCCTTACCGACAATCTTGCATTCCTGCCCATTACCAACAGTCAAATGTCCAAAATCACCTTGGACATAATTCTCAAACCATTCTCTGTGAGCAGTCCAATGGAACGAAGCCCCTGAATCTACAAACCACAGATCTGATCTCGATTCTGTATGAGCAGACAAATACAAGTCATCATACTCTTCACTTGGATTCACCATATTAGCTCCTTCCTTGTCTTTGTTTGGACAGTCCTTCTTCATATGACCCTCTGTTTTACATTTCCAACACACTAACTTTTTCTTGAATTTTCCCTTAGATTTTGATCTTCCTCTTTACTTCGACTCCCTGCTTAAACTTCTACCTCTTTCCTTCCTTCTGTCATTATCAATAGACAGAGCAGTACTTGTAGAAACTGTGCTCTCACCCATGCTCTTTTTCATCAATTCATCATTCATGATTGTACTCACAACATCATCAAATTTAAGAGCAGTATTGGAAGAATTGTTGATGGCTATAATAACATTACTCCAACTATCCGGTAACGAACACATAAACATCAAAGCTTTAATGTCATCAGCAAAGACAAAATCTAAGGATTCAAGTTGCGCCCAAAATGTATTAAATTCGTTCAAATGATTAACAACTGAACTATCAGAAGGCATCCTCAAGTTGAACAACTTTTTTATTAGAAATAGTTTATTTGAAGCAGACGGCTTCTCATAAAATTTAGCCAACGCTTACATCAAACCTGAAGTGGTCTTCTCCTTAGAGACGTTGAACACAACCTGCTTTGTTAGGCACAATCGAATCTGCACCAAAGCCCTCCTGTCCAACAATTCCCACTCCTTATCTGTCATCTTTTCTGGCTTTTCTTCAAACAGTGGTTGATGTAAATTCTTTTGATATAAATAATTTTTCATCTGCAATTTCCACCATTGGAAATCTGTACCATCAAAATTTTCAATCTTTCCCTTCCTATCTTCCGCCATAACTCCAACTCAAAATCAACACCAATCTGAGTGAAATCTGACCGAATCAGGGCTCTGATACCAATTGTTAGCAAAAAATAGCGGAATAATACTAATGCAACAACCAGCGGAATCAAATAGTTAACCGAAGAGAAAAATAACAAAGACAGAGAACACGCAGATTTAACGTGGTTCGGCAATATGCCTACGTCTACGGGGACACGATCGAAAAACTTTCATGATATTAAAAGAGAATTACAATTTTCTAGTTCTCAACCACAAGAGAAATCACAAAGAAATCACACAAGATTTTGAGATCAAATCCTAACATTTTGTTGCAGTGATTCTTTGCTTCGACCGCCGAAAAACCGAAAGAAGCCAGCTTCGGCCAAAAATTAAATAAAGCAGCAACACCAATTATTTTTGCCTGCAGCCGCAAAAATAATTTGACCAAAAAGGAACCTAGCACCCTTTTTGTTGTTTTTGCTCTCCTTGGCCGAACCCCTCAGCTCAAGCCGCCACTAGCAGCCGTTTTATTTTCTTTAGCAGTACAAATTATTTTGTTTCAGCCGCACACAACAAAAGAAAAGAACCTCGGCCAATATTTTTCTTTTGGGCTTCTTTTTTTCGGCGGCAATGGGCTCCATTAGCAACAGTGGCTACCAATAACTGCATAAATAATTTTGTTTTAGTTCATTTTTTAATTCCCCCGGAATGTCTTATAGTGTACAAGGCTAGTTATTGATTTGTTGTTTTTATCTTATCTATGTGTCTAGAATAAGTGAAATATAATTCAACTTTCATTTCCATATAGCCTGTAGAATCTATGAATTCTTGTATTATTTTTTTTTAAAATAAAAATTAAGAATTTTTTTTTTTGCGATATTTCTCTTCTACAGTAAGTCTCTTCTCCAAGAAACGCTCAGAGTCAACAAGTAATTGAAGGAGGCTTGAATCCTTTTTGCTTCAAAGTAAGATACAAATGAGATTAAGATCTACTTTAAACTCTTTATCTACATACAACACAAACCAAGAAGAAAATAAAAATGCTCCCATGCATCTTGTGGCAATATTTCAGAGCTTCATCCGCGTCGCCTGAATCATGGCCATCTTGATTTTTGTACACCAAACTGCCTTAGTTTTTCCAATTCTCCTGAAGCAATATTTATAGCACCTGCACAGATAAAAATTAATTATAGAGAGTCTTTTATCTGAGCAAGAAGATATCAGATTACAACAAGAATGCAATGAGAAGCATATCAGAACAGTGCTTTTAATAGATAAAATATATACAGGCTCTAAGAAGGGGAGTTACCCACAACAAAAAAGTGAAAGTTGGAGATAAAAGCAGTAAACAAGTTCATAAGGAAAAATATGCTACATATATGGGATAGTTGTTAGATGGAAAAATTGCAGCCTAGAGAAAAAGTTCTAAACAAGCTACTTCCTGATAAATCATAAGTGTGTGTGCACTTCAATATGTATAACTCTTAACTAAAGAATGCATTGGAACTTTTTATTGGTGGAATATAGCTATACCTTTACAAGCTCATCAAGTCCCCCAATTTTATCGTTTGTACTGATGTAACCCATTCACAAGAGTTGCCTGTCTCAAAGAGTTGACAAACTTGTTTCATGGTTGGGCGAGACTTCGGGTCCATCTGTAGGCATCTAAATGCAACCATTGCCATTAATACTACTCCTTTGATAGCATTTTCCGCTGGCGCATTGATGCGTTGGTCTAGCAAGTCATTGAATAATATGCCTTGAACACTTGGCGATGTAAATGAGGAGATGAGGTCGCCTGGATGCCTTCCCATTATAACTTCAAGTGCTACTACACCGAAGCTATATACATCACATTTGTCAGTCACCTCCATTGTATAAGCAAGTTCTGTAGGAAAAGGAGGCAGACATGCATTAGGAAAATAATTGACTGGTGTATATAGAACTTTTGAGCAAAGCTGGTATTATAATAAAAGTTAAACATGTTTTATCATTAAATTTCAAAACTAAATTATATCATTCAATTTCAAAACAATTAGGATAGTTCACTACTGTATACTTCTCTCTAAGTTTTAAGTTTACCAGCCATAGTTATAGTGATATTTACCTTGGACATGCATTTTCTTGGAAAGTTTAAACACAAAAAATTGCCTAACAGAATTCCCTTGACAATCTATATGAATATGAATGATAAGGTAAGTTTTCTTCACAATAGATCTTGTATAAACACTAACCTGGGGCAATATATCCACGAGTGCCTGCAAGAGCTGTCCAATTTGATGAATCTGGCTGTAAAATCCTAGCAGTGCCAAAATCTGATATATAGGCCCGAAACTCCTTATTTTCAGTGGCGTCGATAATGTGACTGTACATACCCTTGCCATCAAATCTTAGGGTTGAGAATATATCACCAAGCATTATTTCACCCTTATGTTCAATACGGGAATTTTTTCTCCGACAGCGCAAAACAACATAGAGAGTTGCAAGCAAAAGAGCCATGACACATGAAAGAGGAAGTACGATGAGTAGTGATACGTGACGAAGGCTCAGTGAATGATGGCTATGCATTAGTAGTGGTTTAGAGCAAGGAGGCAAACCTGGCACGGGGCCGCATAGATTTTTGTTGTTGGTAAACCATTCCTCAGGAGCCTTGGCAAACAACTTTCCATCTGGAATTGGCCCTTCCAAACTGTTGAATGATAGATCAAGAGATGACAAGCTCACCATACTTCCCAAAGAGGATGGAATAGTGCCGGATAGATTGTTGTGGGACAAATTCAAAGCCATCAACATTTGCAAACTTCCAAGCTCTGAAGGTATGTCCCCAACAAATGAATTATGACTCAGGTCCAGCGAATATTGCAGGAAAATTAACTTGCCAACTTGATATGGTATGCTCCCCTTCAACTCATTTCCACTTAAGTTGAGAGTCTCTAATTTGATGCAAGCCCCTAATTGTGGGGGTATTGTTGCAGTCAAGTTGTTTCCAGATAAATCAAGATCACTCAACCCAGACAAGATTCCAATTTCCACAGGAATAGATCCAGAGAGATGATTGTTGCTCAAATTCAATTTGAATAAGAGTTTCAACTTGCTTAGCTCCATAGGTATCTCTCCTTCCAGTTGATTTGAGGAGAGATCCAGATATTGCAGTCTAGTTAGATCCCCAATTTCAGGAGGTATTTTGCCGGTGAGCGCATTTCCTTCAACATTCAAGTACGTGAGGTTTTGACAGCCCCGCGAAATTGACGAGAGGTCGCCATAAAATTGATTGTAGCTCAAATCCATGCGGTAAAGATGAGGATATACTCCGAAGTCCTCAGTGATATTTCCTGTAAGCTGGTTGTTATGGAGGTTGGTTCTAAACAAGCTTGTACAATTTCGCAGACTCCTTGGGATGGTTCCTATGAAATGATTGCTAAACACGGAAAATAGTTGGAGTTGTTGTCCTTTACATAAATCTTGAGGCAAATATCCAGTAAAGTTATTTTCACTTAGTCCTAAACTGACCAAGTTTGTAAAATTTGTCAATTCTTGAGGCAAAGGACCGGAGAGAGAATTTTCATATAGGTACAGTATTCGGAGGTTTGTCAGGTTTCCAAAACTAGATGGGATCGAGCCTGATAGCGAATTGGTGCTGATCTTCAAGTCGCTGAGGTTTACTAGGTTGCCAATTTCAGGAGGAATGGTTCCAGAGAGAGAATTTTCACGTAGATACAGTGTTCGGAGCTTTGTCAGGTTTCCAAAACTAGACGGGATCGAGCCTGTTAGCGAATTGGTACTGATCTCCAAGTCGCTGAGGTTCACTAGGTTGCCAATTTCAGGAGGAATGGTTCCAGAGAGAGAATTTTCATATAGATACAGTGTTTGAAGCTTTGTCAGGTTTCCAAAACTAGATGGGATCGGGCCTGTTAGCGAATTGTTGCTGATCTCCAAGTAGATGAGGTTCACTAGGTTGCCAATTTCAGGAGGAATGGTTCCAGAGAGAGAATTTTCACGTAGATACAGTGTTCGGAGCTTTGTCAGGTTTCCAAAACTAGACGGGATCGAGCCTGTTAGCGAATTGGTACTGATCTCCAAGTCGCTGAGGTTCACTAGGTTGCCAATTTCAGGAGGAATGGTTCCAGAGAGAGAATTTTCATATAGATACAGTGTTTGAAGCTTTGTCAGGTTTCCAAAACTAGATGGGATCGGGCCTGTTAGCGAATTGTTGCTGATCTCCAAGTAGATGAGGTTCACTAGGTTGCCAATTTCAGGAGGAATGGTTCCAGAGAGAGAATTTTCACGTAGATACAGTGTTCGGAGCTTTGTCAGGTTTCCAAAACTAGACGGGATCGAGCCTGTTAGCGAATTGGTACTGATCTCCAAGTCGCTGAGGTTCACTAGGTTGCCAATTTCAGGAGGAATGGTTCCAGAGAGAGAATTTTCATATAGATACAGTGTTTGAAGCTTTGTCAGGTTTCCAAAACTAGATGGGATTGGGCCTGTTAGTGAATTGTTGCTGATCCCCAAGTAGATGAGGTTCACTAGGTTGCCAATTTCAGGAGGAATGGTTCCAGAGAGAGAATTGCTATATAGATACAGTGTTTGGAGTTGTGTCATGTTTCCGAAAATAAATGGAATCGGGCCTGTTAAATGATTGGTGCCGATCTCCAAGTCGATGAGGCTCACTAGGTTGCCAATTTCATGGGGGATGGATCCAGATATCTGATTTTGTCCGAGATGTATGTTTCTAACCTTGCTCAAATTTTTAAAAGCTCAAAGGAATTTCACCTGTCAAATAATTATATGAGATTTCTAAATGAATTAGATCTAGTAAGTTCCCTATTGCATCAGGAATATTGCCACTGAAGTTATTCCTGTAGAGTCTCAAAGTTTGCAGCTTGGTGAGGTTTCCAAAGTGAGGAGGGATGGGGCCATGAAGCTCATTGGATGAAAGGTCTATCTCCAAAATTTTTGAGAGACTGGCTACAGAGAGTGGCAAATTTCCCGATAGCCTGTTGTGAGAAATATCCAGAGACGTAAGATTGGCAAGTGAGCCGATACTCGTTGGTATGGGCCCGAAAAGATTGTTACGTCGGAGGTGGAGGCGGGTGAGAGATGAAAGTGAGGAGAAATCAAGAGAGTCGAGCTCACCTACCAAGCGAGCACGAGGCAGGTTAATCTCAGTCACCGCAGTACTCATACCTCTCTGTCCGCTGCATGTGATCCCAAACCATGCACATGGACTGGTATGGGGAGTCCAAGAGTTGAGGTAGCTACTGCTCGAGTTTCGGAGGGTGGATCTCCAGTGGAGGAGAGCTCTAGCTTGAGATCCGATTGAGGAAGTATTTGAAGAGGCAGCGACAATTTGTAGGAGAACACAGACGGATGCAAGTAACATGAAGAAAATCGAAAAAGATCGAGGTAGATCCATGGTGGGAAATTAAGGCTAGTTTCAAATATGTTTGTTTAGAAGGTTATTGTTTGGGTTGAGGCTCCTCTGTGCTTGTGTATTTATAGGTCCAAGTAGCTACTAAGGGAATCATCACAGTGAGTGGGTGATAGAATTCTGCAAGGTTATTATTTTTTGCATCTTTTGCACGGAAACTCAAGCAAGTGGCTCTGGTTATCTCTCTGAACTCTTGAAATGGTCCAAGAAAGTGAAGGACAAAATTTCTCTTGAAATGGCCAGCCAAATGTACAGAGAATTTGAAGATTTAAGATGGATTATTGCTTTGAGAAAGAGGAGATAGAATAGTCTAACCTATTCTAAACTACTCCTACTAAACTAATGTAAAGAACAATGTGTGGCCATCATGCATCAAGTAGTTTTCATCAAATCATCTCCAATTTATTAATCAATCTAGGAAATTTTAATTAAATAACTACAAAAATAAGGAATGCGAGACCAAACTAAATATAGTAAAAATCTAAAAATACTAAATAAAATCTAACTGAAGCCTAATAAAATCTAAATGTTAAAAATCTATGATCTTGGCCTAATTTTGGCCGTTCAATGTCCTCATCACTCTCTGGATATCCTCATCACTTTGGCTGTAACCAAAGTATAATTCACAGCAAAATTCTTCCATTAAATAGATCATATGAATGTATCGCCAACCTTCAAAATACTTTACTAGTCAAATAATTAGAATACCAACCGAAATCTTTCGTAATAAGATCTTTTGCATCAATTCCTCTTATGTCAGCCAAATGTTTGGAGAATTTGAAGATTTAAGATGGATTATTTCTTTGAGAAAGAGGAGATAGAATAATCTAATCTTATTCTATGGGAAATTCTAAATGAGCACCCAACTTAACTTAGTGAGCACCTCTCCCTAACTTGTAGAGAATTAAAAGTTTGCCACTTTTTTCTGAAAATGTTACCTTTCATCATGGTCTCATTCGGGCATTTTTTCAATAATATAAAGTGCGGCGATGATGGAGTTTAGGAGACGTAGTCTCGTTCGGGCATTTTGTCGAACATGTTGAGTATGCTAGCAAGATCTCTGCACTTGGAATACTTTGTGATAAAGGTGTTGGGGATGGTGGCAAAGAGGAGTGGAGATTGCACTTAGTGAGGGAGGCATAGAGCTGGTGGCTTATGGATGGTCAGTTTTGGCGAGGGGCTAACCCGTAAGGAGGGAACTACTGACCTATTGGGTTAACGAGCACATGGACAGAGCGACCATTGGACCGAGCCGGAGAAGGGGCGTGCAGGAGAAGAGAGAGCAAAGACTGAACATGGGAGAGCGATGAGCTTGAGAGAATGTGGTAAGGGAAAAAAATAGGGAACAGGGATATGAGAGGGTTAAAATTGGATGAAAATAGGTGCTTACTAAGAAAAACCCCCTCTTTTTAAAAGAGAGGTGGTGCTCACTAAGCAAATTGTGCTCGCTAAGTCAAGTGGTATGCTCGTTTAGAATTTTCCCTATTCTAAACTATTCCTACTGAACTAATGTAAAAACCAACATGCCATCTTGCATCAAGTAGTTTTTATCAAATCATCTCAAATTTTATTAATCAATCTTGGAATTATTAAATAGGTAACTACAAATAAAAATTTCACAAAATAAGGAATGCGAGATCAAACTAAATATAGTAAAATCTAAAAAATACTAAATAAAATATAATTGAAGCTAATAAAATCTAAATGTTAAAATTTAGAAGATTTTGGCAGTCATTAGATGTCCTCATCACTCTGGCAGTAATCTGAGTGTATGACTCACAGTAAAAGTCTTATATTAAATAGACTGTATGAATGTATCAGCCAGTCTTAACAGTATTTTTCTAGTCAAATAATTAGAATCCCAAGCGAAATCTTTTGTTACAAGTATCCTGCTTGAATTTTATAAATGATTATTATAATCAAGAAGAACGGTGACTTTCCGAATCATTCTTCACGAAATTCTTTTTTAAGACAAAATTAAGCTAATAAATTCCAGAATTTTATCTATTTGGTCATGCAAGGGTTAGGAAATTTCACAGAGTGCCAAATCCTTCCACTATCATGGCATGCCTCTCACAATCTCAAGTCCACTGTCCTACATGTCTCTCACAATCTCAAGTCAAGTCCACTCTCCAAGACCCACAAGACTCCATCCAACAACTATTGTGCAGCTATAGCGAATGGTTGCGCGAGTGAAGGACCCGTCATGTAATCAAGAAGAAGATTTATTGTGAACGTGAGGATCCCGCTATATTGAGCCTTCAAGTCAAGTCCACTGCCCAAATCCCACTCTTCCATTCTATTCATGAGCTTTCAAATCAAATCAAGTCGAATCAAATTCCCCGTTCTATTCAGCATTTAAGTCATGACAAATCATGTCTAGTGCTCAAAAGCCACAACGTTCAAGTCTCTCCCTATCCAAAGAAGAAGTAGTGGTTATTTTTTGTCTTAAAAGAAATCTAAATGGAGAAAAAAGCATCCATTGCATTCTTTAAAAGAAATTAACAGAACAAAGTAGCATAACAAGAGTAAGGCATACTGAAGCCTATGAAGGTCCATGCATAAACACAGATATAATACGAAGCAAAATAGAAAGTCAAAAGTATCCGAGTGAGGCAATGCCTGAGAACAAGTATGATGATCACTCCTCACAGAGTTAGATGTACCCATCGAATCCACTGTCATCAGTTGAGGAATCTTTATAATCCATGTCTCTCAGGAGTGACATAGAGAGCCTCTGAATTACCCAAGGTGAAGCATATAGCATTATCGTTATTGTAAGATCCTAAGCAATGAGGCTCAGTATTGTCAAAGATCATGTTGTTCCGTTCTCTTTAGATATGGTCAAAGCATGCATATGCTTATGCATACCTCGTTAATAGCCTATTTCTACACCACAAGTCGTGATTATTCATATCAATATCAAAGTTTTCAAATTCCACACAATTGGACCACATACTTGTTGCAAAATTATAGGACAACAACAACGGTCATTTTCTTCATAAATTTTTAAAATTTCTTCAAAAACAAGTAGCGACCATTCTTACACAAGGTTTATATGAGACATTTCTTCTTTTAGATAATTTCTCTTTCATAAATAAAACACTATATTGCAAATAAGAAAATGCAAGATATTGAGTCGGTGTTTCATCAATTGAGTTAGTATTGATTGCCTAGCTTCAAATTTTTTGCTCCACAAATATATTGTGTGCTAGTTTTGACCCGATCCACTAGGTCAGTTTCGCATCAATTGACATCATATTGGGAAACTTGGTTATTCAGCTGATGATTGACACTAGAAGGACCTCCTATTCTACGAGAAACATAAATTGTCGTAATTGTCATAGAAACTTTTTTGATCTGAAAGGTAAGGGTTTGACTGATTGCCTTACTCAAACCAAGTTTGATGGAGGAGCAAATCTGGACATAGTAGTTCTAAAGCTAATGGTAAAACCAATGGTGGTAGATCTACAAGACTGGATGGTTCCGAGGAAGATTGATTCAGCCTCATAAAGGAACTCTAGTAAATTTATACAATAAGGCTTTAACCAAGTTTAGCTCAGTTATTGAGACGCATAATGGAGCTTGGTGGGGATATGTTTTATTATTTTTCTTTTCCTTAGGCAAACAAGAAGTAACTCTTCAAATTCTCCTTTACAGTTATTTGTATTAGTTTAAGTATTATTCAATAAAATTGCTTTCTACTGCATCAGAAATTTTGTTAGGTGGAGGCTTATTACTTGTAAAGTAGTTAAAGACCTTTTTTGGGGTCATCCCTTGTCTACCCACAAGAGGGGCCTTGATTTGAGATCTGCTTTAGTAGAATGTCCCTCGTTAAGGGCCACGATTTGTAAACCATTTTTCCATCTTCTTTTCTTTCTTTTTTTTCCATCTTCTTTTCTTTCTTTTTTTTTCCTCTTTTCTTTTCTCATTCTTTTTCTTTCTTCCATTTTCTTTCAAACTAAACACAGCCTAAGGTAAGTTTAATTATCTTTCATTCATATTGTAAGGCCTCGCTCCCATATACAATATGTTTATTTATTTATTTATTTTTAATAATTAATATGATAATATTAATTACATTGCTATTCGTTTCAATTTTATCTTTTATAAATCTTATAATTTGACTTTATCAAAAATAATTATTTTGTATATATCTGATGATGGGCAAATAAAAAATTAATCTAAAGAAATTGAATATGTGTTAACTCTACAGAGTTGAGATCATAACAAAAAAACTAAAATAATAATAATAATATAATCAATTAGTAATTAACTTTTACAAATAAATTAATTAATTAGCAAACATAAATATTTAGAGAAGATGTGAAGAAGATTTGGGAAATTATGTAATTTTATTAATTTAAATATCTAGATTAACTTAAATACACTATTTCATTATATATATATATATATATATATATATATATATATATATATATATATATATATATGGAAATACTGTATGTAAACTGTCAGCTCAGAAAAACTTACGTTACTCAACAGCAAAAGTATAGTAATTGAACGATTTTTTTCAAATTTCTATAGAATTAGGATCTATAACTTCTTTAAGATCAAATTACATGAATTTTGGAGTTCATTTATATTTTCATCAAATGTATTCTAAATGTTTTTTTCACCGGAAACTGTTAATTTTTGGTCAACTTGATGGATGGCCAAATCAAAATTAAAATCCAAGAAATAGGGTATGAATAAACCCTAGAAGGTCGAGATTATAATATGAATGAAAATTTTGTAAAAAAAAATATTGGAGATAGTGAAAATGAACTGCAGCTCAGATAACTTGCGTGAGTTGTTAGTTTATTTCCATTATTCTCTTTCTCTATGTGTGTGTGTGTTTGTGTGTATATATATATATATGTATGTATATGTATGTATGTATGGAAATAACGGAAATGATTTGCCGTCTCACATAAGTTACCTGAGTTTAATTATGTCCATTTTCACTATCTCTAATAATTATCTTTAAAAATTTTCTTTTGGATTACTATCTCAATCTCCGAGAGTTACTCATACCCAGTTTCTTGGATTTTAGCTTTGATTTGGTCTTACATCAAATAGACACAAAATTAATGGATTTCGGTGAATATAACATTTTGTATCTAATTGATGAAAGAGCAAATAAACTTCAAAATTCATAAAATTTCATCATAATAAAGTTAAGGAGTTAGAAATTATGATTCTAAAATAAGTTTGGAAAAAAAATAATCGATTCATTATTTTTTTTTACAGTAATCCCACACACACACATGTATACATATACATAGGGGGTGTGTGTGTGTATATATAGAGAGAGAGAGAGAAAGAGAGAGTAGTGGAAATAAGCTGACAGCTTATGCAAGTTACCTAAACTGTAATTCATTTCCACTACCTCTATTGATTTTTTTTTTTAAATTTTTCTCATGGGTAATAATATCGACCGCGTAGGATTCACTCATGCCCAATGTCTCGGATTTTAATTTTAATTTGGTCTTCCATCAAATTGACACAAAATTAACAATTTTCAATAAATAAAATATTTTGTATCTGCTTGATGAAAAAGTAAATGAACTCTAAACTTTATGAAATTTGATCTAAAATAAGTTAAGTATGTAAAGATACCAATTCTAAAAAAAATTTAAAGAAGAATTATTGAATCGTTATAGTTTTACCGCTACCTCAGCATAACTTTCACCGCTACCTCAGCATAACTTTCGCTACCTCACGCTCACCTAAAGTAATATCATATATATATATATATATATATATATATATATATATATATATATATATATAAACAAATGAAAGGTGATGCAACTCCCTTTCGTGTTAAATTTTAGAAGAAAAAGAGCACAAATGGTGTTGAGAAAAGAACAAGCATGTCAGAATTCAGTCCGGCCATTTTGACCATTGGGGAGCAAGATTTGCAAACAAATTTTGCAAAGAATCCCCAACACGTTCTGTGCCGTGTCCCACACGTGCCAGGCTATAAATGACCTTTTAAAAAAAAACAAAAAACAAAAAACACGTGTCGTGCCGTGCCGTGCACGGCACAACCCGGCCAAAACTTCAACTTACCCATACATAGGAAAGTTCAGGGCCTACAGTCATATAGAATAAACAAGTGCCTTTGTTGTTAATAACAGGAGTCAGACAGACAATAATCCGAATATACAAGAAGAATTGCCCACCAAATGAAGGAGATAACATACTCAAACCATGTTCACATGATACATCTCTCCTCTCATTGATCATGAAATCTACAGATTTATTAGCATTCATCCACCAAAATTCAACAATTTGGTGCCATGTAGATCTGACGTTATAAAACTCTGGAAGACCATGCAGTCTATATATTTCATCCACAATCTGAATCTGCCTACAGATCTGCAAAATCAAGTTGCAACCAAAAATTAGCAGCAGGATGAGAAAGAAAATGATGCTTTAAAATACAACAGAGGAAGATCATCCACCAAAATTAAACAATTTTGATTCGTCATTCATCAAGAACAGTGCCGAGGAAAGAAAAACAAATATGTAGAGGACATTTGTGGTCGAGTAATTTATGTTTCTGTAAACTGATATGGCTGGCAAAAAGAAACATTGACCATCAGCTAACACATGGATGCTAAATAGTAAAGTCCTACGACCAATCAGAAAGTTTTGCATCCTCAAGTTTTTAAAATACATCATAAGGACAGGTCTCAATGCAGCATTTGATATGATCGTAAAAGTTTGGTATTATCAGTTCATATTATTACTTATTGTTTCGTAGCATTCTCATCTATGATCTCAAATCAAAATTCAAACCAATGAGTACACTCTGCAAGAACACAGATAATAGGAAAATGTTCAAGTGGTGTACATCTGAGAATGTTGCAGCAACAGTTGGATATCATGTTTATGAAATTACAGCAAGGTAAAGGCCCAGGCTTTTGATATCCAGATCGGACACAAAGCGATAACCAGCTGATTCTGATGCAACACATGATAGGTCACAATCACAAAACATGGATTAAATGATAATCAGGTAGTTCAGATACCTATGTTTGCTAGACAGGAAAGCAAGTTCGCATAGTGAACTTCAAACAAACTTCTAATAACGCAAATTGGAAAAGAATTAGTTTAGCTGTAACCATTTGATATCCTTCAATGAAACATGGGGATCCATGCACTGAAGCTGGGAGCATTATGTAAAAAGAAATAGGAAGGAGGATTGAGATGTATTTCAGATATCAATACTGCCAGTAGCCAGAATTAGTTTGGAGGTTTTGTCCAGCTCATTCCATTTGGACGGCATGGGTGAAAAGACACTGTAAGTCAATATCTACTCTTTGGGATGCAAAATCATTGCTGACAGACTCGACTACAAAGAATTTTTTGCTCTAGAATAGAGAAAAAGCACTGTCATATACGTATCGTATTTGATACATAACGTATCTGCATATGAACAGATGATCACGAGTATCTTGTGAAAATCTTCATGAACTGGCATATTATATCCATCTTGGTGTTGCTGTTTCCCGGCAACATAAATGAATAGTTTCTAATTTTTACCTAACAGATATTAGTAAGAGGCATGAATGGAGGTGACACTGGTTTGGTTATGTGCAACGTAGACCTACAAATATACTAGTTCAACGAGAAGAGGTTATCAACGTAGGACAAGTTAAAAGGGCAATAAAAAGACCGAAGAAAATATGGATGGAGATGATACGAAAAGATATAGATTTCAGAGGTTTAAATGAGGGTATATTACTCGATAGGATTGAATGGAGAAGGATTATCATTGCGATCGATCCGGCGTGATTTTCTTTTGGCTCATGTAACCTATCCCAAGTACTTGGAATAAAAGGCTTAGTTGTTGTTGTAGATATTAGTAAGAGGCATGAACCCAACTTCCCCTCTAACAAACAACCTGAAAGATTTCTATATAAAAGCACAATCTTCAGCCAACATTTTCACCAGATCCAGCACGTCTTTTCTAAAGTTCTTGATATAGTACCATAGGTAAGAAGCATGAATTTAACATACAACTAATACCAAACTGCAGTATGGACCATTTACTTAAATCCAATTTAGCAAATGATAAAAAGGGAATTTCTACAGACGTGCTGCAAACAGGTCTCACCCAGCAGATCTATGTGCACATGGAAGACATTAAGAAAACTGATATTTCTGCACATAACAGGCACATAAAGAACTGTAAGAGCATACAGTTACAAAGGTTGACAAGTACCTCTGAGAATCCTCCTCCAATGACTTCCAACAAAACAAAGGAACATGTTGGATCATCATTGACAAAAACCTCCCGTTTATAAAACTCTATCCAGTATCTGTCAACCAGAGGTTCTTACATTGTTAAGATATTAAACAGTCAGATAAGAAACATAGCCATACATAGAAAATGCCAAAATGGAGTTAGATGATAAAAAAAAAAAAAAAAAAAAAAAAAAGCAATTTTATATTAAAACCATCTCACAGTTGATTGTTAACTAACCTATTTTGAGTTTGTAACTTCTGACGAAGCATAGCAACGATGGAGTCTATCTGGTGCACCTGAATTGGAACAGTCCTACCCAAGCTAATATGGAATTCTCTTCCCAGAAGTATCTGCTCAAGCTTTTGTTCATCTTCGCCCAAATCATTTAGTAAAATATCGACGTCAACAATATATAGGCCAGGCACCGCAGATGCAACTTTTTTCACATAACTGGCAAGCAGTTTTCTCGCTGTAGATGGTATTTGAACTGCGCACAAGAAACTACTATAAATTGCATTCTACCACTAAAAGCAAAAAAAAAAAAAAAAGTTTAAATAGTATAAAAAATTCTATCAGTTAAACCAAAAACAATGGTTCGAATGGGTGGAATTTGCTCACATAAGAACACACACCAATAGAATAAACAAGAACAATTATAAAAACGGACATTTAGATCTGAAAATTGTAATTTATAATGATCCAGAAACATTTCAAATTTGGAATCCAAATGCATCATAAAAAAGAACTTGTGGTTATCCAATGTGTGAAATTGAAACACCATACAGAAAAAACCACCATCTACACTTCCAGCCATAAAATTTAAAATTACTTCAGGAACCTTGTTATTACATTAAGATTTGCAAACCGGTCAATTAGGCTCAAAATCCTCTTTTATTCATTTCTTCTAGACCATTCTCTCTCCTAAATCTTGTATGACCTTGTAACAAAATCAATCTCCTCTTAAATAGCCTAGCAACTACTTCCTGTAATATCGGAAATCAATCTCCATTAGTTATGGCACCAGTGTCAAAGACTATCCGGCACTGGTACGAGCGGTGAACCTAGTGGAATTTCTTGAATTCTTTCCGATGGAAAATCTGATTACTTCTGAATAGAATTCTCAAATCTAGAAACAATTATTATGCAGTGCATTTACTGTCCATTTTAAGAATGTAACTCATCAAGTAAGCTTTAAATTCTCAGTATACAACACTTGCTACATGCTCACGGAGAAGTACAATCAAATGAGTGATGGAATAGTTTATTCTATTGGCACGCAAAGCTAATTTAGCCACTTAGAAAGATATAGTCGGTCCAGGCTTCATAGATGTAGTAGATATTAATCAATAAGAAGTAATCACTCTCCTTCCCAGCCTTCTTCAGTGTCAAAGACTATCCTTTGGAGTTCTAATCCATAATTCATGTTTTACCTAATTAGCTCAACTTCCACGAGAGCCACGATCCAGTTTGTTCATACTAATTTGTAGTGCATTTGTGGATGGGGAATCCCAAACTAGGCCTAAAAAATAAAAATACAAATAAAAACTAATTGATTCAATGAGCTCTCTTAATGATTTAGGCTTTAGTATTTAGCCTTTCTCAACGGAATATATCTTTTTTGCCCAACTTGCCTTGTCCATCTCCATACTCAATTCTACAACATATGGACAACACTTCTCGCAAATTGCACCAGACCTCGGGTATTGTCTCCACCACCAATTTCATTAGGTTATGTGGCTTCATACCCAGTAGATATGAATAGAATAACTCTTTAACAATATTACTAGTCATGTCTCTACTCTATGATTAACATACATATTGAGTGTTTTCCAGAAAGGTCTGCTTCCAGAGACTAGGAATGAGAATGGGCGAGTCCAAGGACCAGGCTTTGACCACCCTATTTAAGACTTTGAATTTATAAAAAATAAAAATATTATATTTTATTCAAAAATCTGAATAGGACAAGCCAAGATTGGCCCTTGTACCCACCCATTCTCATCCCCACCCGTGACAGAGAGTCATGATGTTTGCTAGCCTAGGTCAGTTTCAACAGTTGAGTGATGTTGAACCTAAATGCCTACACCTTTGAGAGAGGAGGATTCACAATGATAGCAGGTTAATCCCCACATTCCAACAAGCCAACAATGAGCCTCATGCCATGACATACATGAGATGCTTTTGTTTTGCCAATTGCCATGTATTTTGTTTGAGGGTTGTATTACTTAATATTTTGTCTGGTACATGTATCTGTATGACTATGCTATAAGGAGTTTACGTTTCATTGCATTCTCATTAATGGAAGGAGGGGGGCTTACTGTTCAAGTTAAAAAAAACAAAAAGAAAAAGAAAGAGAGACTTGCGGTGTATACAGTATGGCTCTAAAGTTAGAGTTTGAAGTTTGATTTTAATAAAAAAATAGTTGAGAAATTTATTAAAATAAAGTTGTTTGTTTCTTTTTTTAAGGAAAGCAGAAAGTTTTTTTTAACACAACTCCTAGTTTTACATGTCTTTAAGTATGTATGCCTCTCTATAATACATGCATATATAATGAAATGTTATTGAACTCAAATCAATCAATATTTTGCAGTGCAGTTGGATAAAGTAAAAATCAAATATTAACCAACAAAAAAAAAATGAAAATGAAAAGAAAAATTACTTGGTATGAAGACATGGAGGGCACAGTTCCCATCGACATGCGGAAAGGTCCTGATGCGGAGGCCTTGAGCGGTGGTAGCAGAGAAATCTAAAACATCATTAAATCACTCCAATTAAATTATAAATTAGATTATTTTATTTCAAAACAATGAAAAATTTTTGAAAGAAAGAAATATAGCAAGCTATTAGGGTATACTTGCCTATAGAGTTTGGGGGCTCGAGAAGGTTAAAGGGGAAAATCTATTTGCACATGGAAATTTACTCTTTCCACCGCACTATTTTAAAACTTATAAATAATTATAAATTTGCTATTTATTTTTTTTTGACTAAGTTACCGTCGAAGAGAGATCATAGCGGGCAGACGACAGCGAGAGTGGCAGAAGAGAGTGAAACAGCGGCCACAGGTGGTTCTTGCAGAAGCCGTGGTAAAACCTCGACGAGAGATCAGGATGCATAAAGACAGGTACACAATTGAAGGACTCGAGAAGCGTCTGTGACACCAATGCTTGGTCGGAGACGGGGATCTTATCACGGAGGCAGCCGATGAAGACGAAGTCCATGTTGTTGGCACGTGATGAGCTGATGGAATCCTTCAGCTGGAGGAGGAGCGCGTCATCGTACCACGAGAAGCTCCAGCCACCATCGGAGGACGAAGTTGATTCGGGGCCGCTGCAGTGGGCGCGGATGGGGAGGTGGTTGGCCACAATGATGGTGCGGTCTCGAGGGACCGAAGAGGACGGAGAGTTGAATTCGGAGTCCAATTTGTCGGAGGATTCGATGTTGGGATGATCCCGGAACTGTGACGAGGTGGGGGATTTCTCGGCGGAGCCCGGCGAGCGACGAAGGCTCGCCAGATTCTAATTCGAGCAGGTTGGTGTAAGAACTCGACTCCATCTTTTGAAATTTGAGAGCAGGAGAGGAAATGGGAGATGGAATTTGATCAAAAGGCTGTTTTTTTTTTCTTTCTAACAATTGTGGAGAACCCGCTTGTAAAAAGATAGAATTATCAATAGGGAAGCATGAAAGCAAGGATTTTGATGTCTCATCGGACTCCAAAATTTGCAAAATTCGAATAAATTACTCGAAAAGAAACGGTTTTGATTAGCAATAAAAGCTATACAAAGGAAGATAAAAGATGGGTCTTCTTTTTTCCACAGCTTTTGTTGAAATCACGCAATGGGTCTATAATAAAGGCAGGGGATTTGAAGAGAGCAAGATAAGCAAGCAAAAGATCAGGCATGGGTCTATAATAAAGGCAGGGGATTTGAAGAGAGCAAGATAAGCAAGCAAAAGATCAGGCCAGGATTGGATAAGGTTGAGGAATTTCAGCAAGGAATAGAATAAAAAGATTAGATCATTGGTGAGTTTTGGCAGCAAATGGAGTTGAAATTGAGGCACCCAAGACCATTAAAACAACTAAAATTTTGAATTTTGCTACAGAATCAAGCAACAGTTGAGAATTTTACCCAGTAGTTCTTAAAGAAGCCAAATTCTCCACAAACAAAGCTCCTAACAAACCTCCAGAGAGAGAGAGAGAGCTACAGTCTACAGAGAAAGGGAACTGCTGCGGTTTTATACAGGCAAGTATAGTTCTCTCCTGCTGTTTTGATAAACGCACCCCCTCTTCTGCGCAACCTGCACGCTCTCTTTTGGCTTCACACACTGTTTTTCTCTCTCTTGGCTGCTTTAAACGAGGATTAAAGTCGGAAAAAATTTTTGGGAGCAGAGAGTAAAATAGTGATATTTTAAAGGGTTAATTACAGTCAGACCCCTTATAGTATTGGATGTGTGTCACTTAACACCCCTGAAGTTTGAAACTCTCAAAAAATTCCCTCAACTTAGTTATTTTCACTCTCATTTTTTCCTAAAGTGCACTCTTGTCTTTCAAATTCCTATTCTACCCTCATCACTCCTTTTAACCAACAATAGGAATTTGAGAAATGAGGATATAATAGGAATTTTAAGGGACAATAGTGCACTTTAATAGAAAAGGAGAGTGAAAATAACTAAGTCGAGAGGTTTTTTGAGAGTTTCAAACTTCAGGGGTGTTAAGTGACACATTCCCAATACTACAGCGGGTCTGACTGTAATTAACCCTATTTTAAAATAGAAACTTGGTGTAAAGTAAAGAGTAACTAGAGTGTCAAGAGTAAATTGACGTGCGCAAATAGAATTTTTCGGTCTAAAGGAGGGGCAATAAGCGGGTCAGGTTTCGTTTTACTAGAAACCCAACGTAGATTGCTGCTGCTGCTGATAGTAGTTGGAGGTGGATGGTCAGAGTCGTCGGAATCTGATCCATAAGTTGCCATTAGCTTATCCATTGCCTCTTCTTCTTCCGTGCGACCAACCCTCTCACCCACCCCCCTGCCCGCAGCTCTCAAGTTGCAACTGATCAACCTTATCTCCCTCTGAAGCTCTCCAAATAAAAGACAGTGTCTGGAAAAGCGAGTTTCTAAAGGAGCCACTTTTCCTAGTAAGCCCACTCAACAATGTGTTTTTGGTTCGGACCGTAAGCCAGCATAGTTGTTAAGCGGGCCTACAAAGAAAAATAGTGTGCTCCTTGGAAACTCGCTTTGGAAAAGCACGCACCAAATTGTAAGGGCACCACCATTGAGGAGGCGAAATTCTAAGGAGACTCACAAGATATGCCCCATGTTTTTAATAGTGAATCCCAAGAGTTAGAGGAATAATATTTTCCTCTAACTCTCGGGGAAATATTTTCCTCTAACTCTCGGGGTTCATTAAGAAAAATATGAGGCGCATCTAATAGTTCTCAATTCTGAATGTGCACTACACCACCACATCCTATAGTAAAGTGATGAGCAGCACAGGGGAAAATGATGCAACTAAGTCAAGTGTGGTGCGCATTTAGATTTTTCCTTAAATAACATTACGGGAAATTCTAAATAAGTCCTCTTTCTTCTAAGTTTGTTCACTTTTTCAATTCATCATTATTCCAATTTTATCATTTTAAATTTTAGACTAAGTTATTGGAAAAATCTAAATCCGCACCACTTTTTTGTTAGTGAGCATCATCTGCTTAGCGAGCATCATAAAACTTTTAAAAAATGCTGTTGTTTTCTTTCTTAGTGAGCACCACCAATTTTCCCATTTTATCTTCATTCCTTCTCTCATAACCGTTTCCTTTCCAATAGTCTTTTCTAGTGAGTACCAACCCTAACTCATGTTCTCCCTTTGCCTTCACCCAGTTGCTCCCTTCTTCTCATTTTTAGTCGTTCTCCCCATTACCGCACAAGGAGCATCGCCGCTTGCCCCCTTCACCTCTCACAGTCCACCGACACGCACGGTGTGCCCTAACCCGCTCACCCTCTTCCTTCTTCAACCAACTCAAAAGCAAGCAAGCAAGGTCAAGTAATGGTAGAGCAAGCAAATAAATTTTTTACTTTTCACAATTTATTAGAGCAATATCAACAAGTTTCTTGACTTCGGCTTCTATCGCTTCCATCAATTTGGGGCAAAAGTGCCTTTGTTATTGTTTTACGAGCTTCGCTCCCAGCTTGATATTGAGTCGGTGGACTGCGACTTCTGGATCTATACCTAGCATGTCTTCATAATTCCAGGTGAAGACGTCTATATACTCTTTTATCAGAGCTAATAGGTCTTCTTTTTTGGATAAAGGCAGGTTCTTGCTTATGAAGATGGGTTTCAAATTCTACTCGGTTCCCATATTAACTTGGATTACCTTGTCTTCAGTGGGCAGTTCTCGTTGTTCGAACCGCATATCCCATTGGGCTTCCATCTGTTGGATCCATGGATCTTCTAATGACAGAGGTGGATCCTCTTCCTCTGCGTTATAAGTTGCATAAGTCATGTTCGATAAGAGAGCTTGGAATATTGCTCCAGTACTTATATCCAAATCCGAATCTGCTATGTTTTTGGTGCCTTCTAAACTGGTTAGTTGTTCCCATTCTACTTCTGAGGGGTTTTGTGGTAATAATCTTGGGTTCTTGCCCTTTCGTATGAACAAGCACAGAAGATTCCTCTTTCCTTTTCAAAAATTTAAACCTTGCTGGGAGGTTAAATCATAGCCCATCTTTCTCATCATTCGATGAGACTCCAGTTCATAGAGTTTAAATTGTAGTGACACTTGGCCATCGTTGTCACCTCTTAGGTATGGATCGGACCACAACTCAACTCTTCCAAATATTATGTAATGTTGGTTTGGCCTTTGGGAAGGTAATTTAAAGATAGTGCCATTTGGATCAGCTATTTTCGACTGCGTAGTGAGTGATGACTATATCGATAAGTGAAAGGTCACCAATGTCTCCAACTCAGATAAGCTATCTATTTCTGTGCTCGTGCAAGAGGACACGAAATCTGAAGCAACAACAGGCGAGTAAGCAATCATTCGCCAACCTCATCGGTAGCACTAAGTACAACCATATTGCCTATGCTAATTATAAATGGATTTATTTCAAAATAAAAATCGTTGTCCTCGTCAGGCTCGGGCTCTTAATACGCCTCATTGTCGCTGTCGTAGCTCTCTTCCGCTAGCTCCTCAGAGGTTTCATAGGCCTCTTGGTATAACATGACATCTGTGAAATAGTTCTCGAACCCCTGAATGATTGCTTGGCTGCTATCAATGTACCCACTTCGCCTTCTTCATCAATGTACTTCATGCATTGATGAAGTGTCGATGGGACCACCATGAAGTGTCGATGGGACCACCATGTAAGATGTTGTATGATGTCAGCATCAATGATGTAACACATAATTTCTGACCTCAAGTCCTCAATTTGGCATCAAAGTCATATCTTTTCCAGAGGATAACTACTGTTGTTGTTAAATTCATAGATGGTGGTGTTGGTGGGAGTCAGCTGACTAGCGGAGATGCCGAGGAATTGCATCAACTTTTGAGGAATGATGCTTAGTGTAGAACTGGGATCAATCTAGATTCACCTCACCTTGGTTAAACCAATATACCCCGAGTAATATAGAGGTTAGTTGTGTTTCAGATTTTCACCTGCATGTCTTCAGGTGAGAATGCTATATATGGGATCTTTCTCATTGTTTGATAGTAGTTTGGATAAGGAACTTCCCCATTGGGAGATATTTCTGTGATTTGTGCAAGGAATGTCTTTGAGTTGGCCAAGAGAAGCCTTAGAGCATCTTTCGTTGCCTTTGACAGTTGCAGAAGCGCGTAAAGATTAATTCGAGCAAGGATGTTGGCTAACTGGGCTAACACATCGAATCAAAATTGTACTCCCGTTGCCTTACTATCCTTCTTTGTATCCTTTATGTAGCAAAGCTCTTTCTTCTTAGCAAGTGGCACTTCAAATGGTTCTACAGACTTACTTGGCCCAGCCTTTGAGTAATCTCTAATGCAGTTCTTTCAAGGCCGAATACCTGACGTCTTTGTCTCACTCGGATGAGTGGCCATCGCCGTTATCTCAACTTCTAAGTCGGTGAGCGTAGCGGTGTCGGATTGATCTTTTTCGCCAAAGATGGATATTGCATTAGATATCCGGGTCTTTCCCTTGGTCTTCTCTGAGTTGGTTGAAGTCGTCCATTGTTCGTCTTTTAGCAGATCTAGGTGTACTCACATGATCTCCTCTTTCTCAGTAGAGACTAAGAGAGCCCCTTTTCCTTCAAACCATGAGGGTCGAAGTTCTTTACTATCAATTTTCCTTCGGGAATTGGAGACACACCAGCTGGAATTTGCAAAGATCCCATAGTAATTGTAGCCGCATTTGTAGACACCTTTTTCTATTCTGATCTCAACTGGATCATCTTCACATCAATGAGCGCCTAGATTTTATCTCTAAGAACGTAACAATCTTTGGTTAGATGCCCAATATTTTGATAGTAGAGGCAATACTTGGGATCATCTGTCTTCCTAGCATCCTCGGGCAATTTGAGTATCCCTTTTTATTTAGTATATAAAAGAACATGGCTGCTTGTTCATCTTTGAAGTCGTACGTTCGCTTTAATCTGAAGGTGTCACGATTATTTTGCAGTTTTTGACTTGAAGTAAGTCTAGTAGTCATCGTCTCCTTACCCTTAGGGCGTGGTGGTTGTGACTGTGGCTGGTTCGTGGACACTCTCTTCTGGATATGACTTTCATCGATACGGCGGATTATATCCTCCACTTGCTGTCCTTACTTAACCAGATCCTTCCATATTTTGAATTCTAATGCTCCAATTTTAATAAGGATATTCATTTGGAAGTTGTGCTTGTATGTCTCAACTAGCGTTTCATGTGACATGCCATGTGAACATCACAGTGACATCTCTCGAAAACGTTCTACGAAATTTTTAACTGTCTCATCCTCTTTCTGTTTGTTTGCGATGAGAGTATGGACCTAAATCTCCGTATCATCTTCGAAGAAGCGGCCCCAGGAACTCTTTTTGCACATCATACCATGATTTAATAATCCCTGAGAGCAACTGCATAAACCATATTCATCACGAGCATAAACCATATTCATCCCCAGGAACTCACATCATATATTTTTACATCATTTTCTCACGAGCCAAAAGATAGAATTTGGCTACTAACCCCAAGCTTGACCACCATTATCGAACAAATTCGACAGTGGAAGCAAGAAACAGAATAAGAAAACTGAATTCATATTTTCAATGGGAGGACAGGAGGGTTGCAATCGTTTACGATCAAATATGGAGAAGTTATGTGGTGGCAGGATCGATGGAGGCTCAAGCATTGATTCATTGTAGCAAGCATAGTTGAGAAAGTACCTGAAACAAATATAGGTGACGATAAAATGTTAAAGATCTTTTTCAATGATTCAATTTCTGCAAAAAGAACTTTGTTTCGACAATTGGAATGCAGATAACGACCTGCTTAATTTGTTTAGATGAGGTACGTGGAATCTCTTAATTAGTGCTTTCAGTTATGGCTAGCGATATTGTTAGTCTACAACAACCCATTTTGATGGTAGTTGTTCCAACCCTACCTCAATGGTCATAAGCTTTCTTCTAAATTTATCTTACAATAGGCACATTGACTACTTTTACTTTGGATTACTAATTGAAGAGAGCGAGAATAAGAGAGATTACAGTTTGGAATGATGCAGTGGAGGAACCGAAAATAGTCATGAGACTGGTTGACTCGAAATTGAGTCCATCCATACTCGTAGTCACAAACAAACCAAATGTTCAGTCTGGAAAAATCCGATAGTGGCCCATCCCACACTGTACACCGTTGCATGCATCATCTGACCATAAACAAGTATAAGACAAATATAAACCCAAGTCTACGCATTGGAAGTTGGATACGTTTGATGAGGTCTTTCTCGTGCAACTATAATCACAAAGAGGAGTAATGCAATAGCCACTCACTACCATAGTTTTAACCAAAAAACAAGAGAATATCATATGAAAATTTAAGCTACAAGAGAAAGGATGAAGGTTGCTACCAAAGAGGAGGTGTAAATGCAAGATATGCTTAAAAAAAAGCTCCATTTGAAAATTGAGAACTAATATTCTAATGTTAGATTTGGCTATTCATCTAGTAACTGGCCAGAAAAGATTATTATTCACACTATGCACATATACTGACTAATAAGATGCCCCCGATCTTCCTGCAATTTTCCACATGTCATATAATGAGATCAGACAAAATTAAGATGGAAAACAAGATTAAGGAGTTGTTTCGTTGCTAGTAAGTGACATTGCAAGTTACTATTTATATTACTGCAATTAAAGTTGCAGCAATAAACATTGCTAAAATAGAAGTTGCTGCAACTTCTATTATTGTGTTTGGTTTGAGACTTAAAAGTGGTAAATTAAGTTGCAAAAATTCTAACTATTAGTTTTATTTTTAATTTATTTTCAAGAGTATGGGAAATACCTTATTTATCAATAACAAAATAACCAGTTGCAAAGGGAAGAGGAGAAATCTCTTACGTACTATTTTTTCCACAACTACAATTACTACGAGTGTAGTTGCAAACCTTTACAGCTACAATTGCAACCAAATAGCAGAAAATTCCACTAGAAGCAAAGTGATTGCAATTACAGCCTCTTCACGCACTTATGCAAGCAACTAAACACCTTTAGGTGTGAAATTGGAGAAGGATGCAATAGAAAACAGTGACAATTAAGGGAAGTACTTATGGTCAATTTTTTTTTGCGAGGATACTTTTATCAACACCATTCAAATGTTAGAAGAGACTCATTCTACTGTAGGCAATGAGTTTGGCAAGCCTTTTTATTGATCACTCATTTACAACAATCTCTGTTGGAAGCAAATTATGAAAATCAAAGATTTATAGTAAAGTCCATCTTGATTTTGTATGCCAAACTGCCTTATTTTTCCAATTCTCCTGAAGCAATATTTATAGCACCTGTACAGTTAAAAATTAATTATAGAGAGTCTTTTATCTGAGCTAGAAGATATCAGATTGCAACAAGAATGCAATGAGAAGCATAGCAGAACAGTGCTTTTAATAGATAAAATATATACAGGCTCTAAGAAGGGGAGTTACCCACAACAAAAAGAAATAAATAAATAAAGAAAAATATGCTACAGTTATAGGATAGTTGTTAGATGGAAAAATTGCAGCCCAGAGAAAAAGTTCTAAACAAGCTATTTCCTGATAAATCATAAGTGTGTGCGTGCTTCAATATGTATAACTCTTAACTAAAGAATGCATTGGAACTTTTAATTGGTGGAATATAGATATACCTTTACAAGCTCGTCAAGTCCCCCAATTTTATCGTGTGTAATGATGTAACCCATTCACAAGAGTTGCCTGTCTCAAAGAGTTGACAAACTTGTTTCATGGTTGGGCGAGACTTCGGGTCCATCTGTAGGCATCTAAATGCTACCATTGCCATTAATACTACTCCTTTGACAGCATTTTCTGTTGGCGCATTGATGCGTTGGTCTAGCAAGTCCTTTAATAATATGCCTTGAACACTTGGCGATGTAAATGAGGAGATGAGGTCGCCTGGATGCCTTCCCATTATAACTTCAAGTGCTACTACACCGAAGCTATATACATCACATTTGTCAGTCACCACCATTGTATGAGCAAGTTCTGTAGGAAAAGGAGGCAGACATGCATTAGGAAAATAATTCACTAGTGTATATAGAACTTTTGAGCAAAACTAAGAAGTTCTCACAAGATATGCAATTTCTGATGCAACATAAAAAAAGTTGAATAAGAGAATCCAAGGCAATAATTTGAAATTATTGCCTTTTGCCTCTAATAAAAACCTGCAAATTACTGGCATTATAATAAAAGTTAAACATGTTTTATCATTAAATTTCAAAACTAAATTATATCATTCTTGAAAACAATTAGGATAGTTCACTACCGTATACTTGTCTCTATGTTGTAAGTTTATTAGCTATAGTTACAGAGATATTTACCTTGGACATGCATTTTCTTCAAAAGTTTTTTCCCCAATACATCTTGTATAAACACTAACCTGGGGCAATATATCTGCGAGTGCCTACAAGAGCTATCCAATTTGATGAATCTGGCTGTAAAATTCTAGCGGTGCCGAAGTCTAATATATAGGCCCGAAACTCCTTATCCAACAAAATGTTATTGCAAGTAATATATATCTCGATGTACTATAGGCTGTTTGCAGTCATTGTGCATTTAAGATAAACCATGCGCCACATCTTTGATGACACCAACCCTTTTGTTCCAATCTACTTCCATCGATCTGTCCAGATCAGAAAGTATAGCAGTTAAACTCCCCTTCTCGATATACTGATATATGAGAAATTTGCACTGAACATGGGAGCAGAATCCATGTAGCTTCACTATGTTGCAATGGCGGATTTCAGTTAGCATTTGTATCTCATTTCTGAAACTCCTCTCATCTGTTTACCCTCCTTCAATTTCATAAAGTTTTTTCACAGCTACCATTTGTTTTGTTGGAAGCTCTACTTTGTAAACAGAACCGTACCCTCCTGTCCCAATGCAATGCTCTTCACTGAAATTTTCAGTGGCATCGATGATGTAACTGTACATACCCTTGCCATCAAATCTTAGGGCTGAGAATATATCACCAAGCATTATTTCACCCTTATGTTCAATAGGGGAATTTTTTTTCCGATAGCACAAAACAATATAGAGAGTTGCAAGCAAAAAAGCCATGGCACATGAAAGAGGAAGTACAATGAGTAGTAATACATGATGAAGGCTTAGTGAATGATGGCTATGCTTTAGTAGTGGTTTGGAGCAAGGAGGCAAACCTGGCACAGGGCCGCATAGATTTTTGTTGTTGGTAAACCATTCCTCAGGGGCCTTGGCAAACAACTTCCCATTTGGAATTGGCCCTTCCAAACTGTTGAATGATAGATCAAGAGATGACAAGCTCACCATACTTCCCAAAGAGGATGGAATAGTTCCAGATAGATTGTTGTGGGACAAATTCAAAGCCATCAACATTTGCAAACTTCCAAGCTCTGAAGGTATGTCCCCAGTAAATGAATTATGACTCAAGTCTAGCGAATATTGCATGGAAATTAACTTGCCAACTTGATATGGTATGCTCCCCTTCAACTCATTTCTACTTAAGTTGAGATTCTCTAATTTGATGCAAGCCCCTATTTGTGGGGGTATTGTTGCAGTCAAGTTGTTTCCAGATAATTCAAGATCTCTCAACTCAGACAAGATTCCAATTTCCACAGGACTAGATCCAGAGAGATGATTGTTGCTCAAATTAAATTTGAATAAGAGTTCTAGCTTGCTTAGCTCCATAGGTATCTCTCCTTCCTGTTGATTTGAGGAGAGATCCAAATATTGCAGTCTAGATCCCCAATTTCAGGAGGTATTTTGCCGGTGAGCACATTTCCTGCAACATTCAAGTACGTAAGGTTTTGACAGCCCCGTGAAATTGACGAGAGGTCCCCGTAAAATTGATTGTAGCTCAAATCCATGCGGTAAAGATGAGGATATACTTCGAAGCCCTCGGTGATGTTTCCTGTAAACTGGTTGTTATGGAGGTCGGTTCTAACCAAGCTCGTACAATTTCTCATGCTCCTTGGGATGGTTCCTATGAAATGATTGCTGGACGCGGAAAATAGTTGGAGTTGTTGTCCTTTACATACATCTTGTGGCAAATATCCAGTAAAGTTATTTTTATCTAGCTCTAATCTGACAAAGTTTGTAAAATTTGTGAATTCTTGAGGAATAGTTCCAGAGAGAGAGTTTTCAAATAGATACAGTGTTTGGAGCTTTGTAAGGTTTCCAATACTAGATGGGATCGAGCCTGTTAGTGAATTGGTGCCGATCTCCAAGTCGAAGAGGTTCACTATATTGCCAATTTCAGGAGGAATGGTTACAAAGAGTGAATTATAAAATAGAGACAGTGATTGGAGCTTTGTCAGGTTTCCAAAACTAGATGGAATCGAGCCTGTTAGCGAATTGGTGCTGATATGCATGTAGATGAGGTTCTCTAGGTTGCCAATTTCAGGAGGAATGGTTCTAGAGAAAGAATTTTTAAATAGATACAGTGTTTGAAGTTTTGTCAGGTTTCCAAAACAAGATGGAATCGAACCTGTTAGCGAATTGGCGCTTATATCCAAATTGATGAGGTTCACTAGGTTGCCAATTTCAGGAGGAATGGTTCCAGAGAAAGAATTTTTAAATAGATACAGTCTTTGGAGCTTTGTTAGGTTTCCGAAATTAGATGGAATTGAGCCTGTTAACGAATTAGTGTTGATCACCAAGTCGCTGAGGTTCACTAGGTTGCCAATTTCAGGAGGAATGGTTCCAGAAAGAGAATTTTCATGTAGATACAGTGTTTGAAGTTTTGTTAGCTTTCCAAAAGTAGATGGGATCGAGCCTGTTAGCGAATTGCTGGTGATCTCCAAGTCGATGAGATTCACCATGTTGCCAATTTCAGAAGGAATGGCTCCAGAGAGAGAATTTTCATATAGATACAGTGTTTGAAGTTTGTCAATTTTCCAAAACCAGATGGGATCGAGCCTGTTAGCGAATTATTGCTGATCCACAAGTTGATGAGGTTCACCATGTTGCCAATTTCAGGAGGAATGGTTCCAGAGAGAGAATTGTCATCTAGATACAGTATTTGGAGCTTTTTCAGGTTTCTAAAACTAGATGGAATCGAGCCTGTTAGTGAATTGGTGTAGATCTCAAAGTAGATGAGATTCACTAGGTTGCCAATTTCAGGAGAAATGGTTCCAGAGAGAGAATTTTGGTAGAGGTACAAGGTTTGAAGTTTTGTAAGGTTTCCAAAACTAGTTGGGAGGGGACCTGTTAGGAGATTGTCATAAATAGCTAAAGTAGTTAGCCTTGATAGGTGCCCAATTTCATGGGGGATGGATCCAAATATCTGATTTTGTCCGAGATTTATGCTTCTAACCTTGCTCAAATTTTTAAAGCTCGAAGGAATTTCAACTGTTAAATAATTATTTGAGATTTCTGAATAAATTAGATCTGCTAAGTTCCCTATTGCATCAGGAATATTGCCACTGAAGTTATTCCTGTAGAGTCTCAAAGTTTGCGGCTTGGTGAGGTTTCCAAAGTGAGGAGGGATGGGGCCTGGAAGCTCATTGGATGAAAGGTCTATCTCCAAAATTTTTGAGAGACTGGCTATAGAGAGTGGCAAATTTTCTGATAGCCTGTTCTGAGAAATATCCAGGGATGTAAGATTGGTAAGTGAGCCGATGCTCGTCGGTATGGGCCCGAAAAGATTGTTACGTCGGAGGTGGAGGTGGGTGAGAGATGAAAGTGAGGAGAAATCAAGAGAGTCGAACATGGACGAACTTGCTTAAAGGCAGTTTGCTTCTGTAGCTTCCTCTTCAAGAACGGCTTAAAGGCAATAATCTGCTCCTTCAGGATCTTCTTCTAAGATGACGAACTTGCTTCTGTAGCCTTCTCTCTCAGCATGGCTCGGATCAAAAAGTTTGCTCCTGTAGTCTTTTCTTCCGAAAGGGCGAATTTGCTTCTGTAGCTTCCTCTTCAAGGATGGCTTAAGGGTACAGACTTGTTTCTTCTTTCCGCCAATGATCAGGGACCTCCAAGTTGGTTCGCCCAGTTATAATCAATGATCCCAGGGACTTGATTAGTTCAAAACTGGGCATACCAAATGCATGCACCCAGACGTACAACGTGAGGGGTTGCACAAATTCAAAGCCCTGGTCATTAGCAACCCAACCTTGTGGGATGCTAGGCAAGAAATAAAATAGGGGTATTTACTGGTTTGTCCCTCAAATCTTTATATATTATGATTTTGTCCCCTAAATCTTCATATTTAGGATTTTATCCCCCAAATCTCATAAGTTATAACAATTTAGTCCCCTTCTCTAACTTTTCCTAACACAGTTAAATATTTGACCATTTTATCCCTCTTTTCCTCTTCTATTTTCCTCCTCTCTTCTTATTTACTCTTCCTCCTCTCTTCTCCTTTCTTCATTATTTCTCCTATCTTTCTCCTCTCTTCTTCTTCTCCCTTCCTCCTCTCTTCTCCTTTTCTTCTCCTATCTTCCTATATGAATTTAAAATGTGAATTAACTCCAAAATAGGAGAAGGAGAAGAGAGGAGGAAAAGAGAAGGAGAAGAGAGGAGGAAAATAGGAGAAATAATGAAGAAAAGGAGAAGAGAGAAGGAAGAGAGAAGAAGAAGAGAGGAGGAAAATAGAAGAGGAAAAGAGGGGTAAAATGGTCAAATATTTAACTATGTTAGAGAAAGTTAGAGAGGGGGACTAAATTGTAGTAACTTATGAGATTTGGGGGACAAAATCCTAAATATGAAGATTTGAGGGACAAAATCATAATATATAAATATTTGGACAAACCAGTAAATACCCCAATAAAATAATGCCACAGACCCGAAATCTTTTCTCTCATGACAAATACATGAGACCTTCCAAGACCCTAGAGGTATTGGAAGCAATTACAAGCCCATCGGGTCTGGGTCATTGTTAAGGAGAATAACTACGGTTATCTCCTGCAGCCAATTCAATTTCTTGTTAAAATGGAAAGAAGAGAAGAATGATGATGATATTAATCAGAAGAAAAAAATTTACCTTAGTTAAAGAAAATGACTACGATCAGAAGAACTTTTTCGGTGAAACACCCATCTGGATTGGTGCAGTCTAGAGGCCTTGTAACATGCCAACTCCTATCCATCGCCTCGGTTGGAAAAGAAGAAAATATGGCTGCAAGAATAAATCAACTACAAAAGAAAAGAAAATAGAAGATAAGCAAGAAGAAACTCTTCTCACGTCAGAATGATCCTTCATGGAAGAAGTCATGCGTCTTATATAGACGGTCTGGTAATTATGATCTTCGGTTGGGAAAAGATAAAACCGAAATCTTTGGTTAAGATTCTTAGCTCAGATCTCATTAGAATTTATTACTGTTGCATGGGACGTTTAGATCTCGTGGCCCGGAGATCTCGTCATTAATGAAGACATATAGAGCTTGGGGTTCCATGCTTGATGCCCTCATTCCAAGGCTTGCAGAAGTCTCTACAAATTCTGAAGAATTTAGGTTATTCCTCAAACTTCCAGGAAGAAAGTCACGAACCTAAAACTCGCGACCCTTGGGATTCAAGATCGCGAGTTTAATGTGGATCTTGTTAATTCGCGAACCTCCAGGGGTAGAATTGCAAATCTGACAAAGACTCATGGAAATCATATGCCTGATAAACATATACCAGAATTGTACGAAGACTCGCGAATTTCAAAACTTAAGATGGCGAGTTTATTGCAAACCTTTGAAGACAAATACAAAGTAATGATTTAAAAGTACAAAATCAAGTTCGCTACAAAAAAGAAAAAGAGCTTCTCGTACCCTAAGGAGGAGAGTCTTTACAATTCAATGGTTCAGGAGGACTTTTAATCTCTCCTCAGCATCGTCAATTTCTTGCTGGATGACCTCATAAGGTTGGACAACAGCTTGGCGATGCAATTCTTTGTCACTGGTGACGACAATCTGCGCTGCAGCAATCTCTAACATGTTCAATTCAGCTTGTATCGCTTGATGATCTCTTATTGTATTGTCCCGCTATCGGGATAAGTTAGTGAGATTCCTCATTGACTCGTCACATTCCTTGGTGATCTTAGCCAAGAAAGCTTGAGTTCTGGCGATGGACTCTTGGGTCCTGATAATAGCCTGGTCATGGTTCTTGACAATTGAAGCAGCAGTCTCCACCTGCAGGGCTAAGGATTGACTATCTGATTGGCACTTTCCAAGGAAGCTCTGTAAGCATTGACTTTCTCCTGGGCCTCCCTCTGAAACCTAAGTTGTTCCTTCTTCAGCCTCTGGAGAATGGCTTCAACTGCCTTAGATTTGTCGGCACTCCTGGCCTTCGATAGGGACTCGGTATGCTTTTAAAGTTGAGTTATCATAAGCCTAAAAGGAGTAGCTTTCTCTTCTCTGCCAATACTGACTATACCAGTCAAGTAAATATTGAGGACATCAGCGAGCAAAGCAAAAGAAGCCCCCTTCAGTATCTTGTCAATGCAACGATCGAGAAAATGGAGGAAAGTTTCCACCGTATCTTTCAATAAATCAACTTCAAAAGCGTCAACCTCTGCATGAGAGGGATCAACCCTAGTTGAGGCAAAAACAGTCTGAACTATACTATGCTGCACAGAGGTAACAGCACCAGCATCAAGAGGAGCAGGACCTCTGGTGGTCTCAGTAGAGCTACCGGCTGCAACATCCTGAACCAAAGTGTCGGCCGAAGCAACTACGACCGAGACTGTCGGCATAGTAACCTTGGGAGCTATTACCCCTGCAGTACTAACAACAAAAATAATGACTTTGGTCACCTTATCAGCATCAGCTTCCGCGATGGTATCATCCAGCGGAGTTACCTTTGTGCTCATGCACTCTAAAGCTGGAGTCAAAACTGGATCTGGCAAAAAGAAGAAGTTGACGGTTGAATGTTACAGTATCATTCGATAATAGCAAATTTTAAAAGGAAAAGATGCGAACCTGAAGGTTGAACAATGGATTCTTCAGGTCCACCTCAGGTCCGGACACCTCATGTCCGTATACCTCAGGTCCAAACTCCTCAGGCCTGTCTACCTCGGTCCGAACATCTTCGCACAAATAGACGTATTACCATGGTCTGATGGAGGGGTAGAAGATCGAAGATTTCCACTGTTGACATCATCGTCATCTCCTCAGTCATCTTGATCTCCTGAAAGAGGTGCTACTTTTGGGGGACCCGATGCGCAGATCTCCCCAATTATTTGTAGTTCATCATCCACAGTAGCTTGATGAACAAGGGCTGCAGAATCCTCTTGTATAGTAGAAGAAGCACCTACTTCAACAGCGGCCTGGTGGGTGAGAGTCGCAGGATCCTCCTGAGTAGCGGGAGTAGGATCGCTGCGAAAAACGGTCCTTGATTCCGACGCCTCTTAAGAGAGCGAAGAGTTAAAGATGAGTCATCCTCATCTTCCTCAGGTTTCTCCGCGAGGGTCTAAGAAACCAAGCTGGGTGCCGCAGTACCGACTCCATATGGGTTGTCCTGCGGATCAACGTCCTGTGGATTGGTGGGCAAATCACTAAGACGCCTTAGTCTCTTCCGCTTGTGCAAAAGCTTCTTGGGAGGAGTCTGCGGTTGAGGAGAAGTCTTCTTCAAGGTTGGGAGCGGAGAAATATCAAGGGACGCAGGCTGAGTTGATAAACCCAATGCATTATTATCCTCCTCCCCTTGTTGAGTCGCCGGTTCCGACTCGTCAAAGGCACCTTCTGCCCCAAAATCTTCCATTCCTATCACTTTCGTGCTGCCAGCCTTCTTCTTCTGAGCATACCAAGCTCTGATCTCCCTCAGACAAGTATGGTTTACGCTGACGTTCTGAGGAGAGGAATTAGCATCCGCAAACCACTTGCAGAAACCGAAACTCATGTACGAGTTCGGGGTCTTGAGTGGGAGGTCAAATTTAGCCTGGGTTCCACCTGTGACGAAGTGGAACCAAGCTCGAGCTCCTTCAAGAGCATTCCAAACAAAACTTATCTCCCTGTTAGGGTTACCAACATAAAGCTGATCATACCCGAACTATTGAGCGAAACGGCTCGGGTAATAAGGCTCTATATAATAGTGGTTCTCTAAACGAAGAACCAAATGTCCTGGGCGGATGTTTATTAACCACCAGAAGCATCACGGAGATAGAACTGTGAACTTATCAGCACCAGCAATGTTCGCAAATTCCTCCCCGTACCCAGCATTCGGAAAGTACGAAAAACATGTTAATAACTCGAAACTCGCAAAGTGACAGAGGGTCTTGCGGATCGCGGCCATGTAGCCCCCTTTCCATTGCGACCTCTCATAGTGCTGCACTTTGGGAGCACTTAAGTCTATCTGCGAATCAATATGACTCATCAAAGTGAGGCAATGTAGAACTAACTAGGCCATCAAGTAGGTATAAGGGAGTTCTACACGAAGGTTAGGAGTCTTAATGATTGGCTCTCCTTTCTTCTTCTGCTCCTTCTTCACGTTACAGAATTTATCAGCCAATCTCCTCAGTCCGCTTTGGATACTGCACACCATCGCAGATAGTAGACTGAGCCACCTACCGAATGCAAGTAAAACGGCTGGGTATACGGCCTTAACGAGTATGCTTTCCTGTGAAGAAATAACACATTTCTTCAACCATACCATCAAATAGCTTGCCAAGAAAGCCGAATCAGATAAATGTTGGAGGGCCTGGTAGTGAAAGCTTTCGAAGGACATTCTAGCCTTGAAAACATCCTCGTCAGATTCGGTGACGTAAGCATCTGTCCCGAAACTTGCGATTCTTCTTTCAACCTCCTTTTCAAAAACTGGAGGAAGGCAAGTAAAATTAGGATTATTCTTTGAAAAGTTGGGCAGAAGGTATTGCAACCACTTCTTCGGCTTCAAATTGCGAGTGCCGGACACGTGGGTGAAAATATGGTAATGGCAGAGTAGCTCCCAATAAATATCATAGACCAAAGGGTTCTGGGTCTTCAACAGGTGGAGTTCTTCACCAGTAGGGACGTACTCTTCATATGGAATGTCTCCCATAGATAGTCCTGAAATTTCATACATCTCGTGGAGGGCGAAACCCAATTCGTCGTGAGGGGAAAAGATTGTACAAGTATCAGGATTGTATAGTTTCAGTAAAGCAAAAAAATGAAACCTGCTAGCAGGAATACCGTGTTGAACGGCCTTGATAGCGCGATACAACTTTGCATGATGAAGCTGGTATCTGAAAGCATTCAAGAAAGAGTCAGTCAGGATTGCCCACTCTCCTTTCGAAGAGCAGTGAACCCATCCAGGGGGACGAAAATCTTTAATAGGAAACTCCCCTTGCGCAATGACGAATCAATGCAAGAAAGTCTACGTGACTATGGGTGTTTCACCCATAGGGAAGTCTTGTTTAAAAGACCCCGGGAACAATCAACAAAAGTGTTTCCCAGTGGTACGGGGGAAAGCACCCTGTGAGCTAAATCCTCCCAATAAGACGCTGTCCTGCGGCCTGTTTAAGTACCAGTCCATACGTCTGGATACAGAAAGGGATTGGAGGAATAGGAATGGGTAGGACCTCTCCATGTTGGGGAGAAACAAGTAGCGACCTTCAACTTGATGAAGCCACTTGTAATCTCCATCTTCCAAACCACTATCGGGCACCGAAACATGGTCCCTGAACAAAAAAGCAGGTTTACTCAGTAAAGACCGATTATCTCCCTCAAAAGGAGTATTGGTCATCAGCTCCGCAATGCTGAGCGAGTAGGGTGGAGAATTCTATTTTCCCTCTCTTGGCTATCTGATGCTGTACAATATGGGATAACTTGACCAAATCTGAACTCTTTCTTCCCGCCATAGCCACCTGAGTATCCGAAATAATGATCCTTAGGCCAAGGATTCAAAGCGTAATCAACTACAAAAGAAGCATTCAGATTCAAGCAAAAAATTAAGAAAGGGATTGCCTTTCGAAAGTGTGTTGAGAAAATTACCTTCAATCAAGGGTTCCTGCCGAACAATGATCGAACCAGAAGTTGCTTGAAGATTTTGATGACCACTGGCAGAAGCATGAGAGGAGGAAGCTTTCTTTGGCATCTTTTGCAGATTAAGGAAATCCTTTACGAGAAGAATCGGAAGCTAAGGGAGGCCGAAGATGAGAAGTCTTAAAAACCCTAAAGACAAAACTTGGAGTTCAAATTTCTTGAGATAGGAAAGACCTCTCTCATGAAATCGAGGTTATATAGCAGATGATTTGATGATCGAGATCTTTGGATGGACGTGATCTCTGGCCCAAATCTCGTGAGTACCTTTTCATTTAATGCGTCTCAGAGAACGTCTCAATTCCTACGCCGTATAAAGCAACTGCCTTCCGAATTTTACGCAACCAAAAGGGAAGTTCGCGACCCTAACACAGAGTCGTGTTCCTTCCAAAAGGGAAGTTCGTGACCCTAATACAGAGTCGTGTTCCTTCCAAAATGATAGTTCGCGACCCTAATACAGAGTCGTTTTTTTTCCAAAATGAAAGCTTGCGACCCTAACACAGTGTTGCCTTCCTCTACAAAATAAAAGTTCGCGCCCCTAATACAGAGTCGTGTTCCTTCCGAAAATAAAGTTCGCGCTCCTAATACATAGTTGTGTTCCTTCCAAAATGAAAATTTGCGATCCTAACACAGAGTCGTATTTCCTTTCAAGAGTTAAAAAATTGTGGCCCTAACACAGAGTTCCATTTTCTTTCAAAAGCAGCAAATTCACGGCGTTAACACAGAGTCGTATTCCTTTCAAAATGGGAGTTCAAGACATTGAGACAGGATCATGCTGTTAATACAGAATGTTATATCCAAAGTATTCCAAAACACTTCAAAGTATCATGAGAGTTTTGAAAACTTTAAAGGGGGTTTTGTCGGCGAAAAATTCTAGAGTCATCTGTCAAAATATAGCAGATCCGCGAATTTAGGATTGGAGATCCGCAACGCAGCAGATCTACGAACCTAAAGTTTGAGGTTCGCGACCCAGCTACGACAAAACAGGTTCGCAAATCTAAGATTGAGATTCATGATACTACCCATAGCTTTAGGGGAGGGGTTTAATACAAAGTCACCCGATACGAACAAGGGAGTTGCCACCTCGAATTGTGAAGCCAACTACCAAACGAATGCAGTGATATTATTTCGATCGTGGGAGTAACTACCTAACGAATATGATGCTACTTCTCAAGTAGTGGGGCTAACGGTCGAACGAATGAGACGGAGATGTTGCCCTAGAAGCCTTTTAAAAGCGGAAAAACGAAAGAGAAGGGATCGATCATCTTCTTCGGGAAACTACCCCTTGTGATCAGAAGTCTAGAGCCTTCTTTTCCTGCCAATTGAAAGAGTTTGTGCAGAGTGTCAACGGAGAGAAAGATCGTTCTCTACAGCTACCTCAGAACCCAGCTTTAAACAAAGAGGGAATCCATTTTTCTCATCTTCTGTAAACGGAAAACCGTTGGAATTGTAATCCTTTATTGAAAAATCTCAATAGAGAGTCTTTTACAATTTTTATGGCGAACAGTTTCAAAGTAAGATACAAATGAGATTAAGATCTAGAAGGAGAGATCAAATTTACAATGTACAATCTTCTAAGCTCTTCGAATACAAAAAAAATCTCAAAGATAGTAAAAGGTAACATTGTGGAATCGAGCCTATTAGTGAATTGGTGCTGATATGCATGTAGATGAGGTTCACGAGGTTGCCAATTTCAGAAGGAAAGATACAATATTTGGAGCTTTGTTGAGTTTCCAAAACAAGATGGAATCGAGCCTGTTAGCGAATTGGCGCTAATATCCAAATTGATGAGGTTCACTAGTTTGCCAATTTCAGGAGGAATGGTTCCTGAGAAAGAATTTTTAAATATATAAAGTCTTCGAAGCTTTGTCAGGTTTCCAAAATTAGATGGGATCGAGCCAGTTAGTGAATTAATGTTGATCTCCAAATAGATGAGATTCACTATGTTACCAATTTAAGGAGGAATGTTTCTAGAGACAGAATTTTCATATAGATACAGTTTTTGAAGTTTTGTCAGGTTTCCAAAACTAGATGTGATCGAACTTATTAGTGAATTGATGCCGATCTCTAAGTCGATGAGGTTCACCATGTTGCCAATTTCAGAAGGAATGGTTCCAGAGAAAGAATTTTTTAATAGATACAGCCTTTGGAGCTTTGTCAGGTTTTCAAAACTATATGGACTCGAGCCTGTTAGCGAATTGGTGTTAATCTCCAAGTTGATGAGGTTCACTAGGTTGCCAATTTCAGGAAGAAATGGCTCCAGAGAGAGAATTTTCATATAGATACAGTGTTTGGAGGTTTGTCAAGTTTTCAAAACTAGATGGAATCGAGCCTGCTAGCGAATTAGTGCTGATCACCAAGTCAATGAGGTTCACTAGGTTGCCAATTTCAAAAGGAATGGCTCCAGAGAAAGAATTTTTGTAAAGGTACAAGATTTGGAGTTTTGTTCCGAAACTAGATGGGAGGGGACCTGTTAGGAGGTTGTCATAAATACCTAAATTAGTAAGGCTTGATAGATGCCCAATTTCAAGGGGGATGGATCCAGATATTTGATTTCACCTGAGATATATGTTTCTAACCTTGCTCAAATTTTTAAAGCTCGAAGGAATTTCACCTGTTAAATAATTATATGATATTTCTAAATAAATTAGATCTACTAAGTTCCCTATTGCATTAGGAATATTGCCACTAAAGTTATTCTTGTAGAGTCTAAAAGCTGCAACTTGGTGAGGTTTCCAAAGTGTGGAGGGGTGGGACCTTGAAGCTCATTTTATGAAAGGTTTATGTCCAAAATTTTGGAGAGACTAGCTATAGAGAGTGGCAAACTTCCCGACAGCCTATTCTGAGAAATATCCAGGGACGTAAGATTGGTAAGTGAGCCGATGCTCGTCGGTATGGGCCCGAAAAGATTGTTACGTTGGATGTGGAGGCAAGCGAGTGAGAGATGAAAGTGAGGAGAAATCAAGGTGTTGAAATCCGTAATAAAAATAATTTTGTATATTCTTGAATCTCCTGATTAAATACCATGAGTACAAAATTAAAAACGGAAGCATACCTGAATCCATTGATGTAGAAATCTTGAGGGAAGAGAACCCTTGCGTTATGGTCTTCCAATTCTAGCCACCAAATCCTTTCTTAGAATTCTCTCTGAGAGGATTTTGAGAAATCAGAATACGTCGTGGTAGAACGGGGACCACAACCTAATTATAAACTGCTAGGGCAGTTATAATTTTTACCATAATTACCCTTCTGCCCCTCATAGAAGTAATAATTATCTAATGGTATCTACACAATAATCTCATGACTATTATACCCTTTAAGCCAATTAATTAATTATTAATTAGACCACAAAATTTAGACTTGGTTTAATTAAATGATAGCACACACATTTTATTTGTCTACATGTGCGGCCTCAAATTATAGATTAATTACAAAAATTAATTTAACAATCTCACACTGGGCCACATATGTAATTCAATAAAAGTGTTTAACCGTTCGAGCTCAAAATTTGCTATCATGTCCTTACGGTATATCCGAAACAATCTCGTCCATTTACTATGCTGACATAGCATCAAAGCGACCTTTGTTACATCAATTGTTACTAGACCGATCAATGGTCACATATATCAGCACAGCTAAATGACATTGATCAATCATGAGTGCGTAGCATGGAAATTACATGCAATGTGATCTATTCATGCCTATTTCCAACTGGTCCTACTTAACTTAATTGAGATGAATTCTTTAGCATAATTTTAACAGAGTGTAATAAGCTGAATACTTTATTTTCTATAGAACATAATCCAAATGTATAGATAAAATCTAAACATAACATAGAGCAATAAATAATAAATAATACAAACTCCCACTAAATTTGAATATCCTCAAATAAGATAACACCCATATGAGCAGTGTGCTCATGAAAGACCTTGGGTGGTAATCCCTTTGTAAGCAGATCCGCTATCATGGAGTTTTTCCCAATGTGCTCTATAAATATCTGTCCACTCTGTACTCTTTCTTTTACAACAAGGAACTTGATATCAATGTGTTTTGACTTTGTAGAGCTTCTATTGTTATTGGAATATAAAACTGCTGATTTATTGTCACAAAATATTTTCAGTGGTCTTTCAATACCATCTAGAACACGCAGTCCAGTGACAAAATTTCGCAGCCATATTCCTTTATTGGATGCCTCATAATATGCTACAAACTCTGCTGCCATGGTGAATGAAGCTGTGAGTATCTGTTTCGCAGACCTCCAAGAAATTGCTCCACCAGCCAACAGATAAATATAGCCTGATGTGGATCTTCTGCTATCTTGGCATCCAGCAAAATCGGAGTCAGAGTACCCAATGATCTCTAACTGATATGATCTCTTATATGTAAGCATGTACTCTTTTGTTCTCTGTAAATATCTCATAACCCGCTTGGCTGCTTTCTAATGATCCATTCCGCGGTTACTTAGATATCTGCCTAACATGCCAACAATGTATGCAATATCTGAATGCGTACATACCAGAGCATACATTAGACTCCCTACAGCCGAAGCGTAAAGAATCTTATGCATTTCTTGAATTCCTAAATTATTTTTAGGGCATTGACTGAGGCTGAATTTGCCTCCTTTAGCGACAGGGATATCACCTGGTTTGCTATTTTGCATGCCATACATCTGGAGGACTTTATCGATATAGTTCCTTTGTGACAATCCTAGAACACGCCTAGAACTATCTCGGTGTATCTGGATTCCTAAAATAAAGGAGGCGTCATCAAGATCTTTCATCTCAAAATGTTTTGACAAAAAAATCTTGGTGTCGTGCAATATCCTTATATCATTTGTGGCTAGCAATATGTCATCGACATATAAAACCAAGAAAATATACTTACTCCCACTGAATTTGTGATACACACATTTATCCATAATATTTGCCTCAAAACCATACAAGACAATGATTTGATGAAACTTGAAGTACCACTGACGAGAAGCTTGCTTGAGCCCATAAATAGATTTAGTTAATTTACAAACCATATTCTTTTAGTCTTCCGACACAAAGTTTTCTGATTGTACCATATAAATTGTTTCGTCAATATCGCCATTGAGAAACGCTATCTTAACATCCATCTGATGTAACTCAAGATCATAATGTGCAACTAGTGCCATGATTATCCTGAAGGAGTCCTTCATAGAAACTAGATAAAAGGTCTCTTTGAAGTCAATTCCTTCCTTTTGAGTAAAGCCTTTAGCTACAAGACGTGTTTTATACCTTTCCACATTACCATTTGAATCCCATTTGGTTTTAAATATCCATTTACAACCAATGGGTTTCGCACCAGCTGGTAATGGGACAAGTTCCCAAACTTTATTGTCTTGTATTGATTTGTACTCTTTATTCATAGCTTCAAACCATTTCTGAGAGTTGAAACTTTTCATAGCTTGATAGAAGTTGATTGGATCATCTTCCATCATTCCACTTTCTTCCTCATGTTCCTGAAGATATATGATATAATCGTCCAGAATTGCACTTCTCCTCTCTCTAGTGGATCGCCTTAATGGCGTATTATCTTGAGGTTGTTGAGTTTGTTTTTTAGGAATAATTTCATCATTTGGATTTAAGGGTTGAACAATATTGTCTATTGGTTGAGGATCCAAATTTACTTCTTGATCAATGATAGGTATTAAAACTTGTACATTATCAAAAGCAACAGCAGATCCCTCTTCCTCCTTAAAGACAATATTTCTAGCATGATTTCTTCCCCAAAACTAAACATCCTCAAAAAATGTTGCAGTTCCCGTCTCAAAAATTGATCCAATAGCAGGATCATAAAATTTAAAACCCCTTGATCGCTCCGCATAGCCAATAAAGTAGTTGCTAACTGTTTTAGAGTCCAATTTTCTTCATGAGGCTTATAAGGTCTCGCTTCAGCTGGACATCTCCAAATATGAAAATGCTTTAGACTGGGCTTTCGACTCGTCCAAAGCTCATAAGGCATTTTAGCAGCCGCTTTAGTTGGTACTCGATTCAGGATATAAGTTGCCGTTTTGATTGCTTCACCCCAGAGTTTTTCTGGTAAAGTAGAATGACTAATCATACTTCTTACCAAATCCTTAAGAGTTCGGTTTCGTCTTTCTGCTACACCCTTCATGCTAGGTGATCCTAGCATGGTGTATTGAGGGACGATCCCACATTCCTCTAGTTATTTAGTAAACGGTCCTAGACGTTGTTCACTTGATCCGTCATATCTGCCATAGTATTCACCACCACGATCGGATCTGATGCTCTTTATTCTTTTGTTGAGTTGTAACTCAACTTCTGCTTTAAATATTTTGAACACGTCCAATGACTGTGAATTCTCATGTATAAGAAATAGGTAGTCATATCTTGAATAATCATCTATGAATGCTATAAAGTACTGTTGACCATTCCAAGATGCCGTAGGGAATGGTCCACAGATATCCGTATGAATTAATTCTAAGACGTCTGTAGTTCTATTGGCACCTAATTTCTTTGTTTTGGTCTGTTTTCCTTTAATACACTCGACACAAATATCAAAATCCGAAAAGTCAAGTGATTCCAAAATCCCATCGGACACAAGTCGCTCAACTCTTGATTTAGCGATGTGACCTAGGCATTTGTGCCACAATGAGGCCGAATTATCTTGATTCAATTTACGCTTTGTACCTCGTGACTCCACATGCAAGGTTTCATTATAGGACAAAATAGTTTTCAACAAATATAGATTATCATAAACATTAAGTAAACCGGTTCCAACAATATTTGAATTAATAGATAACGTAAATTTATTGTTTCCAAATGAACAAAAATAACCTGATTTGTCCAAAACAGAAACTGAAATTAAATTCCGTCTAAAAGACGGTACAATAAAAGTATCTATTAAATCCAAAAAATAACCAATTTTCAATAATAATCTAAAGTGCCCTATTGCCTCTACTTCTACCGACTGGCCGTCTCCGACATAGATGCATTTTTCTGCATCACTTGACTTTCGGTAACTCAGGCAACCCTGCATAGAAACACAAATGTGAGTAGTAGCACCAGAATCTAACCACCATATGTTTCTAGGTACTGAAGCTAAATTAACTTCAGAACAGAAGTAAGAAACGTACCTTTCTTAACACGCCAAGCGGCATACTTGATATATTCCTTCTTAGTGTGTCCAAGCTTGCTACAGAAGAAACATGCTGCCTCAGTTTTCTGTTTATTTTGTTCTGGACCCTTAGAAGCAGCAACCTTATTATCCTTATTCTTTCGTTTGCCCTTATCCTTGGAAGTGCTAGCCAGGTGAGCACTTTCGGTCCTTTCTTGCTTCAATCTCTCTTCTTCTTGCACACAAAATGAAATGAGCTCATTAAGAGTCCATTTCTCCTTTTGACAGTTATAACTAACCTTAAACTGGTTAAAATGTGCAAGAAGAGAGATGAGAACCAGATGTACGAGTAAATCATCAGATAACTCGAGTTTCAGAGCCTTAAGTTTGGAAGCAAGATGAGCATCTCCATGATGTACTCCCGAACATTACTCTTGCCTTTATACTTCATTGAAATCAAGCCTGCTAAAAGCGTGCTTGTTTCAGCCTTATTGTTTTTAGCAAAACGTTTCTGAATTTCTGCAAGGAACTCACTGGCATTAGTAACCTCATCAGTTACTGCACTCCTAAAAGCTTTTGGAATGCCGCGCTTGATGATCATAAGAATTAGCCTATTTGAACGCTCCCACTTATCCCAATAAATCTCATCCTGCTGAGTACTTTTCTCATTGAGTTCATTGGGTTTGGGCATTCTCAAGACTAAGTCTAGATCCATGCAGCCCAAGAGAATCATCATATTCTCTTTCCAGTCCTTAAAATTAGTCCCATTTAACATAGAGACATTGCTCATGTTGGCAGATACAGAAGTAGCAGACATAAAAGGTGAATAGAGAACAAAAATAAAATAAATCAAATAAACCATTATGCTCTCATAAAACAAGCAATTAAACACTTAACCTTTAAATTTAAAAAGCAAATTATGACATTTCAAGATACCTAGCACAACATTAATATCAAGTCTTTGGACAATAATATTAACTATAAGTGGTACTCTTATTGTAGTGATCAAATATTGATGATAAGTTATGTCAAATAAAAAAAACCTATCTTTGGATTGGTTGATTATTCACATTAGGTTACATTTATAATTATCACATATTTATCACCACTGGTGTGCGTGTAATTCGGCCAAATATTAACTTTCCTTTGGGCCAGTCAATATCCACATGAATCACATACACACAAATATCTAACACTTCGAACAAACTAATCTACACGAGAGATGTCACTTTGGTGATTTCTCGCTTTAATTAGCCTATTTAAAGTGCTAGATCAGTAATTTAAATATTAATGCCATAAATTTGCAATTAAAATTTTTTTTTATGAACAGTAAAATCTGAATTCTGTACAATAAAAAAAAAATTTATGAACAGTAGAATCCGAATTTTGTACAGTAAATTTTTTTTTATTATATAAATAGTGCAAAACTTTAAATTTAATTGATTACTCAAGGAATTAATCAAGGAGTAGTCTCTAATACCAATTGTTGAAATCCGTAATAGAAATAATTTTGTATATTCTTGAATCTCCTGATTAAATACCATGAGTACAAAATTAAAAACGGAAGCATACCTGAATCCATTGATGTAGAAATCCTGCGAGGAAGAGAACCCTTGCGTTATGGTCTTCCAATTATAACCACTAGATCCTTTCTTAGAATTCTCTCTGAGAGGATTTTGAGAAATCAGAATACGTCGTGGTAGAACATGGACCATAACCCTAATTATAAACTGCTAGGGCAGTTATAATTTTTACCATAATTACCATTTTGCCTCTCATACAAGTAATAATTATCTAATGGTATCTACACAATAATCTCATGACTATTATACCCTTTAAGCCAATTAATCAATTATTAATTAGACCACAAAATTTAGACTTGGTTTAATTAAATGATAGCACACACATTTTAATTGTCTACATGTGTGGCCCTAAATTATAGATTAATTACAAAAATTAATCTAACACAAGGGAGTCGAGCTCACCTACCAAGCAAGCATGAGGCAGGTTAATTAATTTCAGTCACTCCAGTACTCATACCTCTTCGTCTGCTGCATGTGATCATCCCAAACTATGTACATGGACTGGCATGGGGATTCCAAGACTTGAGGTTGTTACTGCTCGAGTTTCGGAGGGTGGATCTCCAGTAGAGGAGAGCTCTAGCTTGGGATCCGATTGAGGAAGCATCTGAAGAGGCAACGGCAATTTGTATTTCTCTATGCCAGTCCATTTATGAAGAGAATTGAAAAAAGATACATGGAGGGAAACGCTAGATTCAAATTGTTTAGATGGCTGTTGTTTGGGTTGGGCTTTAAAGGCTCTCTATGCTTGTGTATTTATAGCGCTCAGTAGCCACTAAAGGAACCAATGCAGTGATTGGGTTATAGAATTCTGCAAAATTATTATTTTTTGCATCTTTTGCACGACTCAAAAGAGTCAACAACCGTCAACTCTTGCAATGGTCCAAAAAGAGAAGGACAAAGTTCCTTTGCATCAATTCCTCTTACGTCAGCCAGATATTTGGAGAATTTGAAGAATTAAGATGGATTATTGCCTTCAGAAAGAGGAGATAGAATAATCTAATCTTATTCTATGTGAAATTCTAAAGGAGCGCACAACTTAACTTAGTGAGCACCACTCCCTAACTTGTAGAGAATTAAAAGCTTGCCACTTTTTTTTGACAAAGTTACCTTTCATCCTGGTGTCATTCGGGCATTTTTTTCAATAATTTAAAGTGCGGCGATGATGGAGTTCAGGAGACGTAGTCTCGTTTGGGCATTTTGTCGAACATTTTGAGTGCGCTGACGAGATCTCCGCACTTGGAGTACTTTATGATGAGGGTGTTGAGGATGGTGGCAGAGAGGAGTGAAGGTTGCGCTTGGTCGGGGGAGGCATGGAGCTGGTGGCATATGGACCGTCGTTCGGTGAGGGTCTGACTTGTAAGGAGGGCACTATTGACCTATTGGGTTACTGAGCACAGAGACAGAGTGACCATTGGACCAAGCCGGAGAAGGGGTGAGCACGGGAGAGCAATGAGTTTTAGAGAATGTTGTGACGGAAAATAGGGAACATGGATCTGAAAGGGTTAAAATTGGATGAAAATGGGTGCTCACTAAGAAAAACCCTCTTTTTTTAAAAGAGAGGTGGTGCTCACTAAGCAAACGGTGCTCACTAAGTCAAGTGGTATGCTCGTTTAGAATTTTCCCTATTCTAAACTATTCCTACTAAACTAATGTAAAAACCAACATGCCATCTTGCATCAAGTAGTTTTTATCAAATCATCTCCAATTTTATTAATCAATCTCTGAATTATTAAATAGGTAACTACAAATAAAAATTCCACAAAATAAGGAATACGAGATCAAACTAAATATAGTAAAATCTATAAATACTAAATAAAATCTAACTGAAGCTAATAAAATCTAAATGTTAAAATCTAGAAGGTCTTGGTGGTCACTAGATGTCCTTATCACTCTGGCTGTAATCTGAGTATATGATTCACAGTAGAAGTCTTCTATTAAATAGACTGTATGAATGTATCAGCCAGTTTTAACAATAATTTTCTAGTCAAATAATTAGAATCCCAACAGAAATCTTTCATAACAAGTAACCTACTTGAATTTTATCAATGACTATTATAATCAAGAAGAACGGTGACTTTCTGAATCATTCTTCACGAAATTCTTTTTCTAAGACAAAATTAAGCTAATAAATTCCAAAATTTTATTTTTTTGGTCATGCAAGGGTTAGGAAATTTTACAGAGTGCCAAATCCTTTCACTATCATGCCATGCCTCTCACAATCTCAAGTCAAGTCCACCGTCCCACATGTCTCTCACAATCTCAAGTCAAGTCCACTCTCCAGGACCCACAAGACTCCATCCAACAACTATTGTGTAGCTATAACGAATAGTTGCGCAAGTGAAGGACCCATCATGTAGTCAAGAAGAAGATTTATTGTCAATGTGAGGATCCCGATATATTGAGCCTTCAAGTCAAGTCCATTGCCCAGATTCCACTCTCCCATTCTATTCATGAGCTTTCAAATCAAATTAATTCGAATCAAATTCCCCGTCTCCTATTCTATTCAGCATTTAAGGCATGACAAATCAAGTCCACTACTCAAAAGCCACAACATTCAAAACTCTCCCTATCCAAAGAAGAAGTAGCAGTTATTTTTGTCTTAGAAAAATCGAAATGGAGAAAAAGCATCCACTACATTCTATTAAAAGAACTTAACAGAACAAAGTAGCATAACAAGAGTAAGGCATACTGAATCCCATGAAGGTCCATGCATAAACACAGATATAATACGAAGCAAAATAGAAAGCCAAAAGTATCCAAGTGAGGCAATTCCTGATGAGAACAAGTATGATGATCACTGCTCACAGAGTTATACCCATCGGATCCACCATCATCAGTTGAGGAATCTTTATAATCCATGTCTCTCGGGAGTGACATGGAGAGCCTCTGAATTACCCAAGGCGAAGCATGTAGTATTATCGTTATTGTGAGATCCTGACCAATGAGTCTCAGTATTGTCGAAGATCCTATTGTTTCGTTCTCTCTAGCTACGATCAAAGTATGCATATGCTTATGCATACCTCTGCAATAGCCTATTTCTACACCAAAGGTTGTAATTACTCAGATAAATATCAAAGATATCAAATTCCACACAATTGGACCACATACTCATCGCAAAATTACAGAACAACAACAACCGTCATTTTCTTCATAAAATTTTAAAATTTCTTATAAAACAAGCAGCGGCCATTCTTACACAAGGTTTATACGAGACATTTCTTCTTTTAGATAATTTCTCTTTCATATAAAAAAACACTATATTGCAAATAAGAAAATGCAAGATATTGAGTCAGTGTTTCATCAATTAAGTGGGTGTTGATTGCCTAGCTTCAAATTTTTGCTCCACAAATATACTGTGTGCTAGTTTTGACCCGATCCACTAGGTTAGCTTCCCATCAATTGACATCATATTGGGGAACTTGGTTATTCAGCTGATGATTGACACTAGAAGGACCTCCTATTCTACGAGAAACATAAACTGTCGTAAGTATCATAGAAACTCGTTTGATCTGAAAGGTAAGGGTTTGACTAATTGCCTTACTCAAACCAAGTTTGATGGAGGAGCAAATCTAGACGCAATAGTTCTAAAGCCAACGGTAGAACTAATGGTGGTAGATCTACAAAACTGGGTGGTTTCGGGGGAGCTGAGCCTTCCAAAGAAGAGGGATTTTTCAACCTCAATAACAAAGAAATCTTTAATGAGAGGAGGGATAGGGAGATGAAGGAGATGCAAGTGCCTGTTGCACTGTAAAAGCTTTAAAGCTAAAGCTGATAGATAATCATGATTCAGAAAACATAAAAGGATGCAGTAACCTCCAAGAGGTTGTCGAAACTAGCGAGGCCTCTTCTCCCCGAAAAGGAGAAGGTAGGCCATAGAAACAAGATGCTAGGAAGGTCGTTGATCAATCCGAGGAGAGCCACATCGACTTCTTTGCAGATTGATAACTTTCGCCAAGAAAGGTGGTGGTCTATCCTCTTACCCCAACTATTCAATTGAAGATTGATTCAACCTCATAAAGGAACTCTAGTAAATTTATACAATACGGCTTTAATTAGGTTTAGCTCAGTTATTGAGACGCATAATGGAGCTCGGTGGGGATATGTTTTAGTATTTTTTTTTTTTCTTTTCCATAGGCAAACAAGAAGTAACTCTTCAAATTCTCCTTTACAGTTATTTGTATTAGTTTAAGTATTATTCAATAAAGTTGCTTTCTACTACATCAGAAATTTTGTTAGGTGGAGGCTTTGTATATGTAAAGTAGTTAAGACTTCTTTTGGGGTCATCCCTTGTCTACCCACAAGAGGGGCCACAATTTGAGATCTGCTTTAGTAGAATGTCCCTCATTAAGGGCTTGCTAATAGTACATGGTTCGAGAAAGAATATATTAAAGAATCATCCTTACAACATACTAGGATAGAAATTTATAGCATGAGAGAGGTCCTTTCATGGACTATCCCTCAATACTTTAAGTTATTATTATAATACAAGTATTCGATATGTGATAGGAACCCTTAAGGACCTCCCTCATGAACTACTACAAGGAGGTATATGACATGAGACAAATATGTGACATCATCCCTCACAACCTGTCCAATGGGATATGCGACTTCAAGACTTTTAGGGAGCCTTCCCTCATGGCCCACTAAGGAAAGATTGTGACTTGAGAAGGCTGACTAAAAAAGAGAAAAGACAAAACTTTGCACGCTATTGAAGCATCGAGAAGACATTTTGTATGGGGGATTGAAATATGACTTGAAATATACAAATTTTAAAAAGAAATAAAATTTTTATGAAGATGACCTCCAAACTGATGGTAACATCGAATAAATGAAGATCAACAGATGGCTGAAGGTCTTGTTGAACAGTATGGACCTAGTAATTGCTTCTTCTTCTTTTTTCTTCCAATTAGTAATTATATTTGCAATGATCCAACTGAAAGAAATGAGAGTAGTTGGGTAATTGTAATTCTCTCAGAGATAATTGAAGTCATTTTGGGTCATTGTATATATGCCAAAAGCATATTCTGAAACTCATCATTTAGTTTGTATCTTGCAATGATGTTACCGCCTATTGTCTGGGTCTTAGAATTGACTTTTTAAGTTTGTCATTTCCATTTCCAGATGGTTGATCTCCTACTCTTGCTTATGAAATAAGTTTTTTGCATTGGCTCTGCCTTTTTTATTATGGAGATAATAACCATCCAAGATGAACTTTCTAGTTTTGAGCTTGCAGAGGAATGTGAAGTTGAGGGTTCAACTGAGGTATTAGATTCGACCTTCTACTTTTCAAAAGTGACCAGTACCAACGAATGGCATCATCTGAAGTAGTCTTAGCCAATGTTAAAAATAATGCATTAAGAAACCCACTATATTGCGTTATGAAATCTATCAGAACCTCAACACTACATAACAACTGAAAAAAACTCAGTGCATCATATCGGTACGTTTTTTATGTTATTTTACGTTATATTACGTAGCGTTACGTTAAATTACTCTACGTTACATTATTTATAATTTTTTAGTAATTTCTATATTATTGTTGATTATTATTTTGATTACTAGCGAATTGTTTTAATTATCTTACTTGATTATTTGAAGGATTGTTTGATCACTTGTGGAATTATTAACTTGTTAATTTGCGATTATTTTCTTCTTTGCTTATTGTAATTCCTCTCCAGTTGCTGAAATATCATACATGTTAATTCTATTGAATTTTTAACTGAACTAAAATCAACAATTATAAATAAGATAAAATGAACTTTACAAAATATAAATTACAACAATAATAATAAATTGAATTGAAATAAAAAAAATTAGAATCTTGTTTTCTTGTTTAGATGTAATAATATTTAGCCAACGATGATAATAACGTTAAATTACAATAATGATGACTGGAATTGCAGTTGCAGACTTAATATTATGATGATAAATATTAAAATTATTGTAAAACTTAATATAAAATCAGAATAGATTATGTATTACAAAATAATTTTATATTCTTTTTTGAGATATTTTAAATTTATTTTTTAATTTATAAAAATTATTTTATATAGTTTTACATTTATTTTTATTAAATAAATAAAAAATTGCATAACCTGCGTTATGCGTTTATGCTATATGCGACATAACCTAACGAAGGCAAAACGTCACGTTACCATTATCGCTATTTTAAACATTGGTCCTGGCTTTCCAAAGTTTCCTGAGGTTATTAATCAACTTTTTCAAATTCAACTTTATATCTTGGACCATAGGATTTCAAAATTGTACTTTCACACTAGGCCTTACTGTCTTTGCCCATCACATTTTCTTTGCATCCTTTTTGTACTGGATGATTTGTGCGTCATCATGTTTGATTATTCATCATGATAGTGAGATAAAGAGGGATGCTGCTCATAGGATTTGAGTAGTGTTTCTTGTGTTCTTTGTGACTGTAGGATACCTGGTCAAGGGGGCAAAAAAAAAGAAGATGACAATATGTCTACAAGTTTAGTGGCTAAAGATTTGGAATATGAAGCAATTGACCACAGAATTACTGTTATTTGATATGAGCAATTTGAGATGGATGTTTGAGAATATGCTTTAAAAAATGTGGCAAGAAATGAGCACGAGAGAATGTAGAGATAGCTTGAAGCCTTCAACCATGGATAAAATTAGGTAACCATGTGCAGTGGGATGGATGAAACATTCACTTTTACGAAAGAGCATCGTTATTTTTTTTTTTTCTTTTTTTTTTTTTTTTTCTTTTTCTTGCTGGAACTGCTAGTACTAGGTGTGAGCCGTAATGGGCTTCAATAGAGAAAGCACAACAGGTATTTGTTGTTATATATCTAAAGAAATGAAATGGTTTTTAATAGATCTCGAAGGACAAAATGGAGTCGTATGGCTGCACAAGCGTGTGGAATATCGACTATAGACTTAGTCACTGCAAATCTTTGCGGCACTAAATTTGAGTTCTAATTGCCCTTTCATTTCTATTGCTAGATCATCAAGAATAATAATACTGTCCAAATCAAGTATGTTTCAGACCCAAAGACTTTTAACTTTCTACTAGTCCGACTAATCTTCCTTGATGCCCAAGCTTATACTTATGTGGAATGTTTTTTGGTGCATGCATTGATAAATAATGCAATGCAAATGAATTTTCGAGGATTTGTGCGCATAGACAAGTAACACTACCAAAGGATTTCGTATCATGTCTCTTTACCCCTCCACACCCCCAATGTGCACACGAGCAAAAAAAAAAAATCTCATTTGGACAAGTAACTACAGGAACATGAAAACATAAAGAAGAAACTACATAATGAATGTTTTCCCTGATTTCTTTTTGACATAAGCATTATTTTCCTCTTGAAAACTTAAATTTAAAATTAAATTCAAGATTTTATGAGCCCTTTGCAAGCTCTTGGCAATAATAACCGTTCAACTTAATTCTCATTCCTTTCTAGTTTTGGGAGTGGATCTAATGAAAATGTCATATATTGAATATGTAGTAGGGTGGTAAGCCTATTTAACTATATGATACTCAAAGCAACTGACTTTTCTTAATGCATGACTCCTCAGTTCCTAGAATCTCCTACTAGGATTTCTTGGCTTGCTGACTGTTCTCGATGCCGTTACCCTCAACGACGTTCTTGTCTACTTTTGTTGGAATATTCCAGGTAAGTATTTTCTATTTGGGTCACTTCCATACGTGATAACTGTTGCTTCTAATATTTTCTTTCTTGATTCTAGGGTGTCATCTGTTTACACAGAATGGTCGCAACTAAAGATCACAAGTTTTTGTATTGGGTTGCTGGTGGGATATCTGCTCTCTCTGTACTGCTTGACAAGAAAGCTAGAAGATCTGAATTGGCTCTTTATGTTCTTCCTCGAGCTGGAGATTCGTGGTGGTTGATGAAACTATAAACTAAGAGAGAAAATGAATAATAGTTTTGTATTCTGAGTTATCAATAAACTGTACAATGATCATCTTTTTATAGGTGAAGGTGGCAAATATAAAAGGTAAAAAAATAAAAGAATATACAAATTGATGCTAATTATATAATATCCCCAATCACATAATCTACCTAATTAGAGAGATTAGTCAAATATACTAAGTTAGGAAGATATTATGAGATTCTCTAATAAATTAGTAATTTATTAAATATTAGAGGATTTGTCATATATCATGAGATATGCTAACAGTGGTATATCTTAGTGAATCGTCACCTACTCCCTGATATAAAAAATGCTGTGGTATAAACTTCTCCACATTTAACTCTAGGTTCCTCTCGTGTAAATGTGTTTGAATTTGCGTGTGTTGCAAGTCATATCTAATCTTGTCGAAATATATTCCACAAAATTGTGGAACAGATGTTGACTTGGACCAATGTTTACAAATTCTTGAAAATAAAAAAGTATTTATTTATTAATTAAATATTAGAAAGGGCTTTTTGAAAAAAATTGTTCTCAGAATGGGTAAATAGATGCATCTGTGTATAGTCAGTTTGCTAAAACTAAGGGTTTATGTGCTATGAAATAGCTAGATGGAAGTTATTGTCCAAAAACTAGGGGATAATTTCCATGTCAATTAAACAGGACTAAGATCAACATATTGCCTTTTCATATATGCTTCACAAAAAATAGGCTTGATTGGGGTATGAGTTCCATTCTGGGCACTTAGAAATTGAGAGCTTTTGAAGGATTTCAAAGATGTGATCTTGGCAAGCAAAAAAGATAGTCTGGTCATTCACATGTTTAGGCTCTAATCTGGTTAGTTGAGGAGGTGGATAAGATTTGAGGGACTGATATCTAAATATCGAAGAATTAAGGGATCGATATTGAAATAACTCTTTATTTTATCTGGTATTTCCGGACTTTGTCTCTTGTTTTTTGATTTATATTATTGGATTTCCATCTGTTTTTCTTTAGCACCCTTTTAATTATGTATTCACATAAAAAGTCAAACTTCTGTTTACTTATCGCTACATGCCTGTAGCTAAAGAGAATAAATTCTGATTTCTCGGTTATTGTTTTGCTTGATAATAGTTAATATGTACGATTCAAATACCTTGGTGAATGGTGAGACATGGTGTGAAGTGCGAACTCTGAATTGTAGCAACACGTACGTGTTAATTGGATAAACCGTGCATTTGACATATTCCTAGTTGTTACTGCTTATGGAAAAGTTACAAACTTTTGAGGATCAGTTAAAAACTTTCAATTGCCCTCTTCAATTTGATATTGCCATATTTCTGATATTGCTGAAATTATATGCCAGATTTTGCGATTTTGATATCATTAGTATTCGGTTGATACTGATACTTGATACCAGTTCCATTATTTTAAGCCTCGAATATGACATTAAGCCCTTGCAATAAAAGAATAAGGTATTCACGTAGTAGTATGTTGTGCTAGCCAAAAATGAGAATCCTTGTGATAGGGTTTCTCATAATGGGGAAGTTTCTTTAGCCTAGTCATAGTAATGGGCAAGAGAGAAGGGGTAGAATGAGGACACTCAGCTACGGGTATTTCCTTGAAATGTAGCACATAAAGTGAACATAATAGGCGTGTGCTTTGATCAGATCTATTTGGCTTTGGAGCTGTTTTTGGAAACCAAACTGAACCAATGACAGAACAAACCATTTCAGTTCGGTTTGGCTGGATTGGTTATGAGCCTTGGGCGGTAAATGAGCAGACCATTTTTGGCTACGAAAATTGTGATGATTCCTGCAAATTAGAAGTTAGAAACTGCATTATGTAAATCAAATTCAAATCATAAAGCTTGGAACTGAGTTATGATAAATCAAATCCATATCAGTTCCAGCAGAAAGACTGGGACTTTATGATATAATAAACATTTAAAAAAGGATCTGAAAATAGAAATTGATCAGTAGATCTAAGCATGCAAATTTGAATCATGAATTTACACTACAATGAAAGTTAAAAACAATTGAAACAAAAATTCTCTTACAAAATCTACGCAAATGGCGACCAGGATCATGATATTTTCCAAAGAAGTTGACAAACGAGTAATCTTAAAAAACTCGATCATCAACAAAATGTGATCTCTACTCATAAATGTAGAAAACATGTAGGATTTTGATCTTACTAGGCTTTGAAGATGCTGAGCAACATAGCAGAAAGAATTTCATTCATTCTGCTATGTTTTCTTAGTGAGCCAAACATTTGGCGGACTAGCCAAGAAAAAATATCGACAAGAGAGGGGATTGCCATAATCCCAAAGACCTTTCAGCATTCCCAAATTCTTATAAACTGGGAAATAAATCTAGTTGCTCTTTAAGTCCTAATGAAGAATGTCAGACTTTCATTAATTAATCAGGGCAAAGGTTCTTTGTTCTTGTGCTGAATACCGATCTAATGCATGCTTTTACAAATGAAAGATTGTTGGGCAGCAGACCCCACAAGAATAATAGCCACAAATACAATATAACAAAGGCAATCAAGAAAATAACTGAATAAGACAAGAGACACAAAAAACTTACGTGGTTCGGTCAATATGATCTACGTCCACGGCCGGAGTAGGATCAAAAATTTCACTATTTGTGGAGAATACAAATACAAAAACAAAAGTAGTATTTTGGATATTTATATGTTTTGGGTGTGTTTTTGGATGAGAGGAGAGGGCTCAATTTATAGCCTTCTCCCCCCTTCATTTCCTCTTCCTAAGCAATGTGGGACTAAAGGCCACACTTAACAAATCTCCACCTTGGCCTTGGCCCGAACAATTTATGGCTTACTCCATCTTCTCCGGCAATGCCCCAACGGGCTGAATCACCACCTCTGAATGCCAATCAAGTCCAAGCACTGCTTGAACTTATAAACAGGAAGAGCTTTCGTAAACATATCGGAAGGATTGTCCTTAGTACTGATTTTCTGAACAAGAACCTTCTTCTCAGAAATGATATCACGAATGAAGTGATACTTCACATCAATATGCTTCGTCCTCTCATTATACATCTGATCTTTAGTCAAGTGAATTGCACTTTGACTATCACAGTAAATGGTAATAACCCCTTGCTGTAGAGATAACTCGCCGAACAAACCTCTCAACTACAAAGCTTCTTAATAGCCTCTGTAACTGCCATATATTCTGCCTCAGTAGTGGACAAAGCCACTACATGTTGTAGAGTAGCTTTCCAGCTGATAGCACAACCTCCAATGCAAAATACATAACCTGTGAGAGACCTTCGTTTGTCGAGATCACCGGCATAGTCTGAATCTACAAAACCAACCAAGGTGTTATTGTAACGTCCAAACTCCAAACAAGTGATTGACGTACCTTTTAAGTATCTGAGAATCCACTTCACAGCCTGCCAGTGTTCTTTGCCAGGATTGGCCATATATCTGCTAACAACACTAACTGCTTGTGATATATCGGGACGAGTATATACCATTGCATACATCATACTGCCAACGACACTAGAATAAGGAATTCGTACCATATAATCTTCCTCTTCCTTTGACTTTGGTGATTGAGCAGCACATAGTCTAAAATGGCTAGTAAGAGGAGTACTAACCGGTTTGGCATCTTTCATGCCAAATCTCTCCAAAACCTTCTTGAGGTAATTTTCTTGGGTCAGGTATAACTTGCCAACTCCTTTATCCCGTCTGATCTCCATGCCAAGAATCTTCTTCGTTGCTCCTAAATCTTTCATTTCAAATTCACTATTCAATAAGGCCTTCAAATTGTGAATTTCTACAATATTCTTCCGCAATGAGCATATCATCAACATATAACAACAAGTAAATGAATGAATCATCATCTAACTCCCGAAAGTAAACACAACTATCATACCTGCTCCTGGAGAAACCATGACCCAACATAAATGAATCAAACCTCTTATACCACTGTCTTGGAGATTACTTCAGTCCATACAAGGATTTCTTCAACAAACAAGCATAGTCTTCTTTTCCTTCAACTTCAAAACCTTCAGGTTGTTTCATATAGATCTGTTCATCTAATTCACCATGTAGGAAAGCTGTCTTTACGTCAAGCTGTTCTAACTCCAAATCAAACATGGCAACCAATGCAAGCAATACACGAATAGAGCTATGCTTCACAACGGGTGAGAAAATGTCATTAAAGTCAACACCTCGTACCTGACTGTAGCCCTTTGCGACCAATCGTGCCTTATATCTTGCATCTTCAATACCTGAAGTACCTTCTTTCTTCTTGAAGACCCATTTACAACCAACTGTTTTCTTTCCCTTCGGCGGCTTCACAAGATCCCAAGTACAATTCTTGTGGAGAGATTCCATTTCTTCATTCATAGCCACCAGCCACTTTTCTGAATCAACACTCTGAATTGCCTCCAAATAGGTGGAAGGTTCACCGTCTCCACCTGTTTCCTGTGCCACTGATAAAGCATATGCAACAATATTTTCACACCTTTGTGGTGGTCGAATCTCTCTTCTTGGTCTGTCTCTGGCTATGGAATATTCCTCTACTGGTTCATCAAGATCTGGTTCATCAACTTGATCTCTTTGACTCGTAGAAACTCTTTGTAAAGGACTTGCATTTCCTATCTCCAACTCCACCTGCTTCTGAGTACTATCATCCTTTTCTGAATTATAAGGATGACAAGACTCTTTTCTAGGGTACAACATAGATAATTCATTAAATATAACATCTCTGCTAATTACAAATTTAGGTGATTTGGGATTAGGACACCATAATCTGTATCCTTTCACTCTAGAAGCATAACCGAGAAAAATACATTTCTTAGCCCTAGGCTCTAACTTTCCCTCATTAACATGTATATAAGCAGAACACCCAAATATTCTTAAATTAGAGTAATCAGCAGGAGTACCTGACCAAACTTTCTCTAGAGTCTTGAAATCAATAGAAGCACTTGGAGCACGGTTGACAATGTAGCAGGCCGTAGCAATGGCTTCTGCCCAGAAATCATTTGTCAACCCAGCATTTGAGATCATACACCGAGCTCGTTCCAAAAGAGTTCGGTTCATGCGCTCGGCCACACCATTCTGTTGAGGCGTCATCCTGACAGTGTGATGCCGAGCAATTCCTTCATTCTTGCAAAACTCATTGAAATCTGTACTACAGAATTCCAAGCCATTATCTGTCCGCAGCCGCTTAATGTATTTTCCTGTCTGCTTTTCAATCAAAACCTTCCATTGTTTAAAGGTCAAGAAAACATCACTTTTATTCTTAACAAAATACACCCAAACTTTCCTTGAATAATCATCAATAAAAGTTAACATATACCTGGCACCACCCTTAGAAGGAACACGGGATGGCTCTCAAAGATCAGAATGAATATAGTCCAAAGTACCTTTTGTTTTATGGACAGCGGGAGAATTGAAGCTAACCCTTTTCTGCTTCTCAAAAATACAATGCTCACAAAAGTCCATCTTACCAGTACTTTGACCACAAAGTAGGCCTTTCTTGCTTAACAGCGTTAAGCCTTTCTCATCATGTGTCCCAACCGCATGTGTCACAATCTGGTAATGTCAACATCTGAGGATGTAGAGACCTCTGCAGTACCTGTGACAGTAGATCCCTACAAAAAATACAAACTTCCAGACCTTTTAGCTTTCATCAGTACAAGAGCATCTTTACAAATTTTCAAAACTCCACCTTCAGCTGAATATCTACACCCAAGAACATCAAGAGTGCCTAAAGAGATGAGATTTTTCTTCAAATCTGGAACATGTCTAACATCAGTGAGTGTTCGGACAATGCCATCATACATCTTGATTCAAACTGTACCTCTACCAACAACTTTACAGGCAGCATGGTTGTCAATCAAAACAACTCCACCATCAACAGGTTCATATGTGGAGAAGCATTCCCTACTGGAACTCATGTGGTAAGAACAATCCGAATCTAAGATCCACTCATTATTAGACTTGACTTTATTATCTGTTGCTACAAATATAGTTCCTTCATTCTCATCTGCTGCTATACTAGCTTCAGCGGTGACATTGCTATTTTGTACATTTTTCTCCTTATTTTTCAATTTATAGCAGTTAGCCTTAATGTGCCCCTTTTTCTTACAATAATTACAAATCAAATTGTTATGTCTGGATTTTGACCTTCCTTTGGATTTGCTACTACTAGTGTCTCTATTTTCAGATCTACCCTGAACAAATAATCCCTCTGCTTGACTACCACTAGTCTCCCCTGTGATGTCCCTATCAATCTGCTCTTTAGATTTTAATGCAGATTTAATACTATCATATGAGACTGAATCTTTCCCATAAATCATAGTATCCCAAAAATGTTTAAAGGACTGGGGAAGGGAACATAACAATAAAATGGCTTGATCTTCATTCTCAATCTTAGCATCTACATTCTCCAAATCCATAATAATGGAATCAAATTTATCAAGATGAGAGAGTATAGATGTACCTTCTATCATCCTCAACATATACAACTTTTGTTTCAAATAAAGTCGATTCTCCACCGTCTTCTTCATGTACATGGTTTTCAACCGATCCCACATACCTTTGGCTGTCCTCTCATTGGCGACTTCCTGCAAAACCTCGTTAGAGAGATTCAAAATAATAGCAGATCTAACCCTTTTATTTAGATCTGCAAATTCTTTCGCCGTCATCTCCGGTGCCTTATTCTCCTCTCCTTCAAGTGCTAACTCACATCCATCCTGTATAAGGATGGCTTCCATTTTGAGTTGTCACATATCGAAGTTGACACTCCGATCAAACTTTTCAATTGAGATCTTTGTTACTGTCATGATGGCTATAAAATATGACACTTGATGAATAGTGACGTGGGCCCCACAAGAGGTGAATAGTGACAATGGGCCCCGCTAACAGAAAGTACTTATTTTCTGATGTGGAGGATCCACGTTTAGTGGCAGCCACAGAGCATACAATAAGCACCTCAAAAAAAAAAAAAAATCTCGCTCTGATACCAGTTTGTTGAGCAGCAGGCCCCACAAGAACTAATAGCCACAAATACAATATAACAAAGACAATCAAGAAAATAACTGAATAAGACAAGAGGCACAAAAAACTTACGTGGTTCGGTCAATGTGACCTACGTCCACGGCCGGAGAAGGATCAAAAATTTCAAAGGATTAACATATGATAATTTTAACTAGTGCTCTTCTGGTGTTAACATACGGCATATTTGTGTCTCTGTCGCAATCCGTTTGATGATTCTGGTGCTATTGCTGTGTAATGATTTGTTTCTATTGCATCAAAGGTGTGTAGCAGAGTGTAGGTACTCATAATGTAATATTGTGATCTTTTAAAAAATCTTATTTTCAAAAATCGAATTTTAAAAAATGTTGTATTAGCTTCCTTGTTTTTTCATAAATAATTTGTGCACTTCTATTAATTTGGTATTTTCATGAATGTAAAATGTAAAAATCAAAACACCAACTCATGCAAGGATCATCGTTGGTAGTGGCTGTCGGAGGTGGCGATAGTCCGCTGGCCATGGCCATCGGTGGTGAGGATTATCAGTGGTTGTGTGGTGAACGAAGGTCACCGGAACATCTTTTGGTACTTAGACGACAATTATCATTCCATTAGCTGGAATTTATTATTTTATTTTATTTTGTGTTTGGAAAAATTGAAATGTTTAATACATTAATTAGAAGCATTTAATAGCCGCACAACTCGATCAAGAACTTTAGAATCTTGCAGGTAATTTGTCTTAGTTCTATACTGAACAGTGAACACGTTTAAATCGTAAATGGTCAGTAACAAACTCTAGCTTTACAAGAAGTAGAAACATGTCATAAGCACGTTGCAGAGTACAAGTGAATCCTTTTTTTTTTTTTCCTGAAGAAGTACAAATGAAAATTGCCTCGCAATACAAGGAGATATGGAATAAGCATATGTTTATTGTGAAAGAATGGTTCCACATTCGGTTTTTTATCGATATTGATTCGAAAATTTATCTAGATAATTAGCATCCTTGTTACCAAACGAAAAAAAGGACATGTCAGTACCAAACGAAAAAATTTCTCCCTCCTCCCTCTCTCAATTGCCTCTGCCACCTTCTCCTCTTTACCACTCCACCATCTCCCTTCTTCTCAACAATGTCTCATCCCCTCCTATTCTTCTCATTTCTTTTCCCTCCTTCCCCCTTCCCCCTCATTTCCTTTCTCCTCTTGCTCATCGAATCTAAGTTGTACTTTTTCTCTTCTAATTTTGTTCATTTTGTTCTCTTTTTTCCTCACCTTGCCTATCTCAGCTCTGGCTTCTTCATTGACTGTTGGCTACTTAGAGGGACAATCTAGGCTCTCTACTATTTGCATAATCAGTACTTCATCACCTGCATAATCCGTACATCATTAATCTCGATCTTGGGTTGCCATCTTGAACTCATAAGTAAGAAATTAATGAGAAGCCAATAAGCCTTGGCTTAAGTGGCACCACCCCTCTCTAATTTGCGAAAGGTTCTGAGTTCTACTTCTGGTGGGGACTCAATTTGGGTAATTTTCCCAAAAATATGTGTGTGTATGAGTTTAACTAGGGAAAAAAAAAAGTTAATGAGAAGAAAATAAAGATTAAGAGGCATTTGCCCATGAGGTAAGTCTTCGTCATTAATAGAGTTAGATAATAGAATATAGTTGTTAGGGAGGGAAATTTTCTAACTTGAAAGATACTTGACTATTATGGAGAGGGAAAGAAAAATTATGGAGAGGGAGAGGGAGATTAAAAGAGAGTTGGACTCACTTTATTATGATAAGAAAGAGTAATTAAGAAGGAGAGGATGAAAGACGATATGTTGAGTTATTAGGGGGAAGAGAGACTGAGAGGGAGTTGAGTCTGTTTCATAATAAAAATAATTAGAGAGGTGAGAGAGAAAAAGAGAGATAGAGTTAGGTTTAATTTATGACGAGAGAGGAAAATTAGAGAAGAGAGATTAAGAGAGAGTTGGATTGAATTATAGGAAGGGAAAGAGAATAGGAGAGGGAGTTGGCCCTGGTGAAAGAAAGGAATATAGAAACGAGTTGGGTTTAGTTACTAGAACAGAAGTTTTAAAAAGAGGACATAACTAGAAAATTTTGATAAAAATAAGTTAACATAAGATAAATTCTAAATACACCCACCTATTTTTTAAGAATCCACTTTCTAAGTACACCTATCTAAAGTTCAAAAACAAGGATTTTCCTCAGTATGCTTCCAATATTTTCAAGTTGCCCTTGGTTCTATTTTCTCTTTTTTTTCTCTCTTCTCTCCATCTTCGAACTTTTCGAATTCTTCTGCATACTTGCAATAATGGATATTAATAGCAAAATATTTAGGTTAGAGTTTGATAAGAGATTTAGAAAATTAAAGGGGATTAGATTTGATTTTGAGAATTTACTTTGAGACAAATCGGAGAAGAGAGAAAGGTGTTTATGTTAGGATTAATTAGTTGGGTTATGTAGGAATAGGTTACATCTAAGAACATAATAATAACTTAATCCATAATTTATAATGTCAAACTAGTAATAACATTGAACTTTTCTGTGGAGTCACTTAGAGAAAAGGCGGTTGCATTTAGAATTTTCCTAAAGTAAATCATTTTTAGGTGATGAATGGAAATTAACCCGAGACTAAATTAAAGTAACTTAAAAGTTTCATAAGACTCTAATATAAAAAAAATATAAGCCTAAATTACAAGAAGAGAGTTATTAGATGCACCCCATATTTTTCTTAGTGAGCTCCAATTTCTAAGTGAACCAACATGTCCCTTTTTTCTTAGTGAGCTCTATATATTTTCCAAGTTTGCCTTTGTAACCACAAACCCAAACTGTGAGTGGGAAAATGGGGCTCACTAAGAAAAAAAGTTGGGGCTCACTAGGAAAAAGGACTTAGATGCTATGGTTGGAAGGAAGAGATGGGAAATAGAAGAAACTTTGGGTTTTTTTTCTCTCTCTCTCTCTCTCTTTCTTTTTCTCTTCTGTTGCTTCTCTATTCTTTTTTTTTTTTTTCTTTTTTCACTTTTTTAATCTGATTTTTTTTGTCTCTTTCTTCTCTACTCTATTTTTTCTCCTTCTCTCAATGAGAAATGGGGAGCGCGATCTCCCCGCTAACCTCTGTCGCTCCGCCTTTCCCCTTTTTCTTCAACTTCCTTTGCTCAAATCGCCCCGCTATCTCATGCCCGCACCATCTAAAAGACGTCATGTACAAGTCTAACTCCAGAGGCCAGTCGGGGGTGCAACCCCGACCAAAACTTGCACTAGACGGGCTGGCAGTCCCCTCTAGAGAGCAGTTAGGTTGGTGATGAGACATCGGCCAGCCCTATGTTGCAGTCTTGTGCAACCCTGCTGGTCGGGGTGTACACCCCGGTGTGGGGTTTTGCTGGACAGCCTATACACCCCGGCCTGGGCTTCTTTTTGGTCAGGGTTGCAATCTCGGCCAGCAAATATTAACTTATAAATACAAGCCTAGATAATTAGTTAATTTGAACTTACAAAATTAGCTAATTTAATAACTAATCGTTATATAAAAACTACATATGATAATATGCAAACCCATTACTTGTATATGTTACGAGTGGGCCTAAGGACAAAAATATAACATTTTTTATATCTTAATTGTTCAAACTTACAAAATTATCAAACACAAAACTTACTGATGTTACAAAATTGTTAGCACTATGTACGACCTAGTGCTACTGCTCATTGCTATAAAATACAAATTTTCATTCACAACTCCATTATCTCCTGAATGCGATAAATGGTGAAATGATTTGCTTGAATTCATCGATATGTCCCAAGTATGGTGCGTCCCGCCACTAACATAGTTCATCTCGACTTAATCTCTTATACATCACCGTCTATGGACATAACTTGAGTATTTTCTGTAATTGACTCAAGCTAAAAAAAAAAAAAATAGAAGTCCAGCGGATATGCAACACTAATCTTCTTCTGTTTGGTCATCATGAAAAATCTTCTTCTATTTTACCATGAAAAAGATTGTAATATTAGGAAAAACTCTATTGCAACCCCATCATCTAACTCAACAAAACAAAAGGAAATGCATGTGAAAACAATCAATACAAGCATTACTGGGTGCCCAAAAAAGTCTAACTCAACAAAACAAAAGGAAATGCATGTGAAAACAATCAATACAAGCATTACTGGGTGCCCAAATAAGGAATCAAATAAATTAACTCTCAATGGCGATAAATTGAGATCGAATCAAATGAAAGAGAGGCATTGAGTCTGAATCAAACCGAATTTGTATGGAAAAAAGGCCAAGAAAAGGAGTCGATCAGATCAACATATTCCTCAGAAAAGCAAACCACACAAAATTATATAAGAAAATAACAATAAAATCAAAAAACAAACGATCAGACATATTGTGTGACATTATTTTTATTATTATAGCGGAAAATGTTTTTTTTTTTACTTTACACATGTTCCCATCGATTGGCCATGATACTCTCTTGTCTGCTTCAATTCTGCCATCCAAAATCCTACCCGAATGATGAAAGGCTAACGGACTCGACGACACTAGAACCAAAACTCTAAACCTAACTGAGTGCTTTATTTGATTTAATTTGTGAAAAAAAAAGTGAAAGAAGTAGGAGAGAGCCAGCCTATTCCCTTTGCCGGGAACAACCAAGAAGAAGAAGGGGAGCAAGAAGAAGAAGAAGAAGAAGAAGGGGAGCAGCAGCAAAAGAAAAAAAGGGACTTGGGCTGACTAGGAAAGGTATGAGAGCAATTCTATCTAAAATTAAAAATGGTAAATTTGTAAATAAAAGGCCATTTCACTGAGAAAAGTATGGAGCGCATCTAGAAATTTCCTTACAAAAAATTCCCATTAAGTATCATATTTTTCCGTCAAACAACCCAATAAGAAGAAGAGGAGCAAGAAGAAGAAGAAGAAGAGCCACAACAAAAGAAAAAAGGGGACTGGAGCTTACTAGGAAAAATATGAGGGCAACTCTGTCTAAAATTAAAAATGACAAATTTATAAATAAAAGGCCTTTTCACTAGGAAAAGTATGGGGTGCATCTAAAAATTCTCTTACAAGAAATTCCCATTAAGTATCATATTTTTTCTAGAAACCCCTCATAAGCTTGTTTATGTTATATAAACCCAATTATAGTTTCAAATTTTCTGAAAACCTCCCAAATGGTATTAATGAAATAATTATTGAATAAATATAAAAATGCATCAAATATCAATTCATCAATATTTTCAAACTCACATTTTGTTTAGTAAACTACATTAACTCAAGGAGTGAATATTTAGAAAGTTCATGTAGTGGTATTTAATGCATTTTTAAATTGATCCATTATGGATTTTCATGAACTTTGATACCTTGTGGGAGTTTATATAACATTAAAAAGTTTATAGGGTTCTCAGGAAAAAAACACGATACTTAATAGAGGGTTCTTCTATTTTAGCCAAAATATAAAGAACTAAAACACCTAGAACTAAATATGAAACATTAGGTTCTTATATTGAAAAAGCCTCTTAAATTATTGCGGACCCAGGCGCGGAAGGATACGTTGCAGGGGGAATTTCATAAGGAGCACACCACTTCTCCTAATGAGCACACCTTTTTAGTGTGCACATCCTATCTTTTGAAAAAGAGTGCCCTTAATAGTGCGCAATCTACTTTTCCCTGTTTGCTATTTCTTCCTCCTAGTGAGCACACCAAAACTCTCATTCCCAAATCCTACAATCTTATCTCTCTATCTCCTTCGATCCGAGTGCTAAATTTGCCGGCCATACGTGAGTCTGCACCGACGTCACCGCAAGCCCCTCACCCAACGCCATGGCAAACCTCATGCCCTTGCCATGCCCAGCATATGAAAAATAATACCGTCTAAAATCTAATCCTGACGAGAAATAATACTATCCAAAATCTAGCTTTGGACAGGAAATAATATTATTCGAGATCTAACCTCGTACATGAATGTTTTTTTGGAGGGATGGAGGTTGAAGATAAGGGCAATATGGTCCAAAATTTTCAATAGCAAACTTGTAATACAAGGGTCAGTAAAATGTGCTCACTAAAACCAGTGGTGTGCTTCTTTAGAAATTCCCGTTGCACCATAACACCAAGGAACATTGCAGATTTGCATGTGGCTCAATTGGATTGATCATACACAAACTGTCAAACACCCATTTGGAACCAATTTCGCAGCGAACCTCAAAAAATATTATAAGTTGCTAAGTTTGGAAGCATTTTCTTTACATATACTTGCAAATGCAGGTCAAAAGAAAAACATTTGTGTCATAATTCTTTATCCTACAAGTCAAACGTCGATGCACATGCTATCCTACATGTCATGTACGAGTTCTTAATTAATTGTTAATAAAAAAAAGCAGCTAATTAGAAATACAATTACCAGGCCCGGTCCTAACGTTTTAAAGGCCCGGGGCGAAATGAGAAAGGGGCCCTAACAAGTCTTATTAAAATTTTAAATAAATATTTTCATTACCAAAATTAAAATTTAGTACATAGTTTTGTCATTACAAAAACTAATCATAATTCATAAAAAGCAATTCATTCGGGCATTCCTAGATGCAAAATTCTCAATAATAGTATCAAGATCAATATTGTCCAATATTTCCTTCTCAATACATAAAATCGCCAAACCATTCAACCTTTCTTGTGACATTGATGACCTCAAATAGGTTTTCAGCAATTTCAACTTTGAAAAACTTCTCTTTGCTGATGCAACAGTCACAGGTACTGTCAATAAGATTCGATAAGCAATGGAAACATTAGGATAGCAATCTGCAATTTTGACATACTCAATAATTTCAACTGATGACATTGACATATTTGGCAGAGTCATCTTCAATACTTTTAGTTCAGAAAAAAAATCATCTAAATCCACATCCGACATATTGTTGTGAGAAAAAGTATTGGAAAAATTAATACAACACTCTCATAATTCATTATCATCCAATGACTTCAACTTTTTTGAATCCAATAAGAATCCAAAAATATTTTCAAATATCTTTAATTGCTCAAATCTATTATTCAATGAAAAAATCGCCATATCAACAATGACTAAAAAATAATTGACTCTAAATGACTCCTCTTCTGATTGCATTTCCTCTTCATTATCATTTTCATCAAATTATCTTTTCCTAATAATGCGATGTCTTATTGGAAATGCAGGTTCTACATTCATCTCACATGCAATATTTTTGGCAGTATTTATACTAGATACAAACCCTTCATTTCTATATTTTTCAAAAAATTCCATTACACCTTCTAATTGATTCATGGTAGCATTAATGCACATACATTTAGATTGCAGCTTTTTACTCACCATATTAATTGCAAAAAGAATATCATACCAAATAACCATACCAAACAAAAACTCAAAACACTCAAGTGCACTAACCAAAATTTCCGCTTCACTCTTTGACTTTGCATCATCACAAGATTTTGATAACTCTGACAAAGCCAAGCTTATTTGAGGAGCTTGAAATCTAATAGCTTTGACACTTTTTGTTCGACTCTCCCAACGAGTATTGGACAAAGATTTCACAGTATGTTTGAAACATTATCAAGTAAAACCTTCCATCTTTTAGGAGAGCTAGAAAATAAAGTATATATGCGTTGAACAATCCCAAAAAATGAAACAGTTTCAACACAAGAATGTGCCATATTACTAAGAGTAAGATTAAGACTATGACAAGCATATGGCATATATAACGCTCTCGGATTTATTTCAAGTAACCGGTTTTGAACCCCTTAGTGTTTTCCCTTCATATTAGAACCATTATCATAACCTTGACCTCTCACATCATCAATATCAAGATCAAGAGACTTAAGTACGCTTAATAATTCATTGAAGAGTCCCAAACCGGATGTATCATCCACCTTTAAAAACTCTAAAAAGTACTCCTCTACTTTTATTTTGTTAGTAGACATATTCACACATCGTATTACTAGACTCATTTGTTCTCGATGGCTCACATCGGGAGTACAATCAAGAATAACAGAAAAATATTTAGCCTCTTTAATAAATCTTATGATGGAACTTTTAACACTATTGGCCAAAAGAAAAATTAACTCATTTTGAATTTTGTGACCAAGATAATGATGATGAATTTCATGATTTTGAATGTGTCTAACATGATCTTGCATTATCACATCAAATTCTGCAATCATCTCAATTAATCTCAAAAAATTACCATTACCATCTTGGTAAAGTTTCTCATTAGATCCTCGAAAAGGCAGATTATATTTAGAAAGACATTTCACAACAGAAATTATTCTTAACAAAACTTGTCTCCAACGTTCTTTCTCCTTCATAATTTCTTGTTGTAAATCTTTATCAATTGTTTGATTTTTGCTTAATCTTACTCTTAGTTCATTCCAAGATTCCATGTTGGTCATATGCTCAATACTATTCTCATATTCTTTGAGTCTTTCACCAAGATGCCTCCAATCTCTAAATCCATTAGTTGCTAATGCAGTTTTATTATTATTAGATTTAAACAACTTACAACAAAAACAATATACTTTATCCACATGTTTAGAATAAACTAACCATTTCCGATCACTAGTCTCTCCATTACTTAACTTCCTAGTATAATAACTATATGAAAAATGCCTAGATGTGTTATCTAAAGGAAACACAAGATTCAATTCTCTAATAGGCCCTTTTTTAACCAAAATGTCTCTTGATTTATTATCAAGATTATCCCAATTTCTAGGATCATAAATATCAAAAGAATGGGTTGGTTGTTCATCAACTATTACATTTTCAATAATAGATTCATTTGGTACATTATTATGCTCACTCAAATTATCAATATCCTCATTATTTTGATTTTGTTCATTTACATTTTCATTTGAATTTTCAATATTATCATCACTTAATCCATCCAAATTTTCATTAGAGGAACTTGCTATTTTAACAAATTTATCCATAGCTCCCATTTGTGATTGTATTAACTGCTCTATTTGTTTTCTTTTTTTTCTTTTTTCACTACCAGACAAATGTTTTTGAGAAAACATTTTTTTGAGAAAAAATATAACAAAATTATATAAGAAAAAAGAATAAAAGCACCTTGAAAAGAACCAAGCAGAAGCAGCAGAATGCCAGAGTAGCTGGGAGCCAACATATTCGACAACCTAATAACAAGAAATATTTATAGAGATAAAAAGAGGGAGAGAGGAGGAGATATTGGTTTAGTGTGGTTTTTGTTTTGGAATGGAGTCTATCATTGGGTTACAAACAAGCCATTTGAATAAATAAATTAAAAAAAAAAAAACTAGTCGTTACTGTACATGTGTACAGTAACTAGCCGTTACTGTATGCAGTATACTGTATAGATGGGTTGGGCCCATTTAGAATATGGGGCCCTGGGCAGGCGCACAGCCCGCACCTGCCCAGGGCCGGCGCTGACAATTACAACATAATAGTAATTGACACCTATATTTCCTATTTTTGCGATAATTTTTTCATAGTCTTAACAATTTACATGTTCTTCCCCCACACTTTATTAATAAAAAATTAACGAAACATAGTTGTCAAATTCCATACATATTAAATTCTGAAAAACAAAAAACAAGATAACTCGGATCCTACCTTTTCTTCTCTTCGCTCCTCTAGTGATGACAAATCTCCTTCACGATGTACTATTGAACAAATGAACTTTAAGATTAAATTTTGTTTCGTTACTTCTTTAGAGCATATATCTAAAGAGATATGGATAATAATAATAATAATACATTTTGATTGGTTGATGTGTTTAAATACATAAGATAAAACCATAGATTTGGATATGGTCTTCTATTTTAACACTATATAGTCACAATAAACCTAATTTAGTTATAACAACTAGTTCTATTAAACAAGATAAATGTGTTGATGATAAATATTCTAGTTTTAATAGAAGATAACTATCTAATCAACAGATAAAAAATTATAACCAGTAAAAGTTATATAGAGTAGTTCTAAATACCCCCACACAATTTCTAAATACTCTCGAAAAGTTTAATTTTATCACAAGTTTACCGTTAAATATTTACGACGTATTAATCCTGGTTTTCCCCCAAAACTTAAATAATAAATCTCTTTAAAAAATACATATAAATAATATTTTTTCTTTTTCAATTGATGCGGAGTTTAAGAGATGCAAAGGAAAGATTTCGCTATTGATGTTATAGCAAATGTAGAATAAATTATTTTTTTAAACAATGAAATAAATTAAATAATTTAATGAAATAATTTATTTTTAAAAAAATTAAACAAACTTTTGAATTATTTAGTAGATTAGATTTTTTTTTTCCTTAAATTTTTAGAAGAGGGAAGAGACATGAAGACGAGGACTAGAGGCTGGAAGGAAAAATGAAAATAGAAATTTACAAATATAAAAGTGTGTGTGGTGAGAAAAAATCAATATATTTTAATTTTGATTGTGGTATATTGAGTGAGAGGGTTACATAGAAATTGGGGATGATATAGAAAGTTTCTAGTAGATATCTAACCTAGTTGAATACAAAGTTGTATAACCTGATTTTAAAAAAAAAGTCTGTTGTATTACAAATATTAGCAGATAATGATTTTTTATTTGGTTGTATGATAAGGCCTTTTATACTTATTTTTTTTTTATCAATTGTCAAAGTATCATTAGTTATTCCATTTCGAGCTAATTCGTCTAAAATACCCTCAAGGGAGTAACTTAAAGTTCATAGCATGGAGTCTCAAACCGTTTAGATTAATAAGCCTAAGTTTTAAAAACTTTAAAATTACCGCCTACCTATTAGAATTAAGCTAATAAATCCCAAAAATATTATTTATCTGGTCACGCAAGGGTTAGTAGATCTTAGAAAGTGCCAAATCCTTTCGCTCTCTCAGCATGCCTCTCACAATCTCAAGTCAAGTCCACTGTCCAAGACACACAAGACTCCGTCCAACTACTCTGCAGCTATGGCGAAAAGTTGCGTGAGTGAAGGACCCGTCATGTAGTCAAGACGAAGGTTTATTATGGACATGAGGATCCCAATCTATTGAGCCTTCAAGTCAAGTCCACTGTTCAAATCCCCATCTCCCATTCTATTCATGAGCTTTCAAATCAAATCAAGTCGAATCAAATTCACTGTATCCTATTCTATTCAACATTTAAGACATGACAAATCAAGTACACTATACAAAAGCCACAATGTTCAAGTCCACCGCTCCCATTATATTCATGTGCTTTCAAATCAAATCAAGTCGAATCAAATTTACTGTCTCCTATTCTATTAAGCATTTAAGGCAAGACAAATCAAGTCTACTATTCAAAAGCCACAATGTTCAATCCCCCTCTCCCATTCTATTCATGAGCTTTCAAATCAAATCAAGTTGAATCAAATTCACAGTCTCCTATTCTATTCAGCATTTAAGGCATAATAAATCAAGTCCACTACTCAAAAGCCACAATATTTAAGTACCCATCTCCCATTCTATTCATGAACTTTCAAATCAAATCAAGTGATTCAAATTCACTGTCTCCTATTCTATTCAGCATTTAAGTAATGACAAATCAAGTCCACTGTTCAAAAGCCACAATGTTCAAGTCTCTCGCTAGATATTTTTGTCTTAAAAAAAAATTGAATGGAGAAAAATCATCCATTGCATTCCATTAAAAGAAATTAACACAACAAAATAGCATAACAAGAGTAAGGAATATTGAAGCCTATGAAGGTCCGTACATAAATACAGACATAATACAAAGCAAAATGGAAAGCCAAAAGTATCCAACTGAGTCAATGTCTGATGAGAGCAAGTATGATAATCACTCCTCACAGAGCAAGATGTCCCTATCGGATCCATCGTCATCATTTGTGGAATTTTCGTGATCCTTGTCTCTCAGGAATGACATGGAGAGCCTCTAAATTGCCCAAGGCAAAACATGTAGCATTATCGTTACTGTGAGATCCTAACCAATGAGGCACGGTATTATCAATGATCTTGTTGTTCCGTTCTCTCTAGCTACAGTCAAAGTATGCATAAATTCCACACAATTGGACCACACACTCATCGCAAAATTACAGGACTTGACCCGAATATCTTCAAAATTAGATATCGATGCTAAATTACTATTCTGTCAAGGTGCTGGCTGAGCCTCGCAACATCCATCAAGGAATTGAATACATAAAGGAATTAAACAAAGTAAATTAGTCTATCTAAATACTTGTTGGCTTATCTAGTAATGGAATTTGAATCCTTATGAATCCATATCAACATCCACATCCATTAAGTAACTGAATCAATTTTGGATTCATATCCTACCCACTGAGATATGAGTATAATCTTAAGATCAAAACTCCAAATCAAGTTAAATTCAGATCAGGTTATCGGCCTCCATTGCCGCCCCGATATTTGATTATGTAGTTTGCAAAGCTAAATACCAAATTTTTATATTTTTTGTGTATTTTTTTCCCTCCTTGTGGCTGTTAGCAAAAGATAACGCAATAATACTAATGCAACAACCAGCGGAATCAAAAAGTTAACCGAAGAGAAAAATAGCAAAGACAGAGAACACACAGATTTAACGTGGTTCGGCAATATTATGCCTACCTCCACGGGGACACGATTGAAAAACTTCCACTATATCAAAAGAGAATTACAATTTTCTAGTTCACAACCACAAGAGAAATCACAAAGAAATCACACAAGATTTTGAGATCAAATCCTAACCTTTTGTTGCAGTGATTCTTTGCTTCGACCGCCCGAAAAACCAAAAGAAGCCAGCTTCGGCCGAAAATTAAATAAAGCAGCAACACCAATTATTTTTGCCAGCAGTCGCAAAAATAATTTGACCAAAAAGGAACCTAGCACCCTTTTTGTTGTTTTTGCTCTCCTTGGCCGAACCCCTTAGCTCAAGCCGCCACTAGCAGCCGTTTTATTTTCTTTAGCAGCACAAATTATTTTGTTTCAGCTGCACACAACAAAAGAAAAGAACTTCGGCCAATATTTTTCTTTTGGGCTTCTTTTTTTCGGCTCACCCAAAATCCTAGCACCACACCCCATATATATATATATTATATCATAACGGGTTTGGGCCAGTTTTGGACCCGTTTCGGTAGACCGCAACCCGCTGTGGCAATGGGCTCCATTAGCAACAATCTCCCACTTGGAGACTTATTGCAAAGATTGTAATCTCTGTACATGATAATTATAGTGTCCAAAGCTTTTATCTCGATCGTTTAAAGTTCCAATTTCAGCATTCAATACAAATGCATCAAAGTTGAGCAATAGCTCAACTTTTTCCCATCAACTGGTTTTGTCAACATATCTATAGGATTCTTACTACCCTCAATCTTCTCCAACTTCAATTGGCCATCCTCTAACAAGAATCTAATGAAGTGGTATCTCAAGTGAATATGTTTAGTCCGTGAATGATACGCTGAGTTCTTAGCAAGATGAATTGCACTCTGACTATCACTGAACAACCTGCAATCCACTCCATCAAAACCCAACTCACTCATCAATCACTGCAACCAAATAAACTCCTTACTTGCTTCTGCAGCTGCAACATACTCAACTTCTGTCGAAGATAAAGCAACAATTGATTGTAATCTTGAAATCTAGCTAACCGCTGTCCCTCCTGCAATAAAAACATAACTTGTGGTACTCTTGCCATTGTCTCTATCACCCGCATGATCCGAATCCACAAAACCTTGCACTTCAATGTTATCACCCCCAAAACACAAACAATACTTTGAAGTACCTTTCAAATACCTGAAAATCCACTTCACCGCTTGCCAATGTTTCTTTCCAGGTTCTTCATGAATCTACTCACTACTCCCACTGCATGTGCAATATCTGGTATTGTACTCACCATTGCATACATGAGACTCCCAACGGCTGATGAATAAGGAACATTCTCTATGTGTCTCGTCTCCTCATCTGTTTTAGCACCTTACTCTTTTGACAGTTTGAACTAACCACCAAGAGTTGTAGTTACCGGTTTTGCATTCTCCAGTTGAATCTCTCCAACACCTTCTTGATGTACCCTTCTTGAGATAACTACAATTTCTTGTTTTTCTTATCTCGGGTAATTTGCATCCCAAGAAGTTGTTTAGCCTCAACCATGTCCTTCATAGAGAATCTCCCTGCCAACTTTCTCTTCAGATCATTGATTTTCTTTATGCATGTACCTGCTACAAGCATATCATCTACATACAAAGTAAGTATAATAAAGTTACCATCCTTAAAATTTTGTAGATATACACAATAATCTGAATTGCATCTGGCAAAACCCGAATCCAACATAAACTTGTCGAACTTCAAGTACCATTGCCTCGGCGCTTGTTTCAACCCATACAAGCTCCTTTTCAGTCGACATATCCAATTCTCTTTTCCTTTAACTTCATATCCCTCCGGCTATTCCATGTATATTTCCTCCTCCAAATCACCATGAAGGAAAGCAGTCTTCACATCGAGCTGCTCTAAATACAATATGTTGGCAGTGAAAATTTCTAAGTTAAAAAGGCTTTTCCACAACAGAACGCGGAGCCAATTCAGTAGCCCTGCGTTTGGCCATATTAGCCTTGCATTAGAATAAAACGCGGAGATGTTTAATAGCTCTGCGTTGATTCCGCAGTTTGGCTAGTATTAGCCTAGCGTTTGAGTGAGATGCGGAGATGATCAATAGCTCCGCGTTTTTGGTTATTTAGCGCCACGTTTTGATGCGATTAAAGCTCCGCGTAAGCAGATAGCCAGAATGTCAAATTAATTGAGATTATGATTTTGGGCCTATCCGAATACACGAATCAAATCTAATCAGAATTCCATCAAAACTAAGATATTTGATTGGAATCCTTTATAAATGCGAGTTCTATTTAGATAGAAACTCTTGCATTAACCTAGGGCTATAAATACCTTCCTGGTGAAACCCTAGGGATCTTCTTTTCGGCAATTGAGATATTTTTCTGAAATCTTGGAGAATTCAACTACGCACAGAGCCTTGAGTTTGTAAAGATCAGAGAAGAACCATCTTCTTTCTGGAGTTCTTGAGAAGCTCGAGTTACGCGAGAGAGCCTTGAACAAATCAAAACCAGAGAAGATCGTCTATAATCGGCCGATATCTTCAAAAGAGAAGATTTCAATGTGCCGATCGTCCAAAGGAGCTGCTCGACAGATCCCATCGCCACTGATCTCACAAATACTATTGTAAAAGAGAGCGATAAATATAAATCCTCTCGTTTGTTCTTTTTAATCTTGTTCACTTCCGTTGTAATTCAAGATTATTCAATGGAAGGAAGCAAAGCAACTTTTGCGACGAACAACTGGCGAATCACAGTGGGAGCCATCTCTTTCACTGATGAAGAGATTGTGGCGCAATCGGACGTTGACTTGATCGGATCCGAAGTAGACACGCTGGTCGTTGAAATCGACCAGCAGAAGTACGAAGAGTTCCTCTCCTCCGGATCAGGTGACTTGGATGAGACACGGCACTATCGTCGCATGTACTCCAATGCCCGAGTGACGGGTAGAAAGGTATCCACCAAGAGACGGGGATCCTAGGAGACTGCGGCTATAGAGCCGGAGTTCACACAAGAAATCCTATCCGAGGATGAGCTTCCGATTGCCGAAGAAGACCTGGGGACTTGACTGACCAGGACCCAACTCTGGAACAGGAACCGGAGAGTGAGGCGTAAAGCCCTCAAAGCCCGCCTTGGACGCGGAGCTAACACCAGAGGACGCGAGGCTATGGCCCCTCGCAAACTGGCTCGCGCTACCCGCGAGACCAGTCTCTACCGCGTTAAACGTGAAAATACAACTTGCCTTAAAAGCAAGGAAGAGCCAGCGTGTGATTTTCCACGCGAGGCTATTACTGAGCCTAGCGAGAGACGCGAAGCCAGTAAGGGTTGCGCTAGTCGCAGAATACCCGACACTCGCGAGAGACGCGAGTATAAAAATTCTGCAAAGCCAGCGTGTGATTTTCCACGCAAGGCTATTACTGAGCCTAGCGAGAGACGCGAAGCCAGTAAGGGTTGCGCTAGTTGCAGAATACCCGACACTCGCGAGAGACGCTAGTATAAAAATTCTTCAAAGCCAGCGTGTGATTTTTCACGCGAGGCTATTACTGAGCCTAGCGAGAGACGCGAAGTCAGTAAGGGTTGCGCTAGTCGCAGAATACCCGACACTCGCGAGAGACTCGAGTATAAAAATTCTTCAAAGCCAGCGTGTGATTTTCCACGCGAGGCTATTACTGAGCCTAGCAAGAGACGCGAAGCCAGTAAGGGTTGCGCTAGTCGCAGAATACCCGACACTCGCGAGAGACGCGAGTATAAAAATTCTTCAAAGCCAGCGTGTGATTCTCCACGCGAGGCTATTACTGAGCCTAGCGAGAGACGCGAAGCCAGTAATACTTGCAATAAACGCAAGACTTCTGATACCCGCGAGGAACGAGAGAGCGATTGGCAAATAGTTGTCAGTCGTAAAAATCGTGCTAGGCACGAAGATATGATCTGCGTTAATCGCAAAGATAAGCCAGCGTGCAAGAACTTCCCTTCATGCGAGGCAATTATCCCAGAAGCTAAACTTCTGAAGACACACCGAGCCAGCGAGAGACGCGAGGTTAGTGTGGATAAACGCGGAGCTATTCTTCAGGCCGCAATGTGAAACGCGAGGCTATTCCTAAGCCACGCGAGGATCGGTCCGACCCCAGAGTCAGGGTTGATCAATCAAAGAAGCTTCAATGGGTTCCCAGACCTTCTCAAGAGTTGAATGGACCTCCTGACTCCACGGCTAAAAGCGTTGATCTCAGGGAGTATCTCTCTAAGAAGAGAAGCATGGAACAACTTCAAGATGAACCTGTCTATCATTGCCAGCAACTTGTGACGGCAGTATCTGCCGTGATGGACAATTGCGGCTGCAGCAAGAGCAGGATATCTGTGTTCGACCGATTAAACGAGTCAAACCAGAACCCTGCTAAGAAGACAAGAACCACTTCCCTGAAGCAATGGAGAACTGTAACCTCCAACATGGTGGGAAAAGGAAAGAAAATTATGGAAACGGATGATGATTCGGAATCGAGCGATGAAGAACCTCCTCACGTCACTCGACTTAAGTCAGGAGCCGTTCCGCCTCGAAATTATAAGAGGCTCGCAGGGGGTCTTTACGATGAGGACAGTGATAATTCAGCTATAGCCTCACCTCGTTCCTCTGCATCGTCTCGACTACAGAAGTCGGCATCTCATATGGCAGATAAGGCTGACGATATCAATCAGAGATTTGAAGCTCAAGAAAAGATGATTCGAGAGCAGCAAAAAATGATTGAAGGTCTTAAAGTCATGCTATCAAGATTTGTTGAAGATAATGCTAGAAAGGGCAAAGAAACTCTGAATGAAGAAGAATAGGAAGAGAAAGCCCGCTCGATGCATGAGGAGGACGATAGATTTTCTTTTCATGACCCGCATGGGGAAAAGATAGAAAAGCTACAAAATCAACTCGAAGCTTTAATGCATAAGAAGGAGTTGAAAGATTCAGAGATCTCAAGACCGTATCCTCCTGAGTGGGACACGATACCATACCCACAGAAGTATAAGCCGCTCAAATTAGAGCCTTATGACGGGAAGGGATCGCCCAGTCAGCAGGACATCTGTTGGGTAATGACCCAATTATGACGAAAGTATTCGCAAGTACTTTGCGAGGGCCTGCTTTTACTTGGTTCATGCAGTTGCCCCCAGGTTCTATTAATACCTGGAACGATGTAGAGAAATTATTTCTCTCACGTTTCTTTGAGGATGACACCGAGATTACGGTTCATTCCCTCCTTGCAACTAGACAAGGAGAACAAGAAACGGTTAAAGATTTCATAGAAAGGTTCCGGGAGAAGTCCGTACATTGTAAACACGGAATGATCCAGGAAACTCTAGTAGAGACCTGTCGACACAATCTTAAGACCATTGTGCTCCTCAAAATGGGGGCCGTAGAGTCTAAGACGTGGAGGGACCTGCTCAAACAAGGAGAGCAAGCTAAAGACTTGATTCGCCGAGTTGAAGAGTCCCGCGGGTCAAGAAGTGCTGGGGGTAGTAAGTCATATACCCAAAACAACAGCAATAAGAATAAAGGGAAAGCGGCGATGTCGTCAGAAGCTGCTCCTCAGAAGATCGGTCCTCCACCAGAGCCGAAGCCTCAAGGTCAGCAAGGATCAAGGCAAGTTGGACCGCAGCAAGAAAGGAATTACACTTTCAAGGCGGAACAGACGCCTGTCCTCTTTCACCTGCTCCAAAAGAAGGGAATACTAAAACTTCCGGAGAATAAGAAGCCAGAAGACGCTAGTAAGACTAAAGATCCCAACTACTGTCTCTATCACCGGAATGTTGGGCACCCTACTAGGGATTGTTTTCCCCTTAAGAACAGAATCCAAGCACTAATAGAAGCTGGAGTTCTGACGCTTAAGGAAGAGCAGAAGAAGGTCACTGCCAATATGGCAACCATAGTGGTTGGAACCCACGAGTTCCCCGCAGGAGTGACCCCAATCCCAAAAGGTAAGATGGTCACGAAGAACCTTGATCCTCACAACAAAGCTCGAGAAGGACTTGTTCGCGTAACAACCCAAAGAGGGAAAGTTATGTGGGTTCACCCAGATTTGCTGGAAGATGAACAATGGACTACCTCAAGAGGTCAAGAGAAGAAGCGGACTGTTAATGTCATTTCTGCAGATATAAAAGAAGAATATATAGCTTCGGGAGCCTTCACAGATTCTGAAGAAGAACCCGAAACTATGGCCACTCATCAAGATGGGGCAGGCCATTCCGGTACTCGATCCGGGAAGACATATCTTAAGGATTACACTAGAGTAGATCCAAAAGACATCTATGTAGAGCTCGCAAAGCCTGCGAAGCAGAAAGGACTTCGTTTCCAGAAGAATCCTATTCGAGAAGAAGGAGCTAGCGAGACTACCTTCAAGTTTGACATAATTGCTCAGTTGGCAAATATCCCAGCGCGAGTAACGCTTTACGAACTGTTGAGATTATCAAAATCAACACGTGAAGCTCTAAGAGAGGCCTTGGCAGACTCTGAGTCGTTCTTAGCTCAGATAGTCGAGCCGGCCGACGAAGAACAGGACTCTTGCCCCCGCTGTCACCAAGTGAGGAGGCAAGTCCCACAAATCATCTTCTCTCCAGAAGACATGCAGGTGAGGAATATAAAGCATAACCGGCCTTTATATTTCACCGGATATGTCGGATCCACGAAAGTGGACCGAATTCAGATTGATCCGGGTTCTGCACTAAGTGTCGTACCCAGAAGGTTGATGCAGCTGCTAGAAATCTCCCTCCATCGCCTGACACCAACCAACACAATGATATACGGGTTCAACGCCAATAATAGCCGTCCCCTCGGGAAAATCCGACTTCGCTGTCAAATCGGGGATTTGAGGACAGAAGCTACATGCTACGTCATCGATGCAGACACCTCCTACAACATTCTGTTGGGGTGGCCATGGATCCATGATCACATGATAGTCCCATCGACCCTCCACCAATGCATGAAATATTGCGATGAGGAAGGAGAGGTCCGGACGCTAATTGCCGATAAGCAACCATTCAAAGGGTTGGAGAATCACTTCACGGATGCTGCACTATATAAACCAACCCATGAAGTTTCCAATGACGGTCCTAGCAAAACTCCAAAGCCCGAGGACAGTGGCAACGAAGCTGACACTGAGTACGAGCTTCTTGGAGAAGATGATGGGGGTGATTACGAAATCAACCCTCACCTAGATTTTAGCTTAGGTCTTGATAATATAGTGGATGTAATAGAAAGTGAATGGGTTATTAATGAAAATGTAAAGTTAGTCTACGAGCATGCTGTAGCTACTGAATCTGAGCCCTCTTGTACCTCCACCGAAGCGGATGACCTGACCGAACTTGAAGTTCTGGCGGCATACCATTTGCCCCTCAGGTCTTCCCTCCTCTCTCAATTAAAAATAACCGAGGATCAAGGGGAAGTGCCTCCCCGACAGAAGTCCCAAAGGCCGATCATGTTCGGCAAAGTGGTCACGTCGCCTCGACAAAGGCAAAACAGTGAAAGTGATGAACAAACATCACCTCAATTTCACTTGTATGAGCAAAGGTCCCGGCAGATGATGGAGAAAATGGGATATAATTTTACCCAGAAGCCGGGATTAAACTTTGGAAAAGGGCGACGGAATCTCATACCCTCGTTGAGACCAAGAGGAAAGATCCCCGATTATTATCAAAAGACCCACAGGGGGTTGGGCTATGTGTCTACTCCACCCTCATCGCCCTCCAAGGAAGAAGAGAGTTTTTTGGCCAAAGAAGAAACATATTCACCCGACCATGATTCCGATATAAGTACTGACGCTTGGTTTCAATCTTTGACGGCCAATATGGTTTCAGCCACGCCAGAAAGCGACGAGGAACCAATTGACGTTCAAGATGACGCTTGGGCTAGGCATATGGATACTCTCTGGGATGTCCGCTTAGAACAGCGTGACCCGCCCACCGAGGACCGATTGATACAAGTCAACATGGGAACGGAAGAAAATCCGAAACCCATCTTCATAAGCGACACACTAACTCCCTTGGAAAAGGAGGAACTTATATCTCTCATCAAAGAGTATATAGATGTGTTCGCATGGAATTATGAAGACATGCCCGGTCTTGACCCTCAAATTGCCACACACCGGTTAAATATAAAAGAAGATGCCAAACCTGTTAAACAACAACAGAGGCATTTTCGACCGGAGTTGATGGAGGCAATAGTTGCTGAGGTCAATAAGCTTATAAAATCCGGGTTTATCCGAGAAGAGCAGCATCCTGACTGGGTGGCTAACATAGTGCCAGTTCGCAAAAAGAATGGCAGAATCCGGATATGCATCGATTTTCGATATCTGAACGCTGCATGTCCCAAGGATGAATTTCCACTCCCCATCACTGATGTGATGATTGATAGTACTTGTGGTTATGAGAGGATGTCCTTTATGGATGGCTTCTCAGGTTATAACCAAATTAAAATGCACCTGGATGATGAAAAGCATACAGCTTTTAGAACGTCGCTGGGGGTATATTATTATACAGTGATGCCGTTCGGATTGAAGAACGCAGGTGCCACCTACCAACGCGCAATGAGTGTCATATTCAAAAAACACCTGCGCAGAACAGTGGAGTGCTATGTGGATGACTTAGCAGTTAAAAACAAAGACAAAGAAGATCATCTTCATGATTTAAGAGTGGTCTTCGATCTTATGCGGAAACATCACTTGAAGATGAATCCTACAAAGTCGTTCATGGGGGTATCCAGCGGGAAGTTTCTTGGGTTCATAATAACTTCAAAAGGAATTTTCCTTGACCCTGAAAAGGTAAAAGCGATTAGCGAAATGCCACCTCCCCGCAATCTTAAAGAGTTGAGGGGATTACAAGGAAAGCTCGCCTATATTCGGCGCTTCATATCCAACTTATCTGGACGATGCCAACCATTCTCCAAACTTATGATGAAGGGAGTATCTTTCATATGGGATGAGGCATGTCAGCAGGCATTTGATGACCTCAAGGAGTACCTTACTAAGCCTCCTGTACTAATGGCACCAGCCCCTGGGCAGCCCTTCCTTGTATATGTAAGGGCCATGGATAATGCTTTAGGAGCATTACTTGCTCAATATAATGAGCACGGCCATGAACATGCCCTCTACTATTTAAGTAGAACAATGATTGAGGCCGAACAACGGTATACCCCGATTGAAAAGGAATGTTTAGCCCTAGTGTTTGCTGTTCAGAAAATGCGACACTACCTTTCAGGGCAAACAATTCATGTCATATCACGGGTTAACCCCTTAAAGATTCTGATGACCAAACCGGGATCCTTAAATGGCCGGTTGGCAAAATGGGCGCTCTTACTATCGCCCTATGACATACATTTTGTCCCTCAAAAGGCCATGAAGGGACAGGCAATCGCCGATTTCCTTGCAGACCATCCAATGGATTCCAAATTGAAGCAGACATCAGAAGCCAACATAGTAACCGGAGAACAGCCTTGGCAAATGTTCTTTGATGGCGCCGCAAGACGATCTGCTGCTGGAGTGGGGGTTGTGCTTATATCCCCACATAAACATATATTGCCTAACGGTTACTCATTAACAGAACCGTGCACGAATAACGTAGCAGAATACAATGCACTCATTATCGGCTTAAAAATAGCTCTGCAGCTGGGGGTGAACTATCTAGAGGCATATGGAGACTCTAAGCTCATCGCCAATCAGATGACAGGTGAGTATGAAGTCAGACATGAAGCCCTCATCCCCTATCATCAGCTAGCTATTGAGCTAGCAAGATATTTTGAATAATTTTACATATATCACGTATCTCGAAATGAGAACGTTTATGCAGATGCTCTTGCCGCATTAGTCGCAACACTGGCAATCCCGCCAGGTGAAGCCAAAAGCATCACCATTGGTAGCAGAGAACTCCTCCACCCAGACGCGGTGTCTCAATCCGAAGAGGTATGCCAGATAGGCTTAAAGTTAGAGCCCCGTGATTGGCTGTTTCCGTTTGTGGATTATGCTTTGCATGGGATATTACCAGAAGATCCAAAGGAAGCCACCTCAATAAAGAGGAAGGCCCAGAGATTTTATTATGACCATAAAATTCAGACTTTGTATAGAAAGTCAAGAGATGGTCTACTGCTACGCTGCATATCAAAAGCAGAAGCAAAAGAAGTGCTGAGAGAAACGCACGATGGAATATGTGGAGCTCATCAGCCCGGTCCAAAACTCGGAGACCGTATAAGAAGGTTAGGATACTACTGGCTGAATATGATCACGGAAGCAATGGCATACGCTAAACGGTGCCATGCATGCCAAGTTCATGCTAATTTTATTCACCAACCCCCGAAATACTTGCACAATACTGTCGCTAGTTGGCCGTTTGAAACCTGGGGAATGGACATTGTGGGGCCAATAACTCCCTCGTCATCCAGAGGACATCGGTTTATTCTTGCAATAACCGATTATTTTTCAAAATGGGCCGAAGCTGTGCCCATGAAAGAGGTTAAAACGACAGATGTGATCAAGTTTATCAAGCATCAAGTCATTTACCGATTCGGCGTCCCTCGACGGATCATTCATGATAACGGTCCGTAGTTCATTAATCAGGGATTCTCCAGATTCTGCAATAAGTTCAGAATCAAAGATATCGCTTCTACACCATATAACCCTGTGGCTAATGGGTTAGCTGAAGCTTTCAACAAGACGATCATCAAACTCCTTCGGAAGTTCGTCTCTTCCAATAAAAGAGATTGGGATGAAAAGTTGGGGGAATGTTTGTGGGCTTATCGCACCACCGTTCGCACCCCGACTAAAGCTAACCCGTTCTCTTTGGTTTACGAAAGCGAGGTTGTCTTGCCTCTTGAAATCCAGATACCATCATTAAGAGTGGCTTTAGCCACAAAGATGACGACAGAAGAGCGCCATCAGCAAAGATTGCAAGAACTAGAGGCGTTAGATGAAAAACGTCTCAGGGCTCAACAACAAATTGAGTTGTATCAAGCCCGAATATCTCAAACGTTCAATAAGAGCGTTAAGCTAAGGACATTTAAGCAAGGAGACTTGGTTCTGGCTGTTAAAAGGCCAATGGTGCTAACCCACAAGACTAAGGGTAAGTTTGAACCCAAGTGGGAAGGACCGTTTATTGTGGAGACAGTATACTCCAGTGGAGCCTATCGCTTAATGAATCAAGATGGCGATACGATGATGATGCCGATCAATGGCAAATTTCTGAAGAAATACTATTCTTAGTAACCCTGGAGATACGCGTCTTCTTTTCTTAGGCATGCGCAGTTTGGCGCCTCTGACCTAAACCTGGTGTGTTTGGTTCTTAAGTTTGAACCACCTCCAGTCTTTCCTTAGGCATGCGCATTGGGCGCCTCTGACCTAAAACCCGGTGCGTTTGGTTCTCAAGTTTGAACCACCTCCATTCTTTTCTTAGGCATGCGCAGTTTGGCGTCTCTGACCTAAACCTGGTGTGTTTGGAGAGCCCAGTTCAAGTTACGCGAGAGAGCCTTGAACCGCCTCCAGTTTGGTTCTCAAGTTTGAACCACCTCCAGTCTTTTCTTAGGCATGCGCATTTGGCGCCTCTGACCTAAACCTGGTGTGTTTGGTGTACCCAGTTCAAGTTACGCGAGAGAGCCTTGAACCGCCTCCAGTTTGGTTCTCAAGTTTGAACCACCATCAGTCTTCTCTTGGGCATGCGCAGTTTGGCGCCTCTGACCCAAACCTGGTGTGCTTAGTTCTCAAGTTTGAACAGCCCCCAATCTTTCTTTTAGGCATGTGTAATTAAGCGCCTCTGACCTAAAAAGTATGAACTGCCCAACGCCGACTAGGCAATGGGAAGAGAACCAGTTTCTCGCCAACCCATCATACTGGGGTAAAAGTATGAATTGCCCAATGCCGACTAGGTAATGGGAAGAGAACTAGTTTCTCGCGAACCCATCATACTGGGGGTAAGAGTATGAATTGCCCAACGCCGACTAGGCAATGGGAAGAGGACCAGTTTCTCGCCAACCCATCATACTGGAGTAAAAGTATGAATTGCCCAACGCCGACTAGGCAATGGGAAGAGAACCAGTTTCTCGCCAACCCATCATACTGGGGTAAAAGTATGAATTGCCCAACGCCAACTAGGCAGAGCGAAGAGAACCAGTTTCTCGCCAACCCATCATACCGGGGTAAAAGTATGAATTGCCCAACGCCAACTAGGTAATGGGAAGAGAACCAGTTTCTCGCCAACCCATCATACTGGGGTAAAAGTATGAATTGCCCAACGCCGACTAGGCAATGGGAAGAGAACTAGTTTCTCGCCAACCCATCATACTGGGGTAAGAGTATGAATTGCCCAACGCCGACTAGGCAATGGGAAGAGAACCAGTTTCTCGCCAACCCATCATACTGGGGTAAAAGTATGAATAGCCCAACGCCGACTAGGTAATGGGAAGAGAACCAGTTTCTCGCCAACCCATCATACTGGGGGTAAGAGTATGAATTGCCCAATGCCGACTAGGCAATGGAAAGAGGACCAGTTTCTCGCCAACCCATCATACTGGGGTAAAAGTATGAATTGCCCAACGCCGACTAGGCAATGGGAAGAGAACCAGTTTCTCGCCAACCCATCATACTGGGGTAAAACTATGAATTGCCCAACGCCGACTAGGCAATGGGAAGAGAACCAGTTTCGCGCCAACCCATCATACTGGGGTAAGAGTATGAATTGCCCAACGCTGGCTAGGCAATGGGAAGAGAACCAGTTTCTCGCCAACCCATCATACTGGGGTAAGAGTATGAATTGCCCAACGCCGACTAGGCAATGGGAAGAGAACCAGTTTCTCGCCAACCCATCATACTGGGGTAAAAGTATGAATTGCCCAACGCCGACTAGGCAATGGGAAGAGAACCAGTTTCTCGCCAACCCATCATACTGGGGGTAAGAGTATGAATTGCCCAACGCCGACTAGGCAATGGAAAGAGGACCAGTTTCTCGCCAACCCATCATACTGGGGTAAAAGTATGAATTGCCCAACGCCGATTAGGCAATGGGAAGAGAACCAGTTTCTCGCCAACCCATCATACTGGGGTAAAAGTATGAATTGCCCAACGCCAACTAGGCAATGGGAAGAGAACCAGTTTCTCGCCAACCCATCATACTGGGGTAAAAGTATGAATTGCCCAACGCCGACTAGGCAATGGGAAGAGAACCAGTTTTGCGCCAACCCATCATATTGGGGTAAGAGTATGAATTGCCCAACGCTGGCTAGGCAATGGGAAGAGAACCAGTTTCTCGCCAACCCTATCATACTAGGGGTAAGAGTATGAGATTAACTACCCAACGCTGATTGAAGGCAAAGGGGAGAGGAAGTTAATTCCTCGACAACTCACCATATTGAGGGGAATAACATGGCTAGCCTAATTCAAACGGTAGTTGGTAAAGGCCAATCAAACCCGTTGATAGCTGGGGATTTGCTAAAAATCCCATAAAACCTGTCACGTTAAATTCTTACCTCTGACAGTACGACTTGGAACGCTTTGCATAAAAACAGAGAACTATTTTTTGAGGGCAAGTTATTTGAAGATTTCCTAGCCAACTAATAAAAGAATCAGAAAGTAGTTATCTTTATTCATCATTTAAGAAGAATGGAGTTATAAAAGAAGTCTGAGAACCAATAAAGATCTTTCTTTTATTACAAGTTCTCATTACAAAAAGAATAAAGAATAAAAGAAAACTATGGATCTCCGAGATGCTTTAACTTACTCATCGCTTCGTCAACCACTCGACGACGAGTTGCCTCTATAGAGTGTTGAGCCTGCCGGAGTAGGTCATCATCATTCATTGCAACTTGCTGGATGAGATGCTGGCGAGACTCTTCCATAGTACGGCTTCTTATTGTTTCCTCTTGATCAACTTGCTCCCGTTGAAGGATCAGCGCTTTCCGCTTCTTAACGGCTTCCCCTAAGTGAAGCTCGCTCTCTACTAAGATCGCCCGAGCATTGGCAATGGCCTCCTGGGCGTTGAGAATGGCAGTCTGGCTCCCCTCAATTTCAGAGTTCACCAACTCCAAACCTCTAAGAATGGACTCCCGACTGGCCTGGAACCCTGCTAACGCTCGAGACCACTCTTCTTCTTGACGCTTCAATTCCTCTCGACGAGCAATCAACTCCGCCCGAAGACAAGCCCATTCGATCCCAGTAATAGACTCAACATCCGCTTGGCGAACTATGTTGAGTATGTTCATTTGCTCTTCCAAAATTCCAAAACGGGCCCGGTAAGGAGCTGCTCGGTCTCGTCCCCCAACTTCTTCGATGTTTTCCAAATAGCGGAATAATATTGGACGTGCAAAGTTGAAGAAATCATGGCCAGCGAGGACCGTCTCGATGCATCTCCTTAGTAAACGCATAAAGTCAACGGCACTCAAGTTGAAAAGTTCTTCAAGAGGATTTGAAGTGTCAACAGACCAAACAGGTAATGCTAAGGAAGATGTCACGGGCAGGGGAGCAGTGGCTACCGGTGTCGAAAAAGAAGCCCGTCCTTGTACCAGATTCATGACATGCAGGGCCAGTAAAGCAAATGCAGATCTAGTGGAATCAGTAACCTGAGAAAGAGGGTTGCTAATACAAGTCGCCCGGGGAACGCCACCAACAAGAGTAGAAGACGGGATAACTTCGCCCGAAGCTCCGCCGGTAGGAGAAGCACCTTCGAATGAGAATTTCAAATTCTCTTCCTCTCCTGCTGAAAGACTTGAAGTCGCGGTTGTCTCAGCAGCCCCGACAACGGATGACGTTAGAATCGCTGGCTGAGAAACAAAAGGTACGCCAACGACCGTGGGAAATGTCTCAGTGGAGCAGACTGGCGTTGGAGATGGCATGCTAGGAGAAGGTGTAGTCTCATTAGCAGCAGCTGCGATAATAATCTCAGTTCTCTCATCACTTCCCAATTCGTCAATCGTGGGAATTGAAGAGGGAACAGAGGCAGGAGCCGGTGTGGAATAATCAGCCGCAAACTCGCCAGCAGAGCTACCTACACCACCAACGGAGCCGGAATGGTCCATCCTATCGTCAGACTCTACTTGGGTAGTCGAATGCATTGGCGAGAGAAGTTGAGCACCTGCATTTCAGAAGACCAGAAAAGCAGCATTACGATAAAATAATAACGGGTAAAAGATAAAATGCTAAGGGCCATACCAAGCGATACAAGTCCAGTTGTCGGACTTGAAGGGGGAGCCGCTGTCGTTTGCAGCAATGTACCCGTCTCGCTACCCGTTAGTTGCACCACAGGTTCTGCCACAGGCTCTACGGCCGAAGGAGCCGAAACCTCAACAACACTTGGAGCGTTAGCAGGTTCATCCTCCCTGGCCGACGCTGAGGGTACAGCTGAAGCCAACAAGTCGGAAGCAAGTTTGATAGCCACTTCTTAGGGGGCTATTAAAGTTTCCTGTGCCAATTTCTACTTCTTACTCGGCCTTTTCTTTAAAGCGCCACAGCGTTTGAGAGTTGGACTCAAGGGATGACTGACAACAGGCTGAGGAGCTTCACCAGCACCAGTATTGTCATCATCATCACCGGCATCATCGTCTGATTTGCTGGCGTCCAAAGGCTCAGCCGCGGCGCCAAGGAATTCTTCCATTTCTTTTATTCTTACCCTAGAAGCACCCTGGCGGCTAATGTAGAGGGCTTCAATCTCTTTGCAACAACTGCGATTGGGAGAGAAACCGGGCACGTCAGCATTCGCAATACTGAACCAGTTGCAGAAGCTGAGAGTCATTGACAGTGCTGGCGACTTCTGGGGCAATGAGAATTCAGCTTCGGTCCCGCCCGCCGCAAAATGGAACCAGCCACGAGCGCCTTCGTATAAATTCCCTTCAGGAGCAAGATCTTTATTTGGATTGCCCACATAAAGTTGGGAGTATCCAAACTGACGAGCAAAGCGACTCGAAGTGTATGGCTCGATCCGACACCCGAGATCTTGACGATACACCAAGTGTCTGGGACGGATGTTGAGAAGCCACCAGAGCGCTCCTGCAGATAAGGTAGTGAACTTATTTGCTCCTACGGCGTCCTTCAGCCTCAACCCATATTCTCCGCCAGGGAAGTCGGGGAAACACCTGAAGATCTCATAGTTCTGAAAGCCACGAAGAGTCTTCCGAATTTGAGACATATAATTCTGCTTCCATGAAGCGCGTTCATACAGCTCTACAAAGAAGCACTTTTTGCCCGAACGACGCTCTGGTGCACTCATTAAAGAAGGACAGTGCAAGACGAGCCACGCCATCAAGTAGGTGTAGGGCATCTCCACCCTAGGGTGTGGAGTCTTTAGCTGGGCAGTCTCTTTTGACTTGCCCTTTCCTTTCCCCTTGATCTTAACAGTGGGAAGGAAATCACGACAAAGCACCTGCAGTCCATACTGTAAATTACACACCATGGCGGGAAGAAGTCCAAGGGGTCGGCCATATGCAAGAAGAACCGCTGGATATACCACGGTCATTGCAATTGCTTCCTTGGGCAATGACGGCACGACACATCTCTTCAGCCACAGCATCAAAAACCTCTGTTGGAAACCGGAAACTGGGCCTGATAGTGATAGCTCTTGAACGAAGTACAGGGACCGTATCCGTTCTCATTGGAGTCTGTAGTATAATACAGACAGTAATGGCCCTTGGCTACACGTTGGTCAATCTCTGAGATGGGGACAGGAGGATGACCATGGATAGTGGCCAAACTATCCTTAGAACTTAAGTTGGCAAAGAGGTACTCGGCCCATTTCTTGTGGCCGATACCGTGATTACGCGCGCCTGTCTGGTCAGCACAAATATGATAATGGCACATCATTTCCCAGTACGTGACGTAGATGCGCTCATCCTTAGCCATCAACATGTTCAGCTCATCGGTGGTGGGGATATACTCCTCATAAGGGACTTCGCCCATTGAGAGCCCGGAAACCTCGAACATCTCGTGGAGAGCAAACTCTAGCTCACCCACTGGTGTAAAGAGAGTACAAGTCTCAGGGTTATACATCTCCAAGAGGCAGTAAAAGTGAAGCACTCTGGGGAAACCCGAATTGGACATTCCTGATAGCTTTATACAAGCCAATATCCTTTAAAATGGGCTCGTGGGAATCCAGCATGTACTGAACGAGGCGGGCCCACCACATATTGTTAGAAGAATGAACCCAGCCAGGCATCCTGAAGTCGCTAGTCGGGTACTGACCATCCTTCGCCAGGAACGCACTTAAGAAAGTTCGGGCACGAGATGGGACTTCTCCCACTGGAAGCTCCTTGCCAAATCGGCCTGGAAGCAAGCCAGTGATGCATCTGGGGGGACCATCTTGATAAACCCCTTGTGCACCAAATTTGCTTGTTGGGACACCATCTTGCTCTTGAGTTAGTTCCCACTTTAATTCCCGAGGTATCGCCAGCCTCTGAAGATAGACCAGAGGATAGCTACGATCCATTCTAGACAGAAACATCAGCATTTCGCCTGAGTTATATAACCAAACGCGCTCATCTTCAGAAAGGATCGCATCTGATTGATCCATCTGGTCTCCAAAGAGGAAGGCGGGTTTCTCCATCGCCTCTCTATTCAAAGTCTCGAAGGCTGCGTCAGTTATGATTTCTCGCGCAGTAGTGGGGTGATACTTGATCAACTTCTCCTTGCGCTCCTTCGGGTCTGGCTTATATGAAGCTAAGATAGTGGTGAAGCGAAATTGGCCTGAGGGATCAGAACCCCAGCAAAGCCGAAGTAATTCTTGTGAGTAAGAGCTTCCATCGAATACCCTACTGCAAAAAGAAGCACCAGAGTTAGAGAAGTTTCTATAAGACAGAAAAATTCTCTAAGTAGGGATGCCCGAAGCTAAAAATTAGAACGCGCGAAGCTAAGAATAGCGCCGCGCGAAGCTAAAGATTAGACCGCGCAGAAGTTAAAATAGCCTCGCATTTCAGCGCGACTGCTACTTAAAATAGCCTCGCATTTCAGCGCGACTGCTACTTAAAATAGCCTCACGTTTCGGCGCGACTGCTACTTAAAATAGCCCCGCATTTCAAAACGCGAGGATGACGCGATAACTTCGCGTAAGAAGAAAGTCAAAGACTTTTCTTCTTCTCCAAGCCTTACAGCAGGAGTACGGCGATCTCGCCGGTAAAAGAGTTGATTAATCAGTTAAAGTCAAGCCAAATCACTCTAGAAATGTTCTAAAAAGTCTCGATGGAGAGATTTTTACCCCCGATAGGCGAAATGTGGGCTGGCGCGTCGCTGCCATGGCCGCCGCCACCACTGCTTGCGCCAGTCGCCGATGAGGAAGTCGTGCGAGAAGTAGCACGAGTTTTGAGTGCCATTGCTGAGGAGAATCGACGGGAAGTTGGGAGAAAAGCTCGGGTCGCCTGGCCGAAATCTCTAAAGTTTCTGGAAAATTCGCAAATGAAGTGAGAAGGATAAGGAATAGAGATTTCATTTAAATGAAAGAAACCGCCTCTTGGAATTCGGCGCGAGTTTCGGAGAAAATGACTGATCAGTTACCTTTTTTCAAAACGCGAAGCTAATGGCCTCGCGCGATGATGGAAAACGCGAAGTTATTTAACTCCGCGCAACTATGCAAAACGCGAGGATAGCCTAGTGCCTTAGCTTCGCGTTCCTGTGAAAAACTTAGATTTTTGGTGAGTGCAATTAGGCGCTTCCATCTAAGTTAAGATGATTCTTATCCGATCATTTGGATCTAAGTTACGCAGAAGTGCCTTGGATTATTTTACTAAAATTATTGATCATCTGTTTGTTGAGCATGCAAAATTATTGAAGCCAACAGATAGAGAGGAAAATAATTTGCCTTTATTGATAAAAAGAGAAATTACAAAGAAGGAGTTATAGCTCTCCCAAAAGCTTCTACATGATCATCAACTCATCAATACATTGACTCATCAATAACTTAACGGTGAGATTTCTCTACGGGGTGTTGAAGCTCAGTTCCCTGGTTCACATGCAAAAGAACTCCAGACTTCTCTACGGAGTGTTGAAGCTCAGTTCCCTGGTTCACATGCAAAAGAACTCCAGACTTCTCTACGGGGTGTTGAAGCTCAGTTCCCTGGTTCACATGCAAAAGATCTCCTCTGCAAATGTCAGCTAGGATCTGTCATCCGAAATGAAGCACGAGAGGAAAGGGAAGTGTTACAGTGCTGCAATTCTGAACTGCAAGTGTTGCAATTCTGAACTGCAAGTGCTGCAATTCCTCACTTGAGCTTACGGCTCCTTCAAGAATTTATCTCTCAGAGCCAGAGCTTGAAACCTGCAATTATATTGTAAAGCATATGCTTCTGACTTCCTTAGAGTTACTTTCGCTGATGAAGATCGATAGACTCGCATACACTCGTCTTCAGAAAGAATTAGACTTACTGCAAAAGGAACAGAGTTTCTAAAAGTATGAAAATGCGAAGCTAAACTAACTCCGCGTGAAGTTGAAGAAATAGCCTCGCACTTTAAACGCAGAGGATGACGCGATAACTTCGCGTAAATGAAGGATAGAGTTTCTCTCTGTTGTTTCCTTCTCTTTCATAGCCTCGGGACATGAAGCGACTGCTAATCAAAGATAGCCTCGCAATTCATCGCGACTGCTAATCAAAGATAGCCTCGCAATTCATCGCGACTGCTAATCAAAGATAGCCTCGCCATTCCTCGTGTCTGCTAATCAAAGATAGCCTCGCAATTCCTCATGACTGCTAATCAAAGATAGCCTCGTAAATTCCTCACGACTGCTAATCAAAGATAGCCTCGCAGATTCATCGAGACTGCTAGTCAGATAAGCCCCGCGTTTCAAGCGCAGGGATGACGCGATAACTTCGCGTAGAAAAAGAACGGAGTTCCTCTATGACTTCTCCTTCTCCTTTAAGCCTTACGGCTGAAGAACGGCGATCTCGCCGGTAAAGTAAACAATTGGCCTGATTAAACAGAGCCAAAACATCTCAAGATGGTTCTTAGAAGCCCAAGAGTTAAGGTTTTTACCTTCGGAAGACACTACATAGACTGGTTCGCCGTCGCGTCTACTTCCACGGCCACTGCTATTAACGCCGGCCAACGTGCATAAAGCCAAACTCTTCTGAAGTGACATCCTAATGATGAAAATCTATGGAGAGTAAAGGGAGATCAATTGAAGATCGCTCGTTGACCTCACTCACACAGTTGCAGGAGTTGAGAACTCTTCAAAAATCTCCGGATGAAGAAGAAGATGAGCCGAGAGCTCTATTTAAACAAAATTTCCGTCGCTTGGTATTCGGCGTAGAAATTCAGGGTAATTAATGACATAATTACTCATTTTACTGAAGACGAAGTGAAGCTGATTTGCTCCACGTAAGTGAGTAATAACGCGAGATAGACTTGGTATTCTAACTCCGCGTTTCAGTATAAATAATCCAAAATATTTCAAAATCTGCTAAGTTCTAAGCCATTTTGAAAACTTTGGCGGGGTTCTGTTGGCAGTGAAAATTTCTAAGTTAAAAAGGATTTTTCACAACAGAACGCAGAGCCAATTCAGTAGCCCCGCGTTTGGCGATATTAGCCTTGCGTTAGAATAAAACGCGGAGATGTTTAATCGCTCCGCGTTGATTCCGCAGTTTGGCTAGTATTAGCCTCGCGTTTGAGTGAGACGCGGAGATGATCAATAGCTCCGCGTTAGCTCCGCATTTTTGGTTATTTAGCACCGCGTTTTGATGCGATTAAAACTCCGCGTAAGCAGATAGCCAGAATCTCAAATTAATTGAGATTATGATTTTGGGCCTATCCGAATACCCGAATCAAATCTAATCAGAATTCCATCAAAACTAAGATATTTGATTGGAATCCTTTATGAATGCGAGTTCTATTTAGATAGAAACTCTTGCATTAACCTGGGGCTATAAATACCTTCCTGGTGAAACCCTAGGGATCTTCTTTTCGGCAATTGAGATATTTTTCTGAAATCTTAGAGAATTCGAGTTACGCACAGAGTCTTGAGTTCGTAAAGATAAGAGAAGAACCATCTTCTTTCTGGAGTTCTTGAGAAGTTCGAGTTACGCGAGAGAGCCTTGAACAAATCAAAACCAGAGAAGATCGTCTATAATCGGCCGATATCTTCAAAAGAGAAGATTTTAACATACCGATCGTCCAAAGGAGCTGCTCGAAAGATCCCATCGCCACTGATCCCACAAATACTATTGTAAAAGAGAGCGATAAATATAAATCCTCTCGTTTGTTCTTTTTAATCTTGTTCACTTCCGTTGTAATTCAAGATTATTCAATGGAAGGAAGCAAAGCAACTTTTGCGACGAACACAATCCTTTCACAGCCACAATACTTAGTATTGCTCTGATAGAAGTTATTTTAACAACATGTGCAAATATTTCATTGAAGTCAATACCTTTTCTTTGATCGTATCCCTTCACCACAAGTCTAACCTTGAACCTTTGTGTCCCTCCTGCCTCATGTTTTACCCTGTATACCCACTTGTTATGCAATACTTTTATCTTTTCCGGTCGCTTCACCAATTCCCATGTATGATTCTCCTCCAAAGAAGACATCTCATCACGCATGGCTTGCTCCCACTTAAGACGAAACTTATCTTGCATAGCCTCTTGGTAACTGTCTAGTTCAACTGCATCAGTATACAAAACATGATATAAAGGAAGACAAAGTTTTTGGGTTGGCTTCCTTATCCTCGTGCTCCTCCTCAAAGTGGGAAAACTCTCTGATGAAGTACTGGAACCATCTACTTCAGTCAATGGATCTCTTTCCTGTTCGGTCTCATCTGAAACTTGTGTATTCTCAGGTAGCCATTTCTTCTTCTTCAGATGTAGGTATTTCTTCCTATCTTTAATCCATAGCATCCATTCCATCCTGCGGCTCATCCAGCTTTAAGTGCTCTTTCTCAACTGTTTTCTCACTCTTATTCTCCATTTGGTCTTTATACATACAACCCTCATTGAATACTACATCTCTGCTACGAATCACCTTGTTATGCTCATAATCTCACAAGCGATAACCATATTCGTCAATACCATATCCAATGAATGCACACTTCTGAGATTTAGAATCAAGCTTCTTTCTCATCTCATAATTCACATGTGCATATGCTATACAACCGAATACTTTTAAGAATGAATAATTCACAATCTTACCAAACCACACCTCCTCTGGAATTCCTTCATCTAAACCACTAGCTGGACTTCTATTGATCAGATAGACTGCCGTATCTACAACGGCTCCCCAAAATTGCAAAGGCAAATCTGCTTGTAGTATCATACTCCGAGCTTGCTCCAAAATAGTTCTATTTATCCTCTCAAGCATGCCATTTTGCTGCGGTGTTCTCTGTACAGTCTTCACTCTCCTGATCCCGTGGGTAGAGCAATAGTCATCGAACTCTCTATTGCAAAATTCCCCACCATTGTCTGACAACAGACATTTCACCTTCAAACATGTTTCATTCTCAACAAGAGCTTTCCATACTTTGAAGATCTTGAAGGCATCGGATTTCCGCTTAAGTGCGAACACCCATGTTTTCCTACTTGCATCATCTATGAAAGTGAGAAAATAAGAATTATCTCCAAGAGACTTCGCCGAAAAAGTCCCACATACATCTGTATATACCAACTCCAATCTCTTGGTTTTCTTCTCCTTGCCATCATTCATAAAACTAACTCTTTTCTGCTTTCCAAACACACAGTTCTCACAAAAATCAAAGTTAGCATCTTTCATATCTGTCAACATACCTCTGGATTGCAATACCCTCATGCCGCTCTCACTCAAGTGACCGAGCCTCTATGCCAAAAGGTAGCCTTCTCATTCTTCAAGGTGGCCGAAGAAACAACGTGATCCACCGAGCTTGAGAGTAAATATAGAGTTCCCACTCTCTCACCCTTGACCACTATCATTGCTCCTTTGCTGATCTTCCACTGTTTCCTCTCAAATGAGATTTGATAACCTTCGCTATCCAGCTTGCTAACAGATATCAAATTCTTCTTCAAATCTGGTATGTGCCTGACCTCTTGTAAAAGCAATTTTCCACCATTGTGCAACTTTAGCTGAATTGTTCCCTTACCGACAATCTTACATTCCTGCCCATTACCAACAGTCACATGCCCAAAATCACCTTGGACATAATTCTCAAACCATTCTCTGTGAGCAGTGCAATGGAACGAAGCTCCTGAATCTACAAACCACAGATCTGATCTCGATTCTGTATGAGCAGACAAACACAAGTCATCATACTCTTCACTTGGATTCACCATATTCGCTCATTCCTTGTCTTTGTTTGGACAATCCTTCTTCATATGACCCTCTGTTTTACATTTCCAACACACTAACTTTTTCTTGAACTTCCCCTTAGATTTTGATCTTTCTCTTTGCTTCGACTCCCTGCTTAAACTTCTACCTCTTTTCTTCCTTCTGTCATTATCAACAGACAGAGCAGTACTTGCAGAAACTGTGCTCTCATCCATGCTCTTTTTTATCAATTCATCATTCATGATTGTACTCACAACATCATCAAATTTAAGAGCAGTATTGGAAGAATTGCTGATGGTTATAACAACATTACTCCAACTATCCGGTAACGAACACATAAACATCAAAATTTTAATGTCATCAGCAAAGACAAAATCTAAGGATTCAAGTTGTGCCCATTGTGTTAAATTCGTTCAAATGATTGACAACTGAACTATCAGAAGGCATCCTCAAGTTGAACAACTTTTTCAATAGAAACAGTTTATTTGAAGCAGACGGCTTCTCATAAAATTTAGCAAATGCTTACATCAAACCTGAAGTGGTCTTCTCCTTAGAGACGTTGAACACAACCTGCTTTGTCAGGCACAATCGAATTTGCGCCAAAGCCCTCCTGTCCAACAATTCCCACTCCTCATCTGTCATCTTTTCTGGCTTTTCTTCAAACAGTAGTTGATGTAAATTCTTTTGATATAAATAATTTTCCATCTGCAATTTCCACCATTGGAAATCTGTCCCATCAAAATTTTCAATCTTTCCCTTCCTATCTTCCGCCATAACTCCCACTCAAAATCAACACCAATCTGAGTGAAATTTGACCGAACCAGGACTCTGATACCAATTGTTAGCAAAAGATAGCGAATAATACTAATGCAACAACCAGCGGAATCAAATAGTTAACCGAAGAGAAAAATAGCAAAGACAGAGAACACGCAGATTTAACGTGGTTCGGCAATATGCCTACGTCCACGGGGACTCGATCGAAAAACTTCCACTATATCAAAAGAGAATTACAATTTTCTAGTTCTCAACCACAAGAGAAATCACAAAGAAATCACACAAGATTTTGAGATCAAATCCTAACCTTTTGTTGCAGTGATTCTTTGCTTCGACCGCCGAAAAACTGAAAGAAGCCAGCTTCGGCCGAAAATTAAATAAAGTAGCAACACCAATTATTTTTGCCTGCAGCCGCAAAAATAATTTGACCAAAAAGGAACCTAGCACCCTTTTTGTTGTTTTTGCTCTCCTTGGCCGAACCCCTCAGCTCAAGCCGCGACTAGCAGCCGTTTTATTTTCTTTAGCAGCACAAATTATTTTGTTTCAGCCGACACACAACAAAAGAAAAGAATCTCGGCCAATATTTTTCTTTTGGGCTTCTTTTTTTTCGGCGGCAATGGGCTCCATTAGCAACAGTGGCTACCAATAACTGCATAAATAATTTCGTTTTAGTTCATTTTTCATTTCCCCTGGAATGTCTTATAGTGTACAAGGCTATTTATTGATTTGTTGTTTTTATCTTATCAATGTATCTAGAATAAGTGAAATATAATTCAACTTTCCTTTCCATATAGCCTGTAGAATCTATGAATTCTTGTATTTTTTTTTTTAAATAAAAATTAAGAAAAATTTTTTTTGCGATATTTCTCTTCTACAGTAAGTCTCTTCGCCAAGAAACGCTCAGAGTCAACAAGTAATTGAAGGAGGCTTGAATCCTTTTTGCTTCAGAGTAAGATACAAATGAGATTAAGATCTACTTTAAACTCTTTATTTACATACAATACAAACCAAGAAGAAAACAAAAATGCTCCCATGCATCTTGTGGCAATATTTCAGAGCTTCATCCGCGTCGCCTGAATCATGGCCATCTTGATTTTTGTACACCAAACTGCCTTATTTTTTCCAATTCTCCTGAAGCAATATTTATAGCACCTGCATAGATAAAAACTAATTATAGAGAGTCTTTTATCTGAGCAAGAAGATATCAAATTGCAACAAGAATGCAATGAGAAGCATATCAGAATAGTGCTTTTAATAGATAAAATATGTACAGGCTATAAGAAGGGCAGTTACCCACAACAAAAAGTGAAAATTGGAGATAAAAACAGTAAACAAGTTCCTAAGGAAAAATATGCTACAGATATGGGATAGTTGTTAGATGGAAAAATTGCAGCCTAGAGAAAAAGTTCTAAACAAGCTACTTCCTGATAAATCGTAAGTGTGTGTGCGCTTCAATATGTATAACTCTTAACTAAAGAATGCATTGGAACTTTTTATTGGTGGAATATAGCTATACCTTTACAAGCTCATCAAGTCCCCCAATTTTATCGTTTGTACTGATGTAACCCATTCACAAGAGTTGCCTGTCTCAAAGAGTTGACAAACTTGTTTCATGGTTGGGCGAGACTTCGGGTCCATCTGTAGGCATCTAAATGCAACCATTGCCATTAATACTACTCCTTTGATAGCATTTTCCGCTGGCGCATTGATGCGTTGGTCTAGCAAGTCATTGAATAATATGCCTTGAACACTTGGCGATGTAAATGAGGAGATGAGGTCGCCTGGATGCCTTCCCATTATAACTTCAAGTGCTACTACACCGAAGCTATATACATCACATTTGTCGGTCACCTCCATTGTATAAGCAAGTTCTGTAGGAAAAGGAGGCAGACATGCATTAGGAAAATAATTGACTGGTGCATATAGAACTTTTGAGCAAAGCTGGTATTATAATAAAAGTTAAACATGTTTTATCATTAAATTTCAAAACTAAATTATATCATTCAATTTCAAAACAATTAGGATAGTTCACTACTGTATACTTCTCTCTAAGTTTTAAGTTTACCAGCCATAGTTATAGTGATATTTACCTTGGACATGCATTTTCTTGGAAAGTTTAAACACAAAAAATTGCCTAACAGAATTCCCTTGACAATCTATATGAATATGAATGATAAGGTAAGTTTTCTTCACAATAGATCTTGTATAAACACTAACCTGGGGCAATATATCCACGAGTGCCTGCAAGAGCTGTCCAATTTGATGAATCTGGCTGTAAAATCCTAGCAGTGCCAAAATCTGATATATAGGCCCGAAACTCCTTATCCAACAAAATGTTTTTGCAAGTAATATCTCGATGTACTATAGGATGTTTGCAGTCATTGTGCATATAAGATAAACCGTGCGCCACATCTTTGATGACGCCAACCCTTTTGTTCCAATCTACTTCCATCGATTTGTCCAGATCAGAAAGTATAGCAGTTAAGCTCCCCTTCTCGATATACTGATATATGAGAAATTTGCACTGAACATGGGAGCAGAATCCATGCAGCTTCACTATGTTGCAATGGTGGGTTTCAGTTAGCATTTGTATCTCATTTCTGAAACTCCTCTCATCTGTTATCCCTCCTTCAATTTCATGAAGTTTTTTCACAGCTACCATTTGTTTTGTTGGAAGCTCTACTTTGTAAACAGAGTCGTATCCTCCTGTCCCAATGCAATGCTCTTCACTGAAATTTTCAGTGGCATCGATGATGTGACTGTACATACCCTTGCCATCAAAACTTAGGGTTGAGAATATATCACCAAGCATTATTTCACCTTTATGTTCAATAGGGGAATTTTTTCTCTGACAGCACAAAACAACATAGAGAGTTGCAAGCGAAAGAGCCATGACACATGAAAGAGGAAGTACGATGAGTAGTGATACGTGACGAAGGCTCAGTGAATGATGGCTATGCATTAGTAGTGGTTTAGAGCAAGGAGGCAAACCTGGCACGGGGCCGCATAGATTTTTGTTGTTGGTAAACCATTCCTCGGGAGCCTTGGCAAACAACTTTCCATCTGGAATTGGCCCTTCCAAACTGTTGAATGATAGATCAAGAGATGACAAGCTCACCAAACTTCCCAAAGAGGATGGAATAGTGCCAGATAGATTGTTGTGGGACAAATTCAAAGCCATCAACATTTGCAAACTTCCAAGCTCTGAAGGTATGTCCCCAACAAATAAATTATGACTCAGGTCCAGCGAATATTGCAGGAAAATTAACTTGCCAACTTGATATGGTATGCTCCCCTTCAACTCATTTCTACTTAAGTTGAGAGTCTCTAATTTGATGCAAGCCCCTAATTGTGGGGGTACTGTTGCAGTCAAGTTGTTTCCAGATAAATCAAGATCACTCAACCCAGACAAGATTCCAATTTCCACAGGAATAGATCTAGAGAGATGATTGTTGCTCAAATTCAATTTGAATAACAGTTTCAACTTGCTTAGCTCCATAGGTATCTCTCCTTCCAGTTGATTTGAGGAGAGATCCAGATGATGTAGTATGGTGAGATCCCCAATTTCAGGAGGTATTCTGCCGGTGAGCGCATTTCCTGCAACATTCAAGTACGTGAGGTTTTGACAGCCCCGCGAAATTGACGAGAGGTCGCCATAAAACTGATTGTAGCTCAAATCCATGCGGTAAATATGAGGATATACTCTGAAGTCCTCAGTGATGTTTCCTGTAAGCTGGTTGTTATGGAGGTTGGTTCTCAACAAGCTTGTACAATTTCGCAGACTCCTTGGAATGGTTCCTATGAAATGATTGCTAGACGCGGAAAATAGTTGGAGTTGTTGTCCTTTACATACATCTTGTGGCAAATATCCAGTAAAGTTATTTTTATCTAGCTGTAATCTGACCAAGTTTGTAAAATTTGTGAACTCTTGAGGAATAGTTCCAGAGAGAGAATTTTCAAATAGACACACTGTTGAGAGCTTTGTAAGGTTTCCAAAACTAGATGGGATCGAGCCTGTTAGCGAATTGGTGCAGATCTCCAAGTCGATGAGATTCACTAAGTTGCCAATTTCAGGAGGAATGGTTCCAGAGAGAGAATTTTCACGTAGATACAGTGTTTGGAGCTTTGTCAGGTTTCCAAAACTAGATGGGATCGGGCCTGTTAGCAAATTGTTGCTGATCGCCAAGTAGATGAGGTTCACTAGGTTGCCAATTTTAGGAGGAATGGTTCCAGAGAGAGAATTTTCATATAGATACAGCGTTTGGAGCTTTGTTAGGTTTTCAAAACTAGATGGGATCGAACCTGTTAGCGAATTGATGCAGATCTCCAAGTCGATGAGGTTCACTAGGTTGCCAATTTCAGGAGGAATGGTTCCAGAGAGAGAATTTTTATATAGATACAGAATTTGGAGTTTTGTCAGGTTTCCAAAACTAGATGGGATCGAGCCTGTTAGCGAATTGTTATTGATAGCTAAGTTGATGAGGTTCACTAGGTTGCCAATTTCAGGAGGAATGGTTCCAGAGAGAGAATTATGGTAGAGGTATAAGGTTTGAAGTTCTGCAAGGTTTCCAAAACTAGTTGGGAGGGGACCTGTTAGGAGATTGTCATAAGCAGCTAAAATAGTTAGCCTTGACAGGTGCCCAATTTCATAGGGGATGGATCCAGATATCTGATTTTGTTCGAGATATATGTTTCTAACCTTGCTCAAATTTTTAAAGCTCGAAGGAATTTCGCCTGTCAAATAATTATATGAGATTTCTAAATAAATTAGATCAATTAAGTTCCCTATTGCATCAGGAATATTGCCACTGAAGTTATTCCTGTAGAGTCTCAAAGCTTGCAGCTTGGTGAGGTTTCCAAAGTGAGGAGGGATGGGGCCTTGAAGCTCATTGGATGAAAGGTCTATCTCCAAAATTTTTGAGAGACTGGCTATAGAGAATGGCAAATTTCCTGACAGCCTATTGTGAGAAATATCCAGGGACACAAGATTGGCAAGTGAACCGATGCTCGTTGGTATGGGCCCGAAAAGATTGTTATGTCGGAGGTGGAGGCGGGTGAGAGATGAAAGTGAGGAGAAATCAAGAGAGTCGAGCTCACCTACCAAGCTAGCACGAGGCAGGTTAATCTCAGTCACCGCAGTACTCATACCTCTCTGTCCGCTGCATGTGATCCCAAACCATGCACATGGACTGGTATGGGGAGTCCAAGAGTTGAGGTAGCTACTGCTCGAGTTTCGGAGGGTGGATCTCCAGTGGAGGAGAGCTCTAGCTTGAGATCCGATTGAGGAAGCATTTGAAGAGGCAGCGACAATTTGTAGGAGAACACAGACGGATGCAAGCAACATGAAGAAAATCGAAAAAGATCGAGGTAGATCCATGGTGGGAAATTAAGGCTAGTTTCAAGTATGTTTGTTTAGAAGGTTATTGTTTGGGTTGAGGTTCCTCTGTGCTTGTGTATTTATAGGTCCAAGTAGCTACTTTGGGAATCATCACAGTGAGTGGGTGATAGAATTCTCCAAGGTTATTATTTTTTGCATCTTTTGCACGGAAACTCAAGCAAGAGGCTCTGGTTATCTCTCTGAACTCTTGAAATGGTCCAAGAAAGTGAAGGACAAAATTTCTCTTGAAATGGCCAGCCAAATGTACAGAGAATTTGAAGACTTAAGATGGATTATTGCTTTGAGAAAGAGGAGATAGAATAGTCTAACCTATTCTAAACTACTCCTATATACTAAACTAATGTAAAGAACAATGTGTGGCCATCATGCATCAAGTAGTTTTCATCAAATCATCTCCAATTTATTAATCAATCTAGGAAATTTTAATTAAATAACTACAAAAATAAGGAATGTGAGACCAAACTAAATATAGTAAAAATCTAAAAATACTAAATAAAATCTAACTGAAGCCTAATAAAATCTAAATGTTAAAAATCTAATGATCTTGGCCTAATTTTGGCCGTTCGATGTTCTCATCGATATCCTCATCACTTTGGCTGTAACCAAAGTATAATTCACAGCAAAATTCTTCCATTAAATAGATTGTATGAATGTATCGCCAACCTTCAAAATACTTTACTGGTCAAATAATTAGAATACCAACCGAAATCTTTCGTCATAATTTCTTTTGCATCAATTCCTCTTATGTCAGCCAAATGTTTGGAGAATTTGAAGATTTAAGATGGATTATTTCTTTGATAAAGAGGAGATAGAAAAATCTAATCTTATTCTATTGGAAATTCTAAATGAGCACACAACTTAACTTAGTGAGCACCTCTCCCTAACTTGTAGAAAATTACAGTTTGCTACTTTTTTCTGAAAATGTTACTTTTCATCATGGACTCATTCGGGCATTTTTTTCAATAATATAAAGTGCGGCGATGATGGAGTTTAGGAGACGTAGTCTCGTTCGGGCATTTTGTCGAACACGTTGAGTGCGCTAGCAAGATCTCTGCACTTGGAATACTTTGTGATAAAGGTGTTGGGGATGGTGGCAAAGAGGAGTGGAGATTGCACTTAGTGAGAGAAGCATAGAGCTGGTGGCGTATGGATGGTCGGTTTTGGTGAGGGGCTAACCCGTAAGGAGGGGACTACTGACCTATTGGGTTAACGAGCACATAGCCAGAGCGACCATTGGACCGAGCCGGAGAAGGGGCGAGCACGGGGAGAGCGAGCAAAGACTGAACATGGGAGAGCGATGAGTTTGAGAGAATGTGGTAAGGGAAAAAAAATAGGGAACAGGGATATGAGAGGGTTAAAATTGGATGAAAATGGGTGCTTACTAAGGAAAACTCTCTCTTTTTAAAAGAGAGGTGGTGCTCACTAAGCAAATTGTGCTCGCTAAGTAAAGTGGTGTGCTCGTTTAGAATTTTCCCCATTCTAAACTATTCCTACTGAACTAATGTAAAAACCAACATGCCATCTTGCATCAATCTTGGAATTATTAAATAGGTAACTACAAATAAAAATTCCAAAAAAATAAGGAATGCGAGATCAAACTAAATATAGTAAAATCTAAAAAATACTAAATAAAATCTAATTGAAGCTAATAAAATCTAATTGAAACTAATAAAATCTAATTGAAGATAATAAAATCTAAACGTGCCGGGCCTCAATTGAGCCGGGCCGTGCCTGGCATGGCTCGGTACCTCGGCTTGGGTCATGCCCGAGCTGGGGTCGCTATGCCCACTCGAGTCAGGGTCATCGTGCCTTGGGCACGGAGCGGCCCCGCACCGACCGAGTCATGCCTGGCACGTGCCAGGCACAGCTTGCACGTAAATTAATTTTTTTCCCGTTAAGAGAGCCATTAGGGGGTAATTGTAATTTTTTTTTTTTGCGTAGAGCCCTCAAATGGCTATTTTTGGTTTCTTGCAAAAAATTTTTTGCAGATTTGTCCCGCAACGGTCAAAATGATCCTATCAAAGCAAGAGAAAATTTAGCAAGATTTATAATACATAATGAACAATCTTTTTCTTTTTCGAAAAACCAAAAATTTGAAAGATATTGTAAAAATTCATTTACTGATGAATTTAAAAAAGACCCACATTCTACATCTAAATCCGACATGTTAAAAATATATAAAGATAAGGTGAGACTTTAATAACTATTTTAACTATTTTAATTTTTAGAGTTGCAATAACTGCAGATTGTTGAGAGGCTCTAAATAATTGTCATTATTTATGCGTAACGGCTTGCTAAATAAATCAAGATTGGTATATACAAAAAAGAATAATTGGGTTTAGGAGATTTGAATTTCCTCATAATGCACATAATTTATCACAATCCCTACTAAGTGTTTTTTCAACATTTGAAATAGAAAGAAAAATTTTTTTCATTTCTTTCGATAATGCTTCTGAAAATACGGCCACAATAGAAATTCTTAAAAATATTACAAAACCAATTTTAGATGGAAAAATTATTCTACATTAGGTGTATTTGTCACATACTTAATTTATGCATACAAAATGGATTAAGAATAATAAGTGATTCAATAATTAAATTTAGGAATGCAATACTATTTATTAAAATAGTGGGCCAAGAAGACAATCATTTAAACAAATATGCAAGAATTTGAAAATCTCACCTAAAATTGTACCTATACATATTAAAACAAGATGAAATTCTACATATAAAATGTTAAACACGGCTATTCAATACAAAGATGTAATAAATACTTTTAATGAAATGGAGTTACCAATGTGTAGTTTAGATATTAATGAATGACATCATTTGTATTGCATTTCTAAGTTTTAAACAAATTTGAAATTGCAACTAGAGTACTGTTAGGCACTTTTTATCCAACTATGCATATTGCACTATATTATCTAACCGAAATTAGTTCGGTTTTTAATGAATATAGGAATCACCCAATACTTGAACATATTGTTCAACCTATGGAAACTAAATTTAATAAAAATTTTAAAAATTTTCCATACGTATTATGTTTTGAAACTGTTGTGGATCCCCGTTGCAAGTTAGATGGACTTGAAATTTTAATAGTTTTATTTTATAAAAATATGTCTTATGAAGATAATATTAGGGATTTAGTTAATGATATTAAAATTTGTTTAGATATTATGTATAAAATATATGAAGATATGTATAGTGTGCCAACACAATCTACAAAAGAACCAACTGCTAGGGAAACTCGTAATCCAATAATATCATCTGTATTTCACTGAAAAAAGTAATACAATCTAGTACATATTTTAATGAACTATATTATTATTTAGAAAGAGCTAACTATGAAGATGACGCGTCCTCTGAAAATTATGAAGTTTTTGATATTTTGGCTTGGTGAAAATCACAGAAAAAATATCTCGTACTTTCTAACATGGTCTGTGATCTACTAACTCCTCCAGTGTCTACTGTAGTATCAGAGTCTACTTTTAGTGCAGGTGGGAGAGTGCTTATGGAGTGGAGAAGTTCAATGGCACCAGACACATTAGAGATGTGTGTCTGCTTGAAGGACTAGTACGACGCAGAAAAAAGAGAATAAGGCTTGGCCGATGAAATAGTAGTAGAGACCTCAGTAAAAAATGATTGAATATAGACTTTTATTTTTTCTTTTCAAATTGTAATATCTATATTTGTTGGGATTTCTATGTATTTTTTAAATTTTTTTGTAATTTTCAACTCTTAAATCTCTTAGAAAAAATACTAAGAACAAATTGAGGGTGACGACCAGGGTCCTCTCCCCTCTCTTCGGACTTTGAATAATTTCTAAAGAGACTTATAGAGCAATTATATCAATGTAATAAGATTTAATATAATAAAAAAATTTCACTTTTGTTACTTCTTGTTAAATTCAATTAAATGAAGTTAATTAGTCTCCTAAACTTACTTAAAAAATAATTAATATTTATTTAATTTTTTAATTAAAACGAGCCAGTATGGCAAGGCACGGGCACGATACGTGCCCAATATGCTGTGCTGCTGGGCCGAGCCCGGGCCTAAGCCCGAGCAGGGGTGCCATGCGAGGCACGGATCGTGTCAGGCACGGTCCATTTGTCAGGCCTATAAGTTACTTTATATACGGCATAACCTAACAAACGCAAAACGTCACATTACTGTTATCGCTATTTCCTGGCTTTCCAAAGTTCCCCTAGGTCAATAGTCAACTTTTTCAAATTCAACTCTATATCTTGGATCATAGGATTTCGAAATTGTACTTTCACACTGGGCCTTACTGTTTTGGGCAACCTTGATATCTTCTAAAATGATACTAAGTTTGTCCACAGTGGTATCACATTCCACTCAAAGCCTCTCATTGCTTAAGGCGACTTCATGTTTGGAAGATCTCATTTTGCTGATGTTAGCTTCTAGATTGTCCATATTCCGCTTGAGCTTGCCAATGAACCTCTCTGTTTCATTGTTGGCCTTTTGCTAGGTCTTTATGATCTCCATTTACAAGACCTTGGCTATTCTTTGTTAGAGGGTTTTGTTCTTTCTTTTAAGTTCGATGTTCTAACTTAGCAACTATATATACCATGGGATCGGTCAGATTTAATCGGTATCTTTTACAACTTCCTTTTCAATTAGCTCACGGAGAGTTGATGAACCTATGGAGAGCTTCCTCAAGCTTTTGATTGGAGAGGTTGTGGCCTTGGTTTGAGGCTTTCAGTTGCTCGTGTAATCTTCTAATGTCCTTTTCATAGTTAGGAAGGGGCATCAACCTAAAAGGCTCCTACTATTTTTGAAAGAGGCGGGAACTTCACTAGCATTTGCATTCGATCTTTTAATCTCTACTTCAGATAATCTCTTTTGACATTTTTTTTACCACCTTGATTTGGTCGACCTTCAATTTTTCGGTCTCGGCTATATTTGCCTTCATTTCTTTGATCCTTTCCTCGGCTTGGAGTCGATGGTGATCAATTTTCACAACTAGGGCAAATAGCTACACATAAAGGGGCCAAATGTTAGAGGAAAATATAGGGTATATGGTTACTCAATTTTATCCTAAAACCATTTATGTCATTATATTAGCACTTTGCAAGATAATTAGTTGCTTTCCCAAACAACAACGAGTGCTCACACACACACAAAGACGCTAAACAGACTCATCCAATTAAGCTTCACATTTATGATCTTTGCCACATTCCACACCAGCCTTGTGAGTTTTTTTATGTAATTTTATTACTTTTATTTTTTATTTTTTTCTTAAATTTTCTTTTAGGCTCTGTTTGGTTTGAGGAAAAATGAACAAAATAAGAAAGGAAATATTTTCTATTATTTGGTTTGAGAGAAAATTTAAAAGAAAAGAAAATATTTTCTTACTAACAAATATTAAGGAAAAAAACCATTTTTCCATCTTCTTTTCTTTCTTTCTTTTTTTTTCCCTCTTTCATTTTCTCATTCTTTTTCTTTCTTCCATTTTCTTTCAAACCAAACACAGCCTAAGGTAAGTTTAATTATCTTTCATTCACATTGTAAGGCCTCGCTCCCATATACAATACCCCATATACAATACGTTTATTTATTTATTTATTTTTAATAATTAATATGATAATATTAATGACATTGCTATTTGTTTCAATTTTATCTTTTATAAATCTTATAATTTGACTTTATCAAAAATAATTATTTTGTATATATCTAATGATAGGCAAA